>OZ022263.1:50655369-51255369 GCA_963978885.1 Nemotelus pantherinus | reverse complement strand
CAGCATAGTAAATTAGTGGGCGGATATGCTTGAGCATGACAAATGCATTTTACTACAATGTCGTCGATACCTTTCGGCAACATTGTTCACGAGTATAATAACCAGCAGAATCTTGCAAATATACAGCTCGCTTACAGTTTCGCTCCAAACATAATCATATTGAAGTTTTCCTGTTTGCCTATTCATGGTAGTACAAGAGAAAGAGAAAGATTGTTCAAACTTTCCCGTCACATTCAGAAAGTTTTCGTCGATAGAGACAAGGTGATAATTCAAACTTTTCCAATTTAATTTCAATTTGGAATAAATACACGTGTACACATCCACACATAGTTTATACTATTGCGATTGTCAGTGCAATGAATTGATTTTGTAGCTGGTGTTAACGGTGTTTGACCAAAGGATATATTTTAATGCATTTGAATGTGGTTGTTGCCTTAAGTAATTAAATTTTCATACAAGGCTGAATTATCTTGGAAACATTGTTGGAAGCTATTTCGTACATCCTTCACGCCAGATTGCGGTGCCTCATGGAGTGAGATCTGTACACACTTTGAAACGATTAATCTTTCCTTCGAAATGCGCAAAAAAAAATCGAGAAATTGATAATTGGAGTGATTGCATTGTTTTCGTGGATTAGGCGCTAAGAAGCAGGTTTGAACAATGAAAGCATTTCTTTGAGTTCTTGTGAACAGTTAAATTTTCCGCCCGTTTTAGTGCATGATTTAAGCACGAAATCTTTCATTTGTTATCTTCGACCAACTGTACTTGCGGCAAATGAAACTTCTATTCTTTGCCTTTGCCAATAGTCCAGAGAAATTAGACATTTTGCTTCGGAAAAATTAGGAGAATGCTGGACATTTTTGGAATGGAATGGAATATTTGTGAATTTGTTTTCTATGCTTCAGAGCGCATACAAATAAAAGTATAAACAAGCATAGATATCAAGTATAGATGCAGAGGAAGTGTGCTCCGGAAAGTCCCTCCGCTTTTCCATACAGCCTTGTGGGAAATATAATTGCTACTCATTTGTCGGATCTAAATTGAGCACTTGCATCGTATACCGGGTAAGACAAGATAACGACATTGCAGATTAAAATTGGTATCGTGAGGTGTCATGCCACTGTGTCGTCGGTTTCGATGAGAATGGAATGCGTTAAAATCAAATGTCCTCTTTATATAATACTGACAAAGGATTTAGTTATTTATTTATTTACTTTCCAAATCCACAGAACAAATCCAATTATAGATTAAACAAGAAGAAAATATAAAAATATATGTGTGTAAAAGAAACCCTGACATGAAAACGAAGAAAATTAATAAATTTAAATGTGAATAGTAATACAAAAAAGAGTCAAAAGCTAAATCGATCGAAAAAAGAAACAAACAATAGAGTATATTAGGACATGATGGACACTCGTCAATGAGCAGTCTGCGTGACTCGATTTGAAGGATGGAGAGGCGGAATACTGCACAATACGGAATACTGTACTTGTAGAATAACGATGAATCAGCGTTGCACGGATTCAACCGCATCGATCAAGTATCTGTAATGTGGACACCAAATTTGGCAACAGTATTCAAGAACAATACGGACGAAGAACAATACGGAAAACCTCTGATGATGAAGCCGGCAAAATGAGAAGCCTTGGCAGGGATGTGTAAAATATGCAAGTCGAACTTCAACTTGGAATCAAAAATCACAACAAGGTCCTTGAAACTAGCAACAGCATTGCGAGGGGAATCAAGGACAGAGTAGTAAAATAGCAAAGGGGATATTTTGTGGGTGAAGTACATTTAATGACACTTCACAACATTCATAGTGAGGGAATTCACAGCGCACCAGAAAGCACCCATCAGAGCATCCAAATAGTTCTGCAAAATGGAACAGTTACTAGCGGATTCAATCACTCTGAAAATTTTAACATCATCAGCGTTCTAAAGGCAGGGTGAATTAACCAGGTGAGAAAGATCGTTCATACACAAAACGAATAATAAAGAGCCAAGAATGGATCCTTGCGGAACTCCTGAGGTAGGAAAAAAGGGTGTAGAATAGCAAGAGTTAACAGTGACAACACAAACGTAGGAAGAGAACCAAGAAAAAAGGACACCGGAGAAACCACACCCTGCTAACTTTGACAGAAGAATATCATGGTTCACAGAATCAAAGGCTTTGGCAAAGTCTGTGTATAGGACATCTACTTGCTTTTGCTGGTCGATTGCGGAAGCAACGGTGTTTGTAAATGAAATTTATCTGTAATTGTTGACTTACCTTTGATGAATCCATGCCGTTCAGCAAGGGCTGGATGAAAGGGTACTACTCTATTTTAAACGACTGTTTCGGGGAGCTTACGAAAACCTGGCAAAAGGAATATATATAGGACGGTAATTAAAGTTGGAATAAATAACACCAGCTTTATAGATGGGAATTATGTTGGTGGATTCCCAAAGGGATAGAAAGGTCCCGGTTGAGATGCTAACGTTGAAAATCATTGACAGAGTAACACACAAGGAAGATGAAATTGATTTGGGGAAAAGATTCGGAATGCCATCAGCACCGAAGCTAACGCTTGCGTCAAGAGACATCGTTGATAATTCGACTTCCAAAGGATTAGCAAAAAAAAGAAAGAGTACAAGCAGGTGCGGGAAAAATGGCTGATGGCGAAGAACTACTGTGATGGGAGATAAAAAATTGAGCATAGAGCTTACAAGAATCTTGAGGTGAGGACACAGACTTATTATGAAGATATATAACATAAAGAATGCCAGAGAAAGTTTTAAGGGTGTTGATGTAAAACTTAAAAGCCTTATGATTGTTGAAAGTAATAGAAGTTTCGACATGCTCAAGTTAAGCACGTATCGTGTCATTGGCAGCCTTTTTAGCAGCAGCGCTTTGAAACTTCAAAAGATCATTAAGGGGTTAGTCCACTGTTAAACTGCTCCAAATGAACTTTTTTTGTAAACAGCTACAAAAAAAAACTATTCAAGATATCGATTTGAAATTTCACATACAAGTTCAAAATTAACATTTTCATTGAAAAAAATTATTAGAAAACAAAATGGCGACCGCCCCAATGGATCGCTGCAGCACCGCCGAAAAAAAAGCAAATTGTACCTCGTAAATTCCTGGACAAAATAAGCATCTCTGAACAAACTACCAAAAATATTTCATTAGTTTTGAGTATAAAGGACTGCTCGGGCCTAAATTTAGACAAAAAAAAATTTTTTGACGATTTGGGAAACATTTTTTTAATTGAAAAAACGCGAAAAACTGAATAACCAATGTTCAAAAGTATACCAAATTTTTTTTAATCGCTTTGGGGCTCGCGGCGGTGCTGCAGCGATCCATTGCGGCGGTCGCCATTTTGGCTTTTTAATAATTTTTTCCAATAAAAACGTTAATTTTAAACTTTAATAAAGACCCAGTGACAAAAAAATCTACGAGATGCCAATTCAATGAAAATCTCTACGTATTTTATCTAGTTTCTGGAAACGTTCACTTTTTAGATACAAAATACTTTTCTTATTGAATTATGTTCCTGAAAAAAGCGTTACAATATTGGAACATTTTTCCAGGAGCTGGGTTCGTTTAAAATAGAAAATAGCTATCTTTTTCAAAAAAAAAATCGCAAAATATTTTATTTGAAAAAAATTACTCCTTTGTTTATTTGTCTGTCATATAAATACAAAAGAGTAAACATATTGTAATAACTAAGAAAAAATTAACATTACCGGTATTTAATTAGTTCTTATGCATTTAAAAATTATTAATAATTGATCGGCCCCCCCTTTTGCTTGGATAACTGCCTTAACTCGCCTTACCATGCTGTCATACAAATTTTTAAAAAAATCTTCATTGATTTCTTCTTCCCACACTTTTCTTATTACATTTTTCAAGTCCAGGAGAGTTCGCGGTTCACTTTCCCTTATTTTTGAACCCATTACCTGCCAAAGGTTTTCAATGGGATTCAAGTCGGGACTGTTTCCTGGCCACGGCAAAGACTGTATCCCTAGCTGCTCCTTCAATTGTGGGAGCCGAATCGTCTTGGAAGAGAGGATTTGACACATCTGCCGTTAGATCCTCGATTGCTGGAACGACGCCTTCTTCAACAATTTCTCTGTTCTTAGCAGCATTCACAGATCCTTCAAGAATAATAAGAGGCCCTAAGCGATTATGTAGGATACATCCCCAAACCATCACATAGGGGGAATGCTTTACCGTCGCTTGGATACATTCGTCCGAATATCGTTCACCAGTTCTGCGTCTCACTCGCACTGTTCCATCTGGTCCAAAAAGATTAAATTTGGATTCATCTGAAAAAAATGACTCGTTTCCAATCCTCTGAGTTCCAGTTTTTTCTATCTTTGCACCATTCAACGACAAGAACGCAAACCCATCTCGTTCAACCTTCTTTGGATTGTTCTGGTACTGCAAGGCTCATTCATTGATTTCGACAACTCTGCCCGCAATTTTGATGCTGATTCGAATCGATTTGCCAAGGCCAGGAACTTCAAATGGTCTTCATCCCTTTGCGTGGTACCTCTTTTTCTTCCGCTGCCCTTTTTTCGCTCAAGGCTGCCTGTATCTTGCTTTTTTTTAATTAAATTCCGAACTGTCCCCTCGCTGCACCCTACTTGCCGAGCAATTTCCGATTTTGACTTACCCGATTGGTAAGAAGCCCAAATTTCGGCGTTTTGTTCCAGACTTAATGTGATGTATTTTCGCATCTCTGGGATTGTTTCCCTATTAGCTTGCAAAATCAGACTGATGCAGAAATTTTGCATTCTGCAGTTTATATAGGATCCCTAATTACTACCTGGAAAAATTCGTTTGCCCTGGGATAAGCTAATTATGTCATTTTGATGGTAACTAGGAAAATTCCTAACTCGTAGATTTTTTTTGTCACTGGGTGTATGTAAAATTTCAAATCGATATCTTGAATAGGTTTTTTTTTTGGTAGCTGTTCAAAGTTCATTTGGAGCAGTTTAACAGTGGACTAACTCCTTAAGCGAGCCAGACCTTTTGTATTTGCTATGTGCTGCATCTATCAATCGCAAAGAAATAAAATTTATAGAGAGCATTAGCCACACTTAGCGGAATAGTTTGGTTTTTTAAACTTGAAACGAAGAGTAGAAGTAGATTTGACTCTAGACGAACCGTTTAGGATTAATTCCATAAAACGAGGATGATGATGAAGATCAACGCACCCATATGAAGATAGAGAAGGACTCAAGCAAAAGGAAGAAGGGTGAAGATTAGTCAGAACAAAATCGGCAATCCTGTTGTTAGCATTGGGTATGTTGGCGAAATTTCACTATATGTATATGAATATATATATATATATATATATATATATATATATATATATATATATATATATATATATATATATATATATATATATATATATATATATATATATATATATATATATATATATATATATATATATATATATATATATACAACCCAAACAACCAGACGCAATTACAGAGCAGATTTTTTTATAATTAACCTTGGCACTCAGACGGCGTTCGTTCTGATAATAGATTTTCAGAGGTCGGTTCAAGCTCTGCTTTTGTTCGATGTTTTGGAACTAACATTTCTGGCGGGAGACCTTATGAATTCCTTAAGAAATACTCCAATTGGCCGGAAGTTCTTCTTCAGCAGATCAGTAACACCAGTACTGACAGTACCGCAGAAAGACGATATTTGTTGATTTTCTAGATTGAAAAGTTTAAGCAAACACCTTCTTTCCTGTGCCTAATACATGACTTAGATGTGTATGCAGTAACGGCGACTTTACCAAACGTCTCATAACATCTCAATATCTATACATTAATCGAAACGTTTCATGTCAGATTAATGAGTATTTTCTTATTTACGACTCTTCGTCAAGTTGATTTTATTACATTTTCAATAATACTTTGCTCCGTGGAGCATGAATGTTTTTAGCTTCATAAAAATGCACTTATTCTCATACCATTTCTTACACACTTATCTCTTCATGTACAACAATTATGAATGGAAGGATTAAAAACAGACATGTCAGCGTAAATTATTCCAAGACCAATTAATTTTGACATTTTGCTATTGGCAATATAAGCACAATGTCCAATCTTGTGCGTACCAAGTACGAAACGAAGATCGATGTATGATTGTAAGAAGCTTATCGTTCACGTGTAAAATGTGATGTACGTATGAAAGTTCAGTGTTCCGTATTACATGCAAATAGTTTTTGACACACTGACACAATTTCTTTCGAATTAGGTTAATGAATGTTGCCATTAGCGAATAATGTACTATAGCAGGTAGCTCCTACTCAATAAACTGAGTCGCAGGAACGATTTCGATTATGAGCTGAGTGTGACCGAATGTCCTTGTGCAATTTCTAAGGTTAATTGAATAACGTTTTCAATTCAGTGAGAATGAAAGAAAACATGATTAAGTCTGGAAAATAAATGAATCATTAGCTACGTATAGAATGTGACCTGAAAGTGGATTCAAAGCGGCTTGAGATTGAAACAGTGGAATCGAAACCTTTGAACAACCTGTTCACTTTCCATTATTTCAATCTCAAACCCGATATTAGTCTGCAATATATACATAGCTATAGTTTGTGGAATTGGTATGAAACTTACTTCAAATGCCTCAAATCACCTACTTTTGACATTTTGTTGTCTGGCTCGTCGACAGCATCGTAGAATGGGAAATCATTGTGAAAATTGCTTCTGAGATTTTCGCCTTTGAATCAGTTGCATACGCTCTACTAGTATTTCTTGGCGTGTTCATCCTATCTTTTCATGGCTATACATCTCAGGATGAGCAACACTATTCTACTATAAAACTGCGCATATATTGGAAGGGTCGGCTTAATGCAGTTTTCCTGTTAAAAATGGTGCAAGTGTCTAGAGGAAATTTTTCCTATTTTATGTTCGTTTCTTGTTTGACAAGGAAATCGTTTCCTCTTCTAAGTTCTATTGTATGTTAACGATGGACTTTTAGTCACTGCCTCTCTGTCTGCCAGCGAACTCATCTCTAGGTAAGATTGCGCGTGGATTTACTTTTAACTACAAATGCTAACTGATTTTTGTTCCTAATTTCTGATCACCGAATCAGTTCAAAGATAAGTTTATTACAAGTTTATATGCAGTAACCTAATATAAAAATTTCATAGTTTCTGTGCTCCTTAATGCATAAACTAACCTCCTATAAAACCTGCCAAGCATTCTTAGGGTAGAAATGGTCAAATTAACAAAGCCATAAAACAAACAAATCAAACAAACAGCGAAATAAGATTTCCTAGTTATACAGTATGAATCAAAACAGAAACACAACAAACCCAGGTGGCTTTTTATGTGATTCATTTATTTCGCATCATAAATTCTTATATTTTCATGAAATTCATGTTTCTAACTCCTTATCATCAAAACGAAATATGTATTGGTGCTGTTGTTTTTGTTACAGTTCTATCAACTGATGCTGAGTCCCTCGGCACGCAGACAGTATAAAAGCATCCTTAAATGACACATCTCAGGGATTTACGCATTAAGAGCCTGGGAGAAAGTTTATTGTTCCATTCAACTCTCTCTTTGACGACCGAAAATGAGTGAATCATAAAAAGAATTCTCAAGTCGTAACATGCTTATTGATTTACTTGTGATGAGAAGGAATGAATCACAGAAATACACAAGAAATAACTTTGGTTGTGATAACAGCGCATCATAAATTTATGCGAATTATATTACCAACGTTGCACAAGTTGTAAAAAGTATGGGGAGGAGTTTTAATTGCGAAAGATAATTTTTTACTACTCTAATACGAAATATGAATGTGTGTATCTTCAAACACTGAATTAAACGAATATTTTAATATACCTTACCCAGTCTTCCTTAATCTGATTGAACTGATTGTAAACAAACATGAATGACCCAATGCTGAGAACGATGGATAGTAGCGGAAAATTATCTTGGTAATGAATATGCTTCGAGTCTGGTATAGAAGGGCAAACTCTGTGGTCTCAGAAAGCATAGTGATGTCAAAGAGCTGACTGATTCTGATATTACTATGCCAAGAGGCTAACCCCGACTCATAATTCGAACCAAAAAATACAGTTCTCACGCCAAACTGACACCATGTACCACATTTTTGATAGCACATTAAAACTTCATAGGTAGTAACTAAAATTACATGGAATATTCATTACGATGAGATCTTGTTTGTCCATATGATTCAAGCTTGAATTCAGATTTTCCGTTTCTTTTGAAACTAATCATTTACATTAATTACTTGGAGAGAAAGTGAAACTGTAAAAAAAAAATATGTCGCTTTCTGCTTGAAAAAATTATAAAATTTTATGTAAAAAACTTTGGTAGAATTTCATGTATTCTTCGATGCATTGTTTTCTAGATGAAATGAATGGGGTAGTGGGTAATGTTAGCTATTTCAGAAGGCTATAAAAGCCAAACTGCATTAAAACAACTATGAATAGAATTTAAATTGTTTTTTATTCAAGCAGTGATTTTAAGACTTTATAGAAAGATATTCATTTTATGCAGATGACCAGCAAAATTAAGCTATACATGCTTTGTCTGTTTAAAGAAAATTGGACATCGCTCTTAGGACGAGAGATATTGACTCCCAAGAGCTTCCTAGCTATATAAGAATAGCTTATCATCTCAATATTGCGTGAAACGTTGGATATGTGATCATTTAAAAGAATGTTAGAGCCAAATTTTGTCTTAACTTTACTTTCGATATTTTTATAAAAACACTTCATTGACCAATCCGAAGCGGGCCAAAGCTTATTTCAGTTCATTTTTTTACTGAAATAATAATGATTTCATAGTCTGATATTAAAAGGCAAAGTATTTAACGATTTATTAGCGTAAGGAACATAGCTAGCTAAAATGTAACTAAACAATTTGGCCGTTTCACGCAGACTTAAGATAGTGCTGCGGAGGAATCAGCTAAATTTGAACGATAGGTACATTTATTTTCTGAGAATATTTTCATTACATCAAATTTGCACAATTTTTCATTCAAAAAATATCTTCAGACATTTAAAAAAATGTCTTTTCTAATTTTTGTTCGTTAAAATAGATATGCTGAGAGTCTTGTAATTATTATATTATCTTGGAGTAGAATACAACACGTGTTCAGCTGCCATTTCGGGTTGTGAGCCTCAGCCCACATTAGGAGCTTTATTTCCTTCTTTGTTTTATCGGACTCCAAAGGTTTTCTTCCGCAAATTCGTGTGCAAACATTTTTGCCGTTCAAACTAAGGAAGCATTTTGTGTGGCTAAAGCACCGAAATCCTGAGAAAAAACTGAATTAATAAGGAGCACATTTCTTTAACAAAAAACTAAATAATTTTCTTCATACGAGAGACCTGAAGTTAATAAAAATTACTCTTCCTCAACTAGAGATGGTATAAGTATGCAATACATTTTGTTGGAGCTTCTACTTTATGATAATAAATTGAAGTTTATGGATAGTTTACAGATTGGTTTATTTAGTTTTGGTCGCAAGTTGCCACGCTATGAGTGCCTGAAAAACAGGGTGAGGATGAATCTTATTGTTTCTGAATAAGATAGGTAAACTGACTCTGTAAATCCACCTGTGCTGGGCTCGCTCAAAACAGCAAGACCTCAGATTCTACAGACCCGAATTCTTCAAAGAACGTGGAGAACTTAGACGAAGAACATTTTAGGATTGCCAGAAGCAACATAAGAGCAGACCCTACTGTTCAAAAGGATGTGTATTTTGCTGCCGATAAGACCACAAAAAGATAAAACTAAAATAAGAAAAAAATGAAGGTACAGTAATGCAATTGTGCAATATAAAGACACGTATCGTTTAACTGTGTGCAGTAAATTTCATATTTTGAGAATCTCGCATGATCAGATTTTTCTAAGCAAGTCGATTTGCTGTATTTATTACAAGTTATAATGGTAAATTTTTCAATAAGTCTTTTATATTCCTTCTAAGTACCTTTTGAGATAAATATTTATTAAGAAAACAGGATTTTCTTTTTCCAAGCTAGCTTAGATAACGCAAAAAGCTATGGAAAGATGTTTACATTTTCAAAAGGCGAATTAGAAAAGTAATGGTATGCATACATAAAAAACAATGTCATTGCGATGGTTAGTAACGAAAGCCAAGTTTATAAACCCTGGTTTTCATCTTACATCCTCCACCGTACCTGCATAGTTGTGCTGCGTGATTGTTTCCCCTATTTATCTCCTTCTTTTGGTGTTCTACAAGGCTCCAGTCTTGGCCCTATATCGTTTGTTTTTTTCGTCAAGGACCTTCCATCAGTATTTTCATGTACAAGCCATCTTTATACGGGCGATCCTCACATAAGCTATTGCAGGAAATTCCCTATTGCTCCTAAAAAAAAGTGCGTCCCGCCTTCCTGAGCCTCTCGTTTTTAAGCGTCTGTAGATGGTACCTTGGTCAATCTTTTTGTACGCATTGTTAAACGGCCTTTTCTCCTTAATTATCTGTATATTACGGTTATCGCATGATCTAGACACTGGGTATTTCTTCGACCCTCTAAACACAGGGTTTTATTCAATGTCCGTTTTGCTCGTATGGAGGTGTACTTTCACTGCCTCTTTTTTATATGCTCTTCTCTTTTATATTTCGCAGACATGGTTCCAGTTTGGTTCTTTGTTTCTGCCTTTTTCATTCTTAAAAAAATATATTTTGAACATAAGAAGTTTCAATTAAATTTATTTCTCATAAATTACAATTATTATAATAATTTTTTCTTTTTATTTTTCTCAGTTTAGAAAACAAATAAATTGTTTTTACGTTTTGCAGGATGCTTCCAATAATTGACAATAATCGATAAACTGACATTAGTACCCATTTTTATCAAATCATTTTTAGGTTTATGTTACATTGTTGAATTTTCGATTAATTTTATTAGTTTTTTCCTCTTCATGTGTTGACTACTCTTCAAAGCCCTTAATACATTCCATTACGCTAGGAGATTAAGAATATTCAAAGTTCACACGTAAAAGAACAAGATCCATAAATCTCTAAACCTTTACAAAGTATTTGAGTGCTCAACGCTAGCAAACGTATCTTAAGCTTGAAATCTACCCCAAGACTTGAAGAAAATAATAAATCTCAAAACTAAATAAGTAAATCTAATGGAGCTCAAGATAAATAATCGCTCAGACAAACGTTTTTGTATTTAAACTCTGCATATTTACCTAGAGCACGAGGGGAACAAGTATTGGTTTTATGTTTGCCTAAGTTGTGTACATTTTGACGTCGATTGGTTCCGACCTGATCCTGAAATTGCATTGATCTGATTTATACTTCGAAATGCTTTCTACCTTTTTCCGCTTTTTCTCAAGATCGTTAGGCCATTTGTTTGGCTTTTAGTGAAGCGTTAAACATACAATAAGTCTTTCTTATTTAAATAGTCAGCAGTTGGAAGAAAGCATGTATTTGCTAGGTATCTGCTTCCCTAGCATATCTCGACTGTTTGAAAGCCTTAAGTAAGACACCATTCTACCCATATTTGTCCCCCAAATTCATTCATGGCTTTACAGCAATGTTAAAACTGTCTCGCACACTGAAGGAGAGCTGCTCCCTTCAGCTCATTATAATTTTTTTTATGCTTTATTTCTTCAGTGTGGTGTGCACAAGTTTTTGTTTGTCTGCTAATTTACGACTTAATTGTGCTGCTTGCTTGCTTTCAAGTTAGCAGACCGTGTAATCTGAAACTCTTAATTATACATCGAGATATATATGAAATGTGGCCAGGACTTCATGACGTATCCTCCGGCATCAGACCAAGTCTACGATTTATCAGTGGTGTGTTGGCAAAAGAAAAAGCTCCCCTATCTTGGCGAATGCTCGAATTTGATTTGAGTTGAGTTTCTGAGTAAAATGTATGCTAATAAAGTGTCCTGATTCAGAATGTTTATTCGGCCTGATTCCACGGAAATGTTTAGTGTTCGTTCAGAATCATAAGCAAGTCAGATACGTTGGTTAGAAACGACTGAGTTTACAGTCAGAACAGCGTTTTTATATTACTTTGTAAGGATATTTGTAAAACATTAGACTGCTTTTAGGAAAAGAGCCCCATTTCATTGACATCAATTGAGTTTTTGACTAATTTATTATTATTTTTAGGATCAATTATCTAATCTTGGAAAATGTCTAAGGTATCATGACTAACAGAGCGTTGATTTTATTTCGTATCTAAGGCACTCCGCACACCGGTCGTTAGCCATGCGATGCGTGAGAGATGCGTTTGACGCGCGTGAAGCATACGAGAAAACGATTGTCATCATCCTCGTTTCATCTCCGCAGACGGTCCGTCGAGAAAATCATGCAATTCAAGGCATTTTTGCACCTCTGCCACGAACTGTACGTTGCCGCCTCCATCACACTTTCAAAAACGACTAGTCGTTGGGCTTGAGGTCTGCAATGCACAACGCTTGAAATGCACTCAAAACAAAACGACTACGCTTCTCATTCTTAACGATTGGCAGACGCTCCGTTAGCGGTCCCCCATTGATTTACCTAGGCTGTGACGACCAAGCGTAGAAATATCGCACCCACGACGATAGCTCAACGACCCGTGTGCGGATTGCCTAAGGCGAAACATCTCATTCAATTTAATCGATATAATTCAAATTCTCATGCGTCTCTTTATCTCATCCATTGAATCGAGTTATCGCACTGGAAGTTCCCATCCGAACAATATCGACAATTCGTGACACAGACTTCAATGGAACTATAGAGTATTATATTCATTTGCCACGTCTTACACTAAGCAATCGTAGCTGCTACCGAAGAACGTTTCACATTATATAGCAGGTTTTTTTCCACGGATCAGCAGATATGCTTTATGAAGGTACTTTACGGTGAGAATTATAATGAGCTTCATTGAAGTTTTATTGCTTCGACATTATATTGCGGCGAAAACACGATTCTTGCCACCGCAGCTCTGAGAAAAAAAGAATGAAGTCAGGAAATGCCGATTCAAAAACGCGCGAAAATATACTATCACACCCTTATCAGACTCAAGCTGAAAATGTCTGTCCTACTATGAATTTTTCTTCTTTGCGCGGTCCTCTTCACGTTCGCATCTTTAATTACAGTTTAGCGGAAAATGTGAAAAGTTTCAGTAATTTGACTAGACGAAGTGGGAGAGTATTCGTTGTAATTGGTATTTGAATATAGTGTTAGCGCGAAGCCAGCAAGTATTTTTGGGAAATGTTCAGGAATAAGAATGAAATATTTGTCAATTATCTTTTTACAGAGAAGTAGATTGTTCAATGGTTTTGTAAATTTTGAATGAAAACAGGTTGTCCTAGTTTATTAAATGCGGTTTTGTATTTTCACAGAATTATTTTTGTGGTGTCTTGGAACTCTTGCTGTTCTTGCCACTGGAAAAATACATATTTTAATTATTAATTTAGAAATGAAGTGTTTTTTTTTTTAATTTTGCTGTTCTATATATGTAGATAGAAAGACGTCAGTCTGCGAGCTGTATTTATGACTATGAAAATGGTCTGATGGCGCAGGAAGAGCAAATTGCTTTATAGTCAAAATTACTTTTTTCGGTGAATTGTCCTATTTGGAAAAGTAAGTATATTCGAGGTTGTAGACGAAAAAATGTATAAAAGATATAACAAAATAAAAGTCATTTTCAATGAAGTTCCAGTCTCTTTGCTGATCGTGATTGGAAGATGTCTTCAGTATCAGCAGTATCTTCTGCGGATGGATCATCCCTAACCGTATCATAGGAGACTACCATTTTCAAAACAACGCTCAGCTTACTAGAGGAGGTCTTCTTCATCGGAAGAGTGAAAGTCGATTCCGAAATCGAGGTCTGCTACATTTTCGCAGAAGGCTCGATTACAGAGGCTACAGACTGTAAAGCATTTCAGCTCCGTTTTGTTGCAGCTTCACATATTCTCACAACCTCTTTTGTAGTTGCATAAAATCAAAAGATGCGGAGGGGCTGCATTTTCTTGCGACTATGGTCTTGCGACGAGTGTACCCACTCAAAATCGAGAGGATTCTTCTCGACTTCCAACCATTTCGAAACAGAGCTGTGTATGCATAAATGAAAGAAAATATTAGACAGGCATTAATGAAGTCTCTTTACAAGGCAACGAGACAAATAGCTGTTAGCGCAAATTCTCGAAGTTCTGTGTATCATGTTACATATAAATGAGCAATTATTGCCAGCTCATCTGTTTCACCTACCTCATCTGGTCTGGCATTCGTCTCCAGGAAAATGGATGCCTTTGGTATGAGATCTGAATGTTTTTTTTAAAATAATTGTCAGGAAACGGAAAAGGTCACGTTTTATTTATTTATTTGTTTATTTATTCACCAAGCAAGGTGTATATGTAAAGAAGAATAAAATAAAATAGTACATGCATAAAATTACGAAACAAAATACAAAAACAAAACTATATATGAATACAAGACTAATAAATAACGCATAAATAAATTAGTTACAAATAAAGTAATAAATAAATGACAAATAACTAAATGAATAACAGTTAAATACCAAATTTTTGGCAGGAATTTCCAGGTCAAGATACCCTGGAAGAAAAACTGGAAGAAAAAGGAAGCTACCACCGATAGGGGCGCCTGGATTTACACGGACGGGTCAAAGACGGACACAGGAGTTGGCTCGGGCGTGTTTTCTACGGATTTGAGCCTTAACCTGTGGTGTAGACTGTCGGACCATGCTACCGTCTTTCAGTCTGAATTACATGCTATACGCATGGCAGTTGAGTCCATTAGCGGAATATCAACCAGACCAATGACCATTTGCGTCGACAGTAAAGCAGCCATTCTCGCTCTTGCGTCTTACAGATGTTCTTCAAAAACTGTTAACGCTTGCAGAGTGGCTCTCAATGAAAAGGCAAGGCATATTCCTATCCGGATTATGTGGGTGCCAGGGCATAGTGGGGTCATAGGCAACGAAAAAGCTGATGAATTGGCGAGGAAAGGTTCAGGAGCTAGCAACTGCCCCTGCATCACTGTACCTCGGTCAATCGCGGACGCCACAAACAAACTTGATGCCGCCATATGGGCCAAACTAAAGTCCGAATGGGAAAACAGGCTGGACTGCAGGGTGGCCAGGACATTATGGCCATCACCTGATCCAAGCAAAAGCAGGAAACTGCTCAAGCTCAGCAGGAATTGCTTGAGAACCACGGTCGGCTTGCTCACAGGGCACTGCCTTACCGCATCTCATGCGAAGAAAATGGGACTGACATCCAGCAGTTTATGCAAGAGGTGCGAGATGGAAGAGGACACCATCGAGCATACTCTCTGCGATTGTCCGGCCCTCAATAATAAACGCCTCAAAATTTTTGGTGCATACCACTTTCAAGGGTTGGCAGAAGTGGCTGGTACCGTCACGCTGAGTCAGCTGATCCAGTTTGGCGAAGCGGTCACTTGGCAGCTCTAAAAAGCCAGCGGAGGGTGGCAAATGGGCCCAAACTGGTGGCCTAATGCAAGCCGCGTTTCCCGGCAGCCCTCTTTACTAACCTAACCTACTAACCTAAATACCAAATTTAAATTAAATATACAATACATATAAATCAGTATAGTGGGGGAAAGGGCAGACTATGAAGAGAGAGCCTTGGTAATGTTATTTTTAAAAGTTGCTTTAGATATCGTAGGGGAAAAGTTCTCGCTCGTGCTATTGAATAGCCTGCAGCACCTATTAATTGGCTCGTTTGCTGCGAATGTTGTGTTGGTATTCAATAAGTAATTGTCGGGATCTAATGACTCTTAAGGGCTGATTGAGCACAAACTTTTCTTTCAAGTAGACGACATTAACCACGACTCTGATGACATCGAAGCTGAGGCAGGCAGATAACATTAATCTTCTCGACGCATGGGATAACAAGTTAATTCATTTAAGGCGATATTCGTATGATGGTAGATTACAAAAATCATAACGGTTGAAAATATCTCTCAGAGCGAATAGCAAAAACTGCTTCTAAACAAACTCAAATCTTTGGCAGTCAATCAGAGATCTACTATGTTGTCAACCCTACTGAGTGCCGTGTTGTTGAGGCGTGCAGTTTTGCGAGAGAAGCTAATTGCGCGGCATTTGGTAATGTTAAGAGGGAGCTTGTTCGCGGAGCACCAATGGTCTAAAGAGTTCAGTTTAGACTGAAAAAATGTAGTGCAAGCTGGTGACATTATAAAATGGTAGATTTTGAGGTCTTCTGCATGCGGTTAATGAGGAATGTCAAATAAAATCTCCGATATGTCAGATATAAAAATATTAAAAATTAGAGGGCCAAGATGACTTCCATGAGGTACACCGGATTTAATGTCGACTTTCTTAGAAATAAGACCTTGGAATTTCACGAATTGCAAGCCGTCGTGGAGGTAGGAGACAAGCCACTTTAGAAAAGATCCTGCAATTTCAAATTGTTTCAGCTTTGGGATCAAAATGGAGTGATCAACTCGATCGAATGCTTTGCTAAAGTCTGTATGGACTGCGTCAATTTGACCACCTTTCTCCATTTTGCATAAAACATCAGAAACAAGCATCATAAGATTAGTTGTAGTAGAACGACATTTCCTAAATCCATGCAGCTGCTCGTTCAGTCCAGCATCGACCAGATGCGAAAGTTTGCAGTAGATGATTTTTTCAAATAGTTTGGGAATAGCAGATAGAATGGCGATGCCTCTATAATTTTAAATAAAACGTCTATCGGCATATGGTGAAATATAAGATTTCCAATACGAAGGAAATAGCCGAGAGGAGAGAGAATTATTGAATATAGTATGGAGGGGCGAGATCAGTTGTTTTACACATTTGCTCAGAAAAGAAGGAGGGAGGAGGTCAGGTCCAGGGTCCTTGTTACTGTCAAGCTCCATAATAGCAGTAAATATTTCTTTCCTTGATGTGGTCATATCCTCAGTAAAAATTGTTTGAGTCAAACCCGGGAATCGATACAATTTTGGGATACTAACTGGACCAAAAATTTCTTGAAATTGGTCACCAAAAAAGTTGCAGATCTCCTGATGAGAAGAGGACAACATCGAATTTTCAGTGGACATTGAAGAGGGGTAGCCGCTTGTTTCCCGCTTTATATTAACAAAGTAAAAAAAAATGTTTGGGGTCGCGGATTATATTCTCCTCAGTAGTTTTAACGTATCTGTCATACGCTTCGTGAGTAATTAAATCGTATTCTTCTTTAATACGATGAATAACGTCAACTTGATTCTTCATTAGTTTGTAAGGTTTGTTTCTGTGATTTCTCAGACGTCTAAGAGTCTTGTCAAGCTAAGGTTCAGAAAGTTTATCTTTTCTCCTTATCTTGGGTACAAACATATCGACCGCGGCAAATACTACTATATTCTATAAAAAACGCTACATCATCAAGGGAATGTCACATAAACATATTTGTCCAATCGACATTGTCAAGGAAATTGTGAATACTATCATAATCAGCATTGTGGAAAACGTGTACAATCGTATTATTGTATGTGCTTAGCATGTTCCAATCTGTAGTTGAAAGTTCAACTGTAAGAGCGGAATGGTGAAGATTATTAGAAAAGAGATTCTCTGCGTCATTAGTTGGGCTAACCACTACATCGTCATAAACATTTGTAAAGGTTAAGTCTAACCAATTACCATTTTGGTTTGGAGTCGGAACAACGTCGGAAAAATCAGCTGCAAATCAGGCCATACAACGTACTCACAAGGTTAAAATCAGGAGACTCAAGTAGGTTTACTGGTATTAAACCATCTTCAGACTTATCAGAAGCAAAACGCAAATTCGGGCGATTAAAATCACCCAAAAATACAATTTTATCCTCAGCACTACGAGAAGCCATAAAAGAAAATATTTACTCGCATATATAATTGTATACTGATTCGTCAGATCTCGGTGGGACGTAAAATAAACCAATATAAACCGAGGTTTTGTCAATTGAAACGCGGATAAATATATGCTGGAACAATTCGTGCGAGGCTCAGTTTACAAGTTCACTTCAGTGAGTGTTCTTAACTGGGAGTAAGACACCACCACCTCTTGACTGACCAGTGGAAACATAGTCTCGGTCATTTCTAAAGATTGTCCAGGTACTGTCAATGATTTCTTCATTGATATGGAGTCATTTAATCATGTTTCAGTGAAGGCAAGCACGATGAAATGGCAAGATTTGGTGTCAAAAAAGAGTTCATTTATTTTATCTCTCATACCACAGCAATTATGGGAAAAAATTCTAGGGCTTTTGATTGAGGATATCTTATTAGGACAACAAGTTTTAACAACAAGTTTTAACAAGTACAATAAGTCACATAAGAAACTATATATGTATGTATGTCTCGCCCGTATTTCTCTTTCAGATTGATTGAGACCGTGTAATCACATTGAGTAAAACAAAAAATCGATGTGATCACTGAAGATTAAAAATTCTCACAATATGCGATAGCCTTTTTGAAGATTTATTCAAGGTACACAATTTCCCGATCGCCTGACTTTTTTTAATTTTATTATAAGATATTTTTGTGTTTCACGTTTTGGGTTCCACGACCTAAGAGTATAGCGGAAGCAATTATCAGCATTAGCCTTCCGTTACATCCTATTCCCATAGGAAAAACGTAAAACATAAATGCAAATTATAAACGTAATAGAGCAATATGGCAAATAATTCAAAAAAGTCAGTCACTCTAGCTAAAAAATGAAAATTTTTAGAAATCTAGCTCGAAGCATCATCTATCTTGTTTAGAACAGTATTACACACACTAATGTCAAGTTTCAAAACTTGACCACTAACGTCTACCCTGATCTTTTTTGGTGCATTTTGCCTCTTGCTTGTTTCTTATGATCTTATAAATAAAACACACTAAGCCAAGAGCAAAATCTTTCATTAAAAAAATGGTCTCCGGTCTCGTGGCTAATTTAGATTCCATTGTCCGCATTTAGTCTACTGAAGCTATGGCAATAAACATATAAGGTGCTATATCTTTAATTTGATCAATGGCATTTAGAATATTTTGTCAGCAAATTTAGTATTACATAAATTCCAAGGCACCAAATCAACAATCACAACATGGACGAGAAAATCTCTATCAAATCGTACGACAATTCTTTATCAAGTTTCAACGGAAACGTTATCCAACGATATTTCTACTATTTCGCACATTCTCAAAATGCAATTGAATCTTCAAAATTGGATACATATTCAATTTCAGTGTTAAGATAACCCCTATACGTACACCTGTAGCGACTACTTAGCGCATGTTTGTTTTTCATTTGGGGAGATGAGCGCGTGCAGCCATATTAATTTTAGGGTGCACACGTTTTCTCCTTAATTAAGAAGGCAATAAAAGTCAATCATAAACAAATATCTTATTAGATATGTATAAGAGAAAAAAATGATTCCGAAACGCATTAAATTACGGCACTTTCAGCAATAAAAATCCACGAGCGTGTCTCAATCAAAATCGAGCACTTTTTTTATTAGTACGACGAACTTGTTGTTATTTGCTCGCGCATGTTGCCTACTTGCAATTCGCAAAGCGCAAGACATAATTTGATGATGATCTACTTTCTTAGCACGCAGCGAAGATGGCCACGCTGAGTGGTTTTGAACTTTGATCGACCGGTGTAAATGTTGTCAGGCAGACGAAAAAGAAACTATAAAATTCACAAATTAACCGATTAAGAAAAAAATGAATTATTGCCAATTCGACTGTTTCAACGCACGTGCGATATTCCGAAATCTAAGAAAGCGGTTCAAGCTAGCCAGTAGCTAGCGATTTGAGGCGAGGCACGCGCTGTCGTTAACCGCTGAACAAAGCACATTTTCCGCAGACGGGAGCTAGTCATAAATAACGAGCAAAGTCTAGTAGTAACTGGAGTTGTTTGGAACTCGGAAAAGTTCAGATTAGCATATGTGCAAAATTTGAGATGTCTGAGCGGTTGAAGCTTTTTCTCGTCGGATTCAAATTTGTTTGTACGATTTAAGGAATCGGAATACATTGTTTGTTCATAAGTAACTTGATTGCGGTTTGTGCTTATTACTCTTTATTTTTGATATCTGAGCCTTTTTTATTGAAGGTCAGCTAAGTATATTTTAATATGGCATGTTATCAGGGAGATGGAGGCTCGGCTACACCAGAGGGGTACGACTTGAATATCTTTTTACTTTTTCCTATAGGCTTTTGATACAGAGCAAATTGCGTTTGACAGGCAATACATGATCTTGGTTTATTCAGCCGCGTATTGACATTTAGCAAGTGATGCCATTGTTGCACAATAAAATTAGAAAACAAAGATGAAATATCAAAGGAATTTAGCTATTATCAAATCTTTAGCTGTTTTAATCCTTAAAATGAGTCAAAACTCATATCAGTGATCAATTTTTGAAAAAAGATTCTTCTCAAAACTGGAACATATAAACATCTCAAACACGTTTGTGCTCAGCAGAAAATAAAAGAGCAGCCTGACAACCAAGAAATGCAGCAATATTTTGAAAGACAGCTTTATTTGCCAATAAGACTTTGGACCCCGATTTTACTAGCAACCGCGTCGACCTTTTTTATTCAACGGATGCTACAGGGTTGAGCTTCGTTTTCGTTGCAATCCATACATAAAAGCGGAGAACAGTAAGGTTGATAGACCCCCTTGTGTGTTTGGCACTTAATGGGACCGTTTCAGCCCATCGATACCAATATATAGCTAAGTTCACATAATCTAGGTAGATTTACGAAAGGCGTATTTCCAAGGAATTACTTCGCCAATAACTCCGGGGATTTTCTGCTATGGGCATAATATCGCTTGCTATGAGCATAGTTTTAGCTTCTATGCATATAGTCTTGGTGCAATATATTAAAATGGGCTATATAAAAACAGGAATTAAAGAAGCTCGTGTAGCCTTGCGGGTAGAGCATTACAACACAGGCATCTTCAAGGGTTAACTGAATAAAGGAGGGAAACAAAAGTAAGGATGGTTGCTTGAATTCAAATGTTTGTGATTACCTTAGCATGAAGCCTGATTGTTTGGAGGCTTAATTGACAAAGTACGAATCACTCAAGTAATCCTCAGGTGCTTGATTGAGGCGAGAGAAGAGAGGAGTTGGATATGCAATGAGAAAGTTAAGATAGTGGGGATAATTTTAAGAGAAAAAAACACAGACCGCCTATCTAATTTTGACGTAAAAAAATGATATTTTCTTTCCATTGACAAAGTTATGGCTGCTTCGGTTTTTTTTAGAAATTCGTGTACGATTAGGTACACTAGGAGATTCGAAGGATTACTAGCCAATCACCAGAAAGTTTGAATATAAAGTCAATGAGATTATCATCTGCTCTTACAAGCTACCTTTTATAAGTTTACGACATCTAACTTCTCCGTTATGTGATTAAGTAGCTCTTCAGGCTGAGGATCGTAAGAAAACTTGGACACGAATACTTCCATTGGAGTCGTTATTCGAAGCGGATTTTCTTTTGGCGATGGTGATGATGAAAATTGGGAGATAAAAGATGGGGGTGAGCACGCTGTGAGGCTTTTCATTTTGCTGTAGGCGCTGTGCGGGTGAATGTCAAGATGCATCAGCTGATAAAATGTTGGTTCAGGAGATCGCAACGATTATGATGCAACTGTGTTGAAGTTGTGTTTATTTGAAGCTGCATTGTTTAAATTGTTGCTGAAATTATTTAAACTACTATAGTGGTTTTCTAGTGGCTGTTGGTATCGAAGAATGTTTCGGAGCATTGTGTCAAACCCATGAAAATTCATTGTTGAATTGGATTTTAGAAGAAAACACTTTTGAATCAAGCTTGAATATTTCCAGGTATTTTTATTTTGTCCATAGCACTTTTGTCGAACATCAGAATTCGAACTCTCATAGCTGCCGTCAAAATCCAAACTATAACATTCCCACCCCCGTGCTTCAAGATGCACCGCATTTTTGTATAAATCTCATTGTGGATTGTTTTTCCGGCAGATAAATTTCCTCCCATCAAACCCAAACAGCTATCAAAATAAATTAATTTGCTATCACCTACAAAAAAAAGCATTTTTCCGAGATTTGTCCAGTTTTGTCACGTATTGTTTAGAAAACACAAAGCACCGATCAGCAATTTTTGGGACATTAGTAATATGAACAAGGTGCGCCATCTTTTATGTCGGTTTGTAAACATTGAATAACATTGACATTTGTCTACCGATTGACTTGATTAGTCAATTTTAACCAAGAATCGCTTCACACCGAAATAACGCGCCAAAATAATGACGCTGTACATTGAAAATAGTCGTTCAGTTGTGTTAAGTCAATGTGCGTATCGTCGAAAATATCGTGGTCAAGAGGCACCCTCTGACAACACTATTCGTCGTTTGGTGTCGAATTTTGTTGAGCACGGGACAGTGGGAGATCGTCCACATGGTGCTCATTAACGGCCAAGACGTTCTAATGAACTGGTTAAAGCGGTCAGAGAAAGAACGTTGCCCAGACCTCAAAAGTGTCGTATCGTCCCCGCGATCAGCATTTTGGCGTCAGTGGTACCACTTTGCGGCACATTTTGAAGGATGATTTGAATTTGACTCCATATAAAGTGCAATTAATACAAAGAATATTACTAACAGACCGGCGACGTCGCTGGAATACGGCCAAACAGTCGCTGGTTCACACTGATTTTCGGAAGCAGATTTTGATGACCGACGAGGTCCATTTCACACTCTCTGGCGACGTTAATAAGCAAAATTGCCGCATTTGGGGAACGGAGAATCCACACGAGACCCATGAAACGCCGTTGCATGACCAAAGGTTACTGCTTGCGCCGGCTTCTGCGAAAAACCATCATTGGGCCATATTTTATCCGAGCAAACGAAACAGTCGATGGAAATCGATATCGGTGGATGTTGGCTCATTATGTCTGCCCGCAAATGCGAGAAAAAGGGCTTGACGGTTACTGGTTACAACAAGATGATGCAAATCAAACAATTATGTTTCTGCAACGAAAATTTCCTGGACGTCTGATGTCAAAAAGAGGCGACATTGACTGGTCACCCAAATCCTCAGATTTGACTCCTTCGGACTTCTTTTTGTGGGGTTATTTGAAAAGGAGCATGTACACCAGCAAGCCTTAAACCATTGACGAGTTCAAGGCAAAC
Organism: Nemotelus pantherinus; assembly: GCA_963978885.1. NCBI lineage: Eukaryota > Metazoa > Arthropoda > Insecta > Diptera > Stratiomyidae > Nemotelus > Nemotelus pantherinus. The sequence continues at coordinate 51,232,226 of OZ022263.1, read as the reverse complement.
ATTTGTGCCGAAATCATCGCTAAACCGCCCGAGATGCTCGAAAAGTAATGGAAAACGCAGAAGAAAGGGCACATTTTACTTAGGCCAATAAGGGCGGCCACTTAATTGGTTTTTAAAGTTTTTCAATGTTTACAAATCGACATAAAAGATTGTGCACCTTCTACTGAAAATCCCAAACTCCTTATCATATTCTAACAGGATCATACATTAATGTTGTCTGTGCGAACAATTTTGGATGTTTTATTTATGATGTACGAGCAATTTTTGAGACGTTTTTCGTCAATCTTAAAAAAAACACAAAAATAGAAGAACAAATCAACGTTTTGCTTCGCATAGTGTATGTGCTAGAAAATTGTCAAACAACTAAATAATAATAATAAAAATATTTGTTTGTAAGAGTCAAATGAGTTCCAATTAGTCATGAAAAAAGGAGTACGAGCAAATTTTAACCATGTACACTAGGACACTTTGATAAGTCAGTGACTTTTTTAATTTCCCATGCAATAACTTTGAATACAACACTGCTCCCGTCAACTGCCATTTATTATTAGACTACTGTAAAATTTTGACCTAGCTGCGCCATTTAGTCTGTGTTTGACTGCCATTGAAAGCAGACAACCTCATGAATTTTAACGAAAATGGAAAAAAGTGAAATTGATGTGCTGATTAAGCATTACTTTCTGCATGAAAAAACCATCTCCGAAACCAGGGAAAGGCTTGAAAAGCACATCAATTTTAATGGTTAAGAAGTGCTTTACTACAGCACAAGTGACGCCGAACTTTCAGGTTGCCCAAAAGAGGTCACGCCAGAAATTGTCGATAAAATCCATGGAATGATATTGGACGATCGGAGAATGAAATTGCGTGAGGAGGCTGAGGCTGTGGTCATCCCATCTGAGCGGATACATCACATTTTGCATGAATATTTGGACTAGAAAAAGCTATCCGCGCGATGGGGGTCGCGTTTGCTCACACTCGACCATAAGTGGAACCGTGTGACCAATAAAAGGACTATTTGGCAATGTTCAGAAGCAATCAGAACGAGTTTTTACGCCGTTTCGTTACCGTAGGCACCATAGAAGGCCAAGATGGGTCATTCGGACACATTTTTTTGGGATGCACGCAGTATCATTCACATTGATTACCCTGAAAAGGGTGAAACGATCCCGGCGAATATTCTTCAGAGCTTTTGGACAGATTTGATATTGATTTAAAACAGAAAGGACCGCATTCGGTAAAGAAAAAAATGTTATTCTACCAAGACAATGCACGAGTGCACACGTGTGTAGTCACCATCGCGAAAATTCATAAATTAGGCTACGAACTACTACCCCATCCAGTATATTCGTCATATTTAGGCCTTTGTGACTGTTCTCTGCTTCTAAACCAGAAGAAATAAAAGGTTTGGGTCGAATGAAGAAGTCATTACTGAAACAAACGCCTATTTTGAAGGTCTTGACGAAACCTATTATTTGGACCGAATACAAAAATTGTAAAAACGCTGGACTAATTGCATAGAGCTAAAAGGAGACTATGTTGAGAAATTAAACGCTTTTTCCCGAGGAAAAATATTTTATTCAACTATCTTCATATCTTAACAAAAATGTATATTAATTTACACGATGCAAATCCTGGATCTTTTGCAACTGTTAATCACTTAAGTTTCCATTTCCCTCCTATAGCCTTTATAATGCAGCTCTAAAAGACCCCTTTTAGGCTAGGTAAGGTTAGTGAAGATGGCTGCCGGGAACGCGGCCAGCAAAGCTTTGCTTTGGGTGGCCCATTTGCCACCCTCATAGACATTCACACGCATTCACACTTACAGCCATGGCACTGGCGGGATTTGAACCCGCAGGCCCCGCAGCACGTCGGTTTTTGGCCTAACGCCTTAGCGAGCAGAGCTACCGGACCCCCTAAAAGGCCACTGTAGTCAATATTACTTTCCAAAAATTGTTATTTGATGCTTTGCGTAAATCTTAGCCTTAATTTTGCTGAACGATCTTAACATCGAAATTCATCAAAATATTGACCTTAGAGATTATACGATTTTTTTGAGCTACTTCTGACAATGTAACTTCATTAATCCAGCACTTTCGTATATTAACGAAAGTTTTTCAGGCACATCTAATAAGCCGTGTTGTTTTGATCATACACTTATTTTCATGTTCAACAAGTTCAAGTTGGAACAATTTTCCCGCGTGTTTACATTTAACGTCCCACTTCTGGTTGAGTAAAATCATTAACCTCCAGAGCCTAGAAAACTATACAGCCGTACGTGTGAACTTCGTTAAAATGCCATCGACCACATTGAAAACAACATCAAAATTTTCTCATGACAACATCGACCTAACTAAAATTTGTTTACTCACCGTAAAAAGTACACTAAACCATTATTGTTTACTGCTTAACTCAATATGTAGGTACCAAAAGCCGTCAACAGTTTATTACATGACTATGAACTCTTACTGCTGTAATTGAATACATATCCCAACAAAGTCGTTGACAAAACATTTGGTAAATGACTAAGCGCCACAAAAATGTCGGAATTCGGACGTGACGATGACGGCAACAACACCAGCATCGAACAAAACACGGCCTTTTTGTCATGCACCGTCACTGATCATTTCGAAATTCTCGAGATTTATTTTGAGTAGGTTTGAGTGTTGTTCGATTTGAACTATTTTGATGACGTACACTGTTGTGGTATTCTAAATCGACTGTGACAGAATTTTTAGCGGATGGCTAAACCGCAGCTGCTCGAACTGGCTGCCAAACGCACACACTGGCTCGCAAGCTTTCTGAAATTGTGCGACCTAATCTCGAGTTGCAGCTAAAACAACTCAGGGCCAAGATGGAAGTCTTCCGGTAGTCCAAAACTAAATACAATAAAAACTGCTGGTCCATTAGTAACTGCGGCAGGGTGGACCAAGCAATTTTCGCCATGTAGCGTGAATCATATTATGCGAACTGACTCCTATTGATTTAAAAAAAAATTATAATTATCCAATGGAAAGACGAAGAATGACAAAACTGTCTTTTTTTTGGAACCACACTAGAAAAATGGTCTATACATTGTTTAGCAAATAAAAAAGGTGACTTTGTTCCGAAGCACCTGCTATGCATACAACTGAAATTACAAAACAACATAAGTCAAAGCAGTCCGGATACGAAGTAACAAACAATGAAAACAAATTTTATGCAATTTCTATTTTTATTATGAGACTACTACTCGACAAAGTTGTTACACTAAGTCACAGCTCGATTGGAATTTCTTTGAAATTTAAGAATTTTGGCGCGTGCGTGCTAAATGCACATAGCAAAACAAAACAATAACAAAGAAAAATAATACAACTAAATTCAACAAAACTTTGCTGACGCAACAATTAGCAAACTTCAGAGGCTGCTAGTCGATTTGAACGCAGACCTTGAAGAAATTTTGTATATTGCCTGCCTACAATTCAATTGCCTGCATTTAAAAATAGATTTTGAATGTCTGAAATGTTCACAGGGGATTCACGCTACTCATGCTTATAAAGTTTTTATAGACAACTTTGATGACACCCCACCGCCTTCTTGTTTTGTTGTGTTTTGACAGGTAAATATATAAATACATATGGGCGAATATTTGAAACGCTTTTGATTCTATTATCTGCCTGTATTTTGTTTTGTTTTGCATGATAACAATAACAGAAATATCAGGAATAATACTTGCCAGGCTATTTAAAGGACTTTATGGTGATATGACGTCATTACATCAAAGACGCGACAATCTGGCAACCGCCAAATGAGTTGTAAAAACCAAGCGCCTGACCACTCGTTACATCATTAGGGAGGAAAACATGAATATTTTCTAAATATTTGAAGGTGTGAATGTGATCTCGAAACGAAACAAAAATAAACATCAGATCAGATGGACATCCAGGTTTTTCCGACCGAAAGAGAAAGCGAAAGAGAGAGTACATGTTGCGAAAAGATAATTTTTCGGAGGATTGAATCTTATATTATTTATGGGATGTATTTTATATATATATATATATATATATATATATATATATATATATATATATATATATATATATATATATATATATATATATATATATATATATCAGCCAAGCATTCTAGTTCGGTAACGCTATAGTTGCGCTGCGAAGCATTCAGCTTCGATGACATAAAGGCGATTATATAGTGGATGATTATATATATGATGGATGTTTTGAAATTGTTTGGCAGTGATCATGAATACATTGGTGTTTCTATCATTGTCATCACCGAGAATGTTTTCCACACGAAATTGGATGGACTAAAATGTTCTGTCGTTTTACCAATGATAGTAAGGAATATTGTATAGCGCACTTTGTTAACATAATATTGCTTAGAATTTTAGCTTTTGACCTAATGTTTACGGATGATATAAATTTCTACGGTTTTGTTTACGTGAATTTGCTTGGTCAGATCCTCTTCGCTTGCTTCCTTACATTAATCGACTTAGGTTACTGGCCATGGATACACTTAACAACAGACGTGAACATTTCAAAACCATCTTTGCTGCCATCTTTGCTCCTCACGGGACATATTTCCTCTGAACACCTTTTAGGTTTATTTGGCCTCAATACAAAAAGTCACAGAGTGAGACACGTCAACATTTTATCTGTCCCTTCCTATCAGACCAGCTACGCCATCAATGAGCCCGTTTCGTCCATAAAAAGAAATCCTAATAGAGCTTACAACAAATTTTATTTTAACATATGTATGTATGTCTACCATCTTTAAAGAAAGAGCTTGGCTAAAAATAGTGGACTTTTGGAATAAATAAATAGAAAACTTTTGGAATAAATAAATAAACAAAATCAATAAAATTATCGATTGCTTTAAATCATTCAAGTTCGTTGGTCTTGTTTTGTAAACTTCCTGTTTGCAATAAACCCACAAGAAAAAATCAGAGTCAGTAACGTCAGGAGACCTTGGGGGCCAACGGAATGCAGAGGTTCTGTAAATTATTTTATTGGGTTATATTGGATGTCAGACCAGCCTCGGCTATGTGAGAAGTCGCACCATCAAACGAATTGAAAGGGATTCTCCTTCGGCGTAGTTCTGGCAAGAAAAACTTTTTCAGCATCCTTAAGTAGCGGTCTCCATTGACTGTACTGTTGGACCTTTTTCTTGGAAAAATGTAAGCCCGACAATGAGGCTTGATAAATCTGCATACCACACTGTGACACGAAGTGAATGCAATTTCGTCGCATGGAGTGTCTGTGGGTTAGAGTCACTCCATATTCGACAATTTTGTCTATTAACATTGCCGTTTAGATCAAAATGAACCTTGTCAGACATAAAAATGCAGTTCAAGATATTTTCGCTCTTTTTCACCATTTGAATGATCTTCTGGCAAAATTCAAAGCGAATAGACAAGTCTGCTGCCTTCAGATTGGTTCTTAGTTGAATTTGATAACGGAATGAAAGTAAATCTTTATGAAGAACTGTCGTCAGTGACTGTCTGCTGATGCCCATTTGAGCGGATAAGCTCCTTGTCGAAATTCTACGATTGGCTTGTGTGGCAGCAACTGCAGCAGCGATAGTTTAATGCGTCTAAACTGGGCGATCTCGATACTAAAAGCCTATCGGCAAAATTGTTTGAGAGCCATATTATAGTTCATCTGCTCAGAGGTGTGCCACCAAACGTTTGCTTAGATTCTCTTTGAACGGAAATCAGACTCCAATACGTGATAGCTAGATAGAGATTTAAATTCTTGTCACAATCCAAATCCTCGTTCCATTATCACAATCGCCCATTTTTTTACTAATGTTCGAAGAACATTAGTATTAAAATCGATTCGGCCAAAAATTCATATTTCTATATATATATATATATATATATATATATATATGTACAAAAAATTTCAGTGAGATAATCTCGGGAACGCGCCATTCGATTGAGCTGAAACTTTCAGGATACATTGGTGTATATGCAGAATAGGTCCAGGTCTCTTTAAATGTCAGTTATTGTAAACCTTTTCGCGCCGGCGGGCATTTAAGTGATATTTTTAATATACCTATTATTTCGTGCACAAATGATTTTCGCAAAAATAAAGTTAATAAAATAAATTTCTAACGTGTTTTACATATGAATCGGATAATGCTTTGGAATTTTTTAACCCTATGTGTGCGCTGGGTGCCTAAAAAGAGAACGGGAAAATTTGAAAATTTTTAAATTTCGATAACTTTTGACAGAGCTATTCAATCATTACCAAATTTTCAGGACATATTGATATTATTTAGTTGTAGATTTGTGTGGCTTTTAATGAGCGTGCTGGTAACCCTGTAGCTAGGGCAGGCACTGAAAGTGAAAACCTCCAAATCATCGTCTCTCTTGAAAAAATGCCGTTTCTCCAAAAATAAGCCTTTCATATGTAAATCTTGTGCTTTGTTTACATAACCAAAAAAAAAAAAAAGATATGGTATAATGGGCACGCCTGGCAACCCTTGCCCAATTGACCTATATTTTTAGCATCAAAAACTTCTGTTCACGGAAACTCACGATCCGATGGGCAGAATTATTTGAAATTCACAGCATGTATTGACCTTAAATAGGACCAGGTCTGATAGAAGTGATTTTGAAATGCGGGCGATTCTGTGCCAGTGGTGCCATCTTGAAAAACCACTAAAAAAGATAACTATTTTTAGCCCTATAAATTCTGATTGAATCGTTCGATTTTGACGAAACTTACACAATTGCTGGACCTTACTTTAAGCCACGTTTGGTAGAAATTTGGTCGAAAAATTCGGTTGGAGCTGCCAGCTATGATAATTTTGGTGTCTTCATTTTGAAAAAAAAAATTTGGAAGTGAAAACATTCAAACCATCGAATATTCAAAAAAATGTCCGTTTCTTACAATAAAACCAATCTGTATATAAATCTTATGTTTTATCTACAAGTTCAAAATAAAACTTTGGAAATTTCATGTCGGACAAGAACGGTAACCCTCTCCCAGTTAACCTATATTTTTAGCATCAAAAACTTCTGTTCACGGAAACTCACGAACCAATAATCAGATACAGCTAAAATTTACAGAATGCATTGGACTTAAGTAAGACCAGATTTGATAGAAGCGATTTTGAATTGTGGGCAAGTCTGTGCCAGTGGTGCCATCTTGAAAAATTACAAAGAAAAAAAACTGCTTTTTGCCCTATGAAATGTGAATTAGTTACCAGATTTTCATGAAATTGACACAGAAGCTAAACCTAACTCTAATCTCTGTTTGGTGGAAATTTGGTTGAAAAATTTGATTGGTGCTGCCAGCTATGGTAATTTTTGTGTCTTTGGTTTTGAAAATTCGCTCAGGAAAATAAAACTTTTTGCACTATTACTTCCAGTGCAGTCATGAAATCAATACGAATTTCATACAATTAATGAAACCTGTCATAAACATTATTCAGGCCAAATTTGGTTGAAAAGACACGATAGGGTTGCCAGCTATTGTTGGTTTTGTGTTTAATTGCAATATCTTTATTAAGCGGTTTTATCGTAGAATTTTCAAATGGTAATGATATTGTAGTGACAATAAACAGCAAATATTAAGCTTTCGATCATTTGAAAAAACTCGCTGCAGGTAACCCTAAATTTCTTTATACTCCTATTACTTCGAATGTAATTAAACAACGTGAAGCAGATTTGATATATTCTTGGATTTGATACTGGCGAAAGGTTGCCAGCACGAGTCGGTTGTGCTACTTTTGTATCAATAAATGCTTACAGTTAGTATACATACCGGAAACATTTACAATGAAAATAAATAACCGATGTTACAATTCGCAAAGTTCTGCAAATTTTTCGGATCGCAGCCCCAAACACCAACTTCAGTTACAGTGCTGCAGGCACTGAGCATTTTCTTCATTGATGTTATATGAGATGCTGCTTTCAAAATTATGTGAAATAAGCAACTGATAACGAATATAATTAACCCGTGTTTTGCTCTCATAAACGTTGAAATTCATGCCAGTGGTAATATCTGAAACCTTGCACCATATGAGTTATAATGCATTCTTAAGTCGAAAGTAAAACGTGGCATTTGAAACAGTTTGGCCGTAATAAGCAGCACATGTGGTGGAATATGCACTCAAAACCTGCACGATTCTTCTACTGTTCTTCGAACATTAGTGTTTCTAGCGGTTCAGGTGCGCTAGAGTTTTTAAATTTAAAGACCAATCTGTAAAGCCCTTTTCAGACTTGAGTCCATGCGTCCACTCGATCTAGCGTTTTTTGCTTACACGAGTCAATTCGATTTTTTTTATATAGGTGGGTCTAAAGCGAAGGAGGTGGATTATGCTGATTCATGTACAATAGATTTATAATGATTTCTTTCGCTCAGTAGCATGTGTGGATGATTCGTTGATGATCATTTAAATATATGTTTTGTGGATCATTATTTTATTATATGATGATGTGGATAATATTTTTTTTTTGCATCCTTACGTGTATGACTATTACGAAAAAATTGGAATGCATACGAATATCTAGACACAAACATATATATGTAGGTATTTATAGTCATATGGATAAATATATATTTACAATTTTCTGGTACCAATTTATTTGTACGGAGAAAAAAAATTGTGAAAAAAAGTCCATCCACTAATCATCTCCAAATGAAAAAGAGCGAAAGTAAAGTTATTAAGTCAATGGTATATTAATCACCGTATCCGACCACTTTCGGCTTAGCCCCGCCTTAAAAAAACTGGATTTAAGTTGACTTGACTCGTGTAATCTAAAAACGCATGGACGCATTGACTCATGTCTGAAAAAGGCTTAAAATAACAAAATGCAACCGATTAATTACGTAAAAAAAGCTATTATCTTTTTGGGTAGTGTCTTTCATCAGCCACTCTGTATTATGAAAACATAGATATTGCTGCAACTGCGCATGTGTGGTAGCTTTAAAAGAGGGTATACTTAGTAAGAGGGTATAATGCAAGTTTTGTTCTTTGGTTTCCTTTCTTTCCGACATACTTTCCGATATACATAGTTTTTTCGTTCGATCTTTTCATTAGTTTTTATTTTCAAGCTCGTATTTCTGTTGAAATTGCACGTTTTAAATTGAAAATAAATATTTTCCTTTTATATATATATATATATATATATATATATATATATATATATATATATATATATATATATATATATATATATATATATATATATATTTTTTTTTTTAAACGCTTGGGTCAGCCTGTGACAGTTCAACATCTGTTTCACTACTGAATGAACTGCAGCTATGAGCTATTGAAACTTGCGAATTGCCAAGGACATTTTCATGTTAAAATCGCTTTCATCACAACAATTTACCCCCGGCTGATTCGTCCTTCACAACAGCAAAATAATTCTTCACATCAACAGTATTTGTATCTTTCGTAATTTGTAATCTTTAAGATTCTTCAAAACCAAGATAAGTATCAATAAACGGCACGACTGTGGTCCTTTCGTGGTGATAGCATTCTCTAGCGTCTTGCATATTTAATCATTCACTAGTATTTCAAGATGCTGTCTACGTAATTTTCGACATAGCCTTCGAGTTCGCGCAAATGTACTCAGGCCTTTCCAAACGTTGTTCGTGGAGTTCTAGCATCAGTCAGGATAATAGGAAACAACCGACCAGTACGAAGTGATAAAGAGCGGATCATTTAAATTAGGAAAGCATGCTAAGTGATATAAATTGCCGAGCTACATATTGTAAACAGACAGCTAGGCTGGCAGCCGCCAGGTATGAGCAAATATAAATATTCACCGAGTTTTTCTCTCCTTATGAAAATAATAGCCAAGCTTAGTACTTTGGTAAATATTGGTTCCTTCTTGATACCCGTCACTTCGTTTGGCCTAACATCATCGAGTCACCATTTTCATCTTATCGTACAATGCTCTGAAAGCAATTTCACGTACCTTAATATCTTGGGAGAGGATTTGAGTAATTTCAGCGTACGTTTCAGAACCCCTTACGGGACATCTTTTCATTCGCATCACTACGGAGTATCCCTCCACAAATGCGTAGAGAGTTGAAACGATTATTCGTTTTACCTACGAAAAGAATAAAAGCACGTTTTGAAGAAGAGGCAGCGTATTTACTGAAAGCTTGAGGAGGTTCATGAATTGTGTACTAGTTAGGTGCTCTCTCAATTATTTTTTGGTAATTATTACTGTAGACTACAGGGAATACCAAGCAAAAACGTTTATACTCAGATACGAAAAAACAGATCTAGTATTCACGGCTCCTGGATGTGTCTGCAGCCCCAACTGATACGTGTTTAAATGTCATACAACTAGGATTATTAAACACACCGAGCATTTATTCACCAACATATTTATACGTGTATGACCGCAGTAAAATTCAAAAGTGCAAACTAACCGACCTGAATATCGTTAAACAGAGTTTTAAGCTTCGTCCTGGTAAGGTGAATTTATCGCAAAATTAGCCTACTAATGCGTTTTAATGCCGTTTTACACAATTCAGCGGTAACTTATGGACAGGGCGCACTGAAGCCAAAAGACATTGTTCCCCTCCTAGATAAAATGGAAGGTAAAAGTCACTTTGCGATTCGGTCACATAATAGCAAGTAATTGTCATTTAATGGAATTTTTCGTCCTTTTTAACTTTTAAATTTAGGTCAGACTAAGGAAATTTCGTGGCCGATGGTGATGGTGGGTGAGTGATGATGTCACTTTTACGACGCGTTCAGATTACAATATGCAATAGACAGTGAAGATTTTCGACAAGTGGATTTTAGATAGAGTCCTGTGTGCAGAAGATTAAGTTAATAAGAGTTTGAATATAAAGTTTAACTTCTAGATTAGGTAAGTATACAAAAAAGCAGTTTGTGGAAGAATTAAGCGGTAATTGTTCGGTATTTTACGAACTGACTATGATACTTTCGAATAAAATTTGTGAATCAATTTCGTGGCGAAATTTGAATGCGGGACAGCGCTTTACGGGGAGGCGGTTGTACGAATTGTTTTGAGTTTTAAAATTTATGCGAATCGGTGTTTGGAAACAGTTGAATTTTCGCAAATATGAATATTAGTTTACGGTTTCAAAGGGTAAATATGATTTATTATGACTATCTTTGTTAAAAGGATTCTCTTGGTAACAACTTCATTTGGACAGTTAATAAATGTCTGTCATAATTAATTTTTTTTTGTTTTGTTTGTCAATTTGCTGACAGAAGAAAATAACCTTCGAATATTTATTGTTTGTTATAAAATTATCGCTTGTGGTGTCATCTGAAATTTTTGAAACACTCTCTCTTTAATCTGCGGAAACTCAGAAGCAGGACGGTTACATCAAAGCTTTTGATAGCTAGTTGCAAGCAATTCGTTTTAGACAACCTTATCACTTATACCTATCGAGGCACAGTCAATTGTAACTTACTTTGTTCTGTGCAAATGTTTAAAGCTACACGCAAGTTCATGAGTGTAAATTGTCTTACGTATGAACATGGTTGTACGATCTTTAACCTCATCATTAACCTCAACATTAACCTCATACAAACAAGAAATGAATGCTAATGATGAATTCGAAAATTATTGTCACGAAATTGTTAGGCATTGATAAGTGATGTTAATCTGCATGTAATTACATGCAACTATAATTTTCTTGGCCTTGCAGCAATGATAATCAAAATAACATGGTTTTAAAAAAGTTTGTCAAAATATCGCTTAGTATAATTTCAAACAGGAATTTGGTTTCACAAAGTCAGTTCGTTAGCATGGGAATAGAAGAAGCAAAGTCTGGCAAAAAATACATTTTTGCTTTTATGGGGTTTAAAATTTTTTTTGGCTGTGTTTGATTTTAAGATGTAATGGAAGCCAACTGCATGAATTTATGCAAGTAAATATTTTGAAAATGCTTTCCAACCTTCAGTACATGGGAGGAATGTAGTATTCCACTAGTCAGGAAACTTAGTCAATCTAAGCATTTGTTTCTGTGCAGATTTTAATGGATTTCGATTTGTTGTAACAAAAGTGTGTTTGAAAATGAAAGACTTGCACTTGCACAACAGGGTACAGTATTTTATTAAAAGATATTTAAAAAGTTTGGTGCAACCCCGGGTTTGGGAGAGAGATGAGGATGAATCTCAGCGTACATATCTCTGCAGTTGGTAGGCAGACTGAGTTTGAAAATCCACCCTTGCTAGTCTTGCTCAGTCCAGAATTGGCTCGGATTTTGGAGTACAATCCGCGAAATAATTATAAGGGCACGAAAGCTTTAAGTAGTAAATAAAAAAAAACTAAGAACCTTTCTTTTAAATTTTATAATTAAAACTGAAAGTAATAACGAAATAATTATAAAAGCACTTAATACTTTTATTGTTTTTTTGTGGCTATTAATTTTTTTCCCAAGTGTAGATGGCAAAAAAAAAATCTGCTAACCAGATCCCCGGGTAACCTATCACCACGTGGTATGTGAGGTTTGGCTCACTAAAAAAACGACCATCTACAAGCCCACAAAGTTCCGAGTCAGGACCCGCCTAAGCACTGCTTCGGCCCGGTCGTGCTGACTCACCCATTGGTAACCACGGACTTCAAGAACTACCACAGCTTATGGGTCGGTAAGGCAACCCTCCTCCCGCTTTATACGCAGCACTTTCTCAACGTACGTTGAAACTGCGCGCCAGTTTTCCTCGTTTCGCAGCATTGTATCCACGATCGTCTCAGGCGCTACCAGGCCGATCGTGGACTCAATGGTGCGCCTCAAACTTACGAAGCGACTGCACATAAAGAATGTGTGCTGAGCATCGTCGAGCTCAGTCACACAGTACCGGCAGTACGATGTGACCACCTTACCCATTCTGTTCAGGTATTTCCTGAAGTAACCGTGCACTGTCAAAAATTGACAAACGTAAAAGTTTACCTCTCCGTGGCTTCGGTTAAGCCAAGGCTCAATGAGACCAATTAGCTTAGCCGTCCAGCGTCTTTTATCACTTTCACTCCAACGTTGTTGCCAAAGTTGGAGGGTCAGTGTACGCACGTGCGACAAAGCCTCAGTTCTGTCCAGCTCTGAGCGAAAAAGGTACCCTTCCTTGCGTTCTCACGCTAGCAGATCGATCGGGATTACTCCCGATACAACTATCACAGCCTCTTCTGAGACCGTGCGGTAGCTACACGCGATTCGCAGGGCACCCCTGCGTTGGACACTGGCAATGCGCTTCCGGAACTTCCTAGTTCGAAGCGTATCTCCCCAAATTTCGGCGCCATATAGCACGATGGAATTGGTCATCATCATCCGCAGTCTCCGCCTCGTCTCACTGGGTCCGCCAACGTTGGCCATTAGCCTACTCAGCGAAGTGACGACTACTAGAGCCCTGCCACATGCCTTGGGAATATGATTCCAATACGTCAGTTTGGTGTCCAGGGTCACTCCCAGATACCTGACCGACTTGCTGGTCTGGACCCCAACGGAGCTAACCGTCATGGATATGACGGTTGGTATCCTCCGCTTCGTCAGCATGACAATCTCTGTCTTTGAGACTGCCAGCTGGAGGCCGTGTTCAGTCATCCACCGATCCACCCTTCTCATAACTTGGTTAAGTCTAAGTTGAGCGAAATCGGCAGATCTAGAAGTGATTACAGCTGCGACATCATCAGCGTAACCTACTAGGAACACATCCGCACGCATTTCCAGGCGCAGCAGATCATTGTACATGATGTTCCAGAGATCAAGTCCTAAGATCGACCCCTGTGCCGCACCTGAAGTGACAGGCCTCCTTCATTACGTAAGCTTAGTAAGAAGTATGACCGCCGTTATTGTATATAGCTTCTTCTAAACGCCTTGGCATTGAATTTATTACGTTACAGATGGTTGCAGGATCGATGTTCTTCCACTCCTTGTTGATTGAATCCCTTAGCTGCTTTACGCTTGCGTATTGGCGCCCATGGTGGAAAACTTTCGCTGATAAGATAGATTACAGATTGGATTAAGATCTGAACTAAGTGCAGGTCAGTCGACAATCTGGATGCCACGGGACCTCAGAAAGTCTTTAGTTTTTATCGAGCGATGAATCGACGCATGAAAAATGCTGTAAAATGAGCCTTGCGCCAGCAATCTTTTCTCCGGAGCCAATAAGTACCTCATCTAATAAGTTAATATAGTATTCCGGGTTAATTTTTTTCGAAACGAAACAAATAGGTGTGTTACATATATCCCTGCCCAAATTATGAGTGACTCTCCACCGAAATTTCGACGCTGACGCTTTTCTTTCGCATAACCTTTACTCCGCCAATATTTATGTGAACTGTGTGGACTATCTAAATTAAACTTTTTTCATCAGTAAATACTACTTTGTTCCATTCTTCGTCCCGAAACCGGTACTTTTCGGCAAATCGCAGTCTAGCCAATTTATGTCCTTTCGTAAGCGGAGGTTTCCCACATTTTTTGTCATATGCCACTTCATTATTCATTGGACTCTACGTACACCTATTCCTAAGTTCATTTGCCCTCTAATTTCGTTCGCACTAAAATTTTCTTCGATGGCAATCCTTCTGATCTCTCTTTTGTCTCTTTTAGAGACACATTAGGAGGCCTTTCTGGTCGTTTAGTTTTACCGTAAACTTTCCCCATTTTTATGAAGTTATCGATTGTACAGCTAGATCTTTTTAAACGTTTAGCAATTCCACGATTAGACATGTCTTGCTCGTGATAAGCTATAATTTTACCCTTTTCTTCTTCGCTTTATGATATTCCGCGCAGCGTTCTAAAATATGCCAATAAATAATTTTTTTAAATTGCAACAAAATTTGTATCATGCATTCAGAAAACAAGTACTTGCGCAGTATTGCTTTTCTGATCACCTAAACACAAATCGATCGACTAAAAACAAATATTTATCGACGTGTCTTTATATTTATTGCGTATTAAATAGCAATACTGACAAAGATAATTCTATTTTTCAATGGAAAAAATCAGATAGTTAAAGCACGCTCCAACGCAATAAAACATGATGTTCATAATATAGCATACTTAGTTTTTTTTTCCATAGAAATGAAGAAAATGTAAGTGCCTTTACAAAAATTTCGCAAAGTGTATGACTACAATAGATTGCAGTGGAAGATCACAGGCTACAATTGTGAAAGATTCCATAACCAACGAGTTTTCCAACTTCCTTATTGCACTTCCTGTGGTTACAGCCTCCGGAAAGGCGAATACAACGTCAGCTGGAATTCCGACTGCGGCCTTAAGCATAGTACTGAGTTCGATTTCACGTGAAACTTTCATACAAAATTTCACGTGAAATCTGTTTCGGCGAAAATTTAGCTTGAAAATAAGCAAGAGTGGTACTGTATTCTTAGCATGAAAAGTTGCTTTGAAGTTGCTTTCGTGTTGAAAATATAGATGGCACTGAAACATGTCTCCAATCATTTCACGCCAATTTAGTTTGTGCAGTTCATTCTTTCGAGCGAAAAAGTGACATTTGGTGTTTCAATTTGAAAATGGAGCAGTGCAAATGTCTTTCCAATAAGAAAATCGATCGAAAAGTGAAATTCTTGACATTTTATCCGTCAGAAATGAGCATTGTCTCTGCTTTTCTCCATTGCCAAAATTTTCGCTCGAAAGAATGACCAGATAATGGAGACATGTCAAAATTTCACGTGAACTCGAACTCAGTACCAGCCTTTACGTGGGAAAAATATATCTTCTCCTAAAAGAAGAGGAGGAACGCATTGCAGGAGACAACTTTGCAGGAATCATAATCACAGAAGCACGGAACTAAAATCTGCGACTTTAGCCAACAACTGTAGCTGTTAACGGGCTTGCATAGCCCTATATAAGTTATAAGTGGGTTCAAATGGCAGCCTGAAGTTGGGATTCGAGGGCTGATTAATTAATTGAAGTCCAAGCAGGTCCTGAAAATATTGTCTTGTTTCAGCATAGCGTTAGTTTCTAGCATTTTTTAAATATATTTTATATTCTTCCTTCCTCTAGCATTTATACATTTTATTTACAGCCCAAGGAAATTGGCATAAATTACCCTTGTAAATTTCATAAGTGCCATAGTTTAACATGAAGTTTGTTATCTGTAACAATATTCCCCAATGAAAGAAAACAGAACAAAAGTCTTACAATAGAATTATCAAAAGCATTTTATATGTTCGACACATCTCGCTAATAATATTAGATTTGATGCAATAAATTCCACAGCAAGTCACCGCATAATAAACAAGCTTGATTTCATTGATAGTCACCGCAGCAGCAATGAATTTTGGTACTCTTGTGGCTGTACAATTCAAAACAACCCAGGTAAAACGATGTTTTTCCCGGTGTGTGACTAAGTCCATTAAAGTGCGAATCACCAAAACGTGTACAGCTACCATCTTACCTATGTAGTAAACAACAATTTCTTTGTTCATTACCAATATCGCTCCCAATTTAGACCATAACAATACGTATTGTTGACAAGTCTTGCACTACGAAACGCTCAATACTGTACTGAGATACAGGGTTGAAATTATGTTTACCTAAATAATTTATGGTCGAAATTGAAAAAGAAAGAAAGATTAACTTTCTGCTGACTGAATTTGATGCAAACAATCTACGAAGAGGAGATCATTGAGAAATCAAATTAACTTGGAACTTTTCCTCTGTTTTCCATAAATATTTTTAGGCTGATGGAAAATTGCGTTTACAGTCCCAGTTTGGAATGCTCACACAGAAGATAAACATTGATTTTCCTGTTTTTCATACGCATTAAATTCTAATAAAAGTGTATTTTAAGGAATATATTAGTTACCCTGAGACCAATCTAAAATTTAAAACCTACACCATGGTAAATAATACATCCTCCGGAAAGTGTACGTATTTCAGTGCTTGCAAAATATGTTTACCGTTTTACTTATTGCTGCAAACGTGCATATGATATTTTAGATGCGAAAAATATTTACAATTTATTGCTGTTGTCTTCTTTGTTTGTTATTAAGGTAAAATAACTGATCTTGGCCAAGCAAAAGACTGCACGACCGCGAATTTACGTAAAAGCTCGCATCTAATAAAGATTATAATAACAGATCGCATTTGGCGGCCTTTTGATGTAGCTTTTGACTGATGATACAAAAGGTTGTTTTCGTCGAATTAACTAAATGCGCTTAGCAAAGATACTCAAAGATATGCAAACTGTTGTCATATTCCCATTGTAATGACTCCAATGAACTTGATTGCGAATAACAAACCACAGTGAGCGAAACGAAACTGATGTGAAAAACATTAGATGCCGATTCGTAGGTGGATGGCCAAACTTACGACGGTTTTAATATTGTTTTGAACGGTGGTGCGATTCGTTTTTCCATTGTAAATAATTAGGAGCATTAGCCGCTGGTTGGCTGACCTGGATTGCTGATTTTGTCACTTGTTTGTTTGCTAGTTGCCAAGTTTGCATTAAAGGCAATTCAGTTAGGTTTTTTAATCTTGTACGTGATCTTATTTACAAGGTAGGAATCGGCAACGATGGTGGCAATGTCATGATATAAAAACGAATAGAATGACTAATTGCTACTTTTCGAGGGAACTCGATGGAGATAATAACCCCAAGACTGTTGATTTGCGCTGTATTTTTGACGATGAGAAGCGACAAACATTTACATTTCGGAAGTGTCAGTGTCCTATAATGTTGGCTTGTAAATGTGATTTATGATCACGTTTGGGGGAGAAAACTAAATTCGTCGAATATTAAAGATTCAACGATGGCTCTTAATGAGTGTATTTATGGCTTAATGTTTTGATTTCGGAGAATTTGTGTTGGTTGAGAGAATGGGGGTGTAAATGTTTTTGGAACAAGTAGCATTTATCATAATATTAAGCCACTTAACATGCATGATATCAAGCTAATTCTTGTTTACAACTGAGTGATACCATGCAATTAAATATTTTCTCTTTAATCTCTTAACAAGGTATTAGATGTCATTAGCACTACTTTCCTGAAAGGTATTTTGGGATTTCGAGTATGGGCCGTGTTAGGCGAGTCGTGACGAAAGCACGGGTTTCAAGTCTTTTCGAAGACTCAACAGCTTATGTACAAAATTTAGAATCTAGTTTGCATTGAGGACAAGATAATACGGATAACCCTCAAGGCGGAGTTCTGTCTCCCGTGTTGATTTCCAAAGATGAATGAAGTCTCAAATATCTGGGACTAATCCTGGAATCTAGGCTTCTATTGAAAGAAAAATGCAGAGGAGTTCGCAAGGCTTTGTGTGCTCTCAAGAGCTGAAAAATTGCATCGTCTCCTGGATTTAAACTATAATGTCGAAATTAGAATCGCTGTATGGAGCAGTAGTTTTAGTGGCTTAAGGCTGTAAATCAGAAAATAATCGACGATGATATCTGAAGGTTATTTTGTGCAATCCGGACAGGATCGAACTTTCCCACCTGCGGACCCGCCTGTCATGAGAAGCGTGTAGTTATACTGGAGTTAGACTTATAAATAAGGTAGCACGTGAATCTTCTCTGGATCGATCTCTGGACAACAGCTTTTGACAAGTAACAGAAACGAAGGCGCCACACTACGGAGCAATGCTCATGGATAGAGCAAACAAGGGAAAGAAAAAGATGGACAAAAGTGGAGATGTAAAAAGGAATCGCGGGAACCACTTATTATTAGCCACGAATCGATCAAGAGCCGGTTCGGGTAGGCAGCATTGAAAACAACAACAACAAAGGCAGGATTTTTGTTGTTTTCAATGCTAGCTACACTCAAAAAAATTTTGGTTAAATTCTACCCTCATAATAGTAGGAAACTGGTTTCCTACTATTAAAGATGTAAATTTACAAAAGTGCGTAAAAAGAATATTTTACGTCTTAAGTGTTTAAATTTTTTTTACGACCAAATCGTGTAATTTTACACTAAAAAATGATGCAATTTCATGGCTTTGGCGCAAAGGTGAATAGCAAACTAGTAAATTTACACTCTGTTTGCTTCAATTTACAAAAAGCTGTGTATTATTCAGCTGATATGACGTAAAAGCAAAAAATGCACATCGAATGTGTAAAAAAATTTGTGATTCGTTATTTTAAACGAAAAAATGAATATATTTCCTATTATCAAAGTATTAATTATAGACCCACTTTTTAGAGTGTACCCTAACCAGCTCTTGATCGAGCCACAGCAAAACACATCTATTGTTATAAGTGTTTGACGCAGCGATCGGGAAGCCTTTCGTGTGATGCACCAACAACAAAGTCAAGCTTCCGACCGAGGTCAATAAGATGAGCGATATTTAGGTGAGTGAGGTCACAGATTGTGTAAAAGAGCTCGAAAGCAAAAATCAAAGGATGGATACTTGAAGTAAATTGGTGGAATGAAAACCACGGAGGAGGCAAAATACAAATAACAATATCCATGAGAGCAAGTGATTAAGATATGCCATAGTGGTCTAATTTACGTAGGAAGAACTCGTGATTGACTGGGTCAAAGCCCTTGGAGAAGTCAGTGTACATGGCGTCTCCTTGATGCAGAATGGCAAAATTCAGCTTAGTTAGCGGCAGTACTCCGGCCCTTTATAAAATGATGCGATGAAGAACAAAACGCACACAAATTGCTCACAAACATGGAAAGGTTGAAGAAGGACGGTAGCTATGAACCACATATGAATGGTTATTTGAGAATCAGTCACATTTTATCAAAATCGACTTTCTGTTAGAAATCGATATTTAAGCTCAAGACTCACTATTTGGTAGAGAAACCACATTAGAACATGCCTCCCCTAGGCAGCAGGAGAGGTATGAGTTGGATATGCATTGGAGAAACAACATACATCAGTGACTTATGTTGTTCCTCCTCCGCAGCAACGACAACGCTAGTGAAGCGTATTCATCAAAAACAATTTTTTCTGATGAATGATGCAATCGGCAGTTCTGTTATCAAAGAGCCCCCTACGTTTTCTGTTAATTGTGAATTGTGTTAGCGTGAAGGGAATTGAGTATGCTAATTGGAATGGAAAAAATTATCCTGCTGTATTACCACCATTGTCTAAAAATTGCAAGCAAGTATATACCTACCATTTATCTAAAATTATATTCTTTTAACATCGGCCTATGCTAAAGTGATTATGCTTCTCTTTTAGGTGCACGAAGAAAGGCGTATCTATTTTTAAAAATGACGAAAAATATCAGATTTTTCAACAATTTAGAGAACTGATTTTTCAACAATTTAGAGAACTCATTTCTGCACGCAAAGTAAAACAACGGCGTAGAAGAAAGACAGTTGAAGAGTCCTCAAAGCCAAATAGAAGCAACACCTATGTTTATTCAATTTCCACCCCGAATAAAAAAGTTATCGTTTGCTTTCTTCTTAGTGCTGGAAAGTCGCCCATAGACAAACGAGGGAAATGCACACCGGGAAATGCAATTTCTGGGATTGTTACAGATGCTATTCGTGAGCATATCAAATCTTATCCTACTAAGTTGGCTCATTACACTACCGAAGAGAAGCTTTACTTAAATGAGAAACTGGCAATATCCTAATTATGGAACAGCTAAGTATTCATATTATAGGAAGGTTTTTAAAGAAGATTTTGACCTGTCCTTTGGCAGACCACAGATAAATACTGTACCTGTGAAGAACTTTCCAAGAAAATTCAAAGTAAAGTATTAAACGATACTGCAAAGAGAGTTGAAGCGGCCGGAAAAATGGACCATTTACTCCTTGCAAAAAAATTTCGGAACACATGAAAGTTATTGCAGAAATGACCAAGTCAAATGAAAAAGTTGGAGCCATCACAATCGATTATATGTAAAACTTACAATTACTTGAGATTCCGGTGCAAGATATGTTTTATTGACGTCAAATAACAATAAACGGTTTTTATATTTACGATCTCAAAAATGGTCAGGCAACATTTTTCTTGTATCATGAGGATAATGGCACTAAAGAACCGAATGAGATGTGTTCGTTTCTTATGCGGTATTTCACGGAAAACATAAAATCGGTAAAATACCTTCATATTTTTTCCGATGGGTGTGGTGCCCAAAACAAAAACCATACTATCTTGAGATTGTTTTCTGTTCCGACTTCTTTGGAAAGGTTCAAGACTATTGACCATTACTTTCCTATCAGAGGACATTCGTTCCTCCATTGTGATAGGAATTTTGCGGTCTTGAAAAGAAAAATAAAAAAAAACAGACCGGATATATACGATGGAGGACTACGAACTTTTGATAAAATCATCATGTAAAAATAACGGTTTTACTATGGTAATGGTGAATGCTAAATACGTGGTTGATTATAAAAATTGATGGTATCAGTACTGCAAAAGGACCATGGTGTCTGCAGAATTCGGTGGTAGAAATACTCCAAGGGAGCAAAAAGTTCAGCGAAAAATTCACCAATTTATTTTATTTTAATTAATTTAACCTCATAAAAGGTTTTTACATTTTATGCTGACTTTTAACGTTCATGCTGTTTTTAATGTTAAAAAAATAATACATGTAAAATAAATACCCCTTTTCTATAATAAATTTGTTTTTTTGCACTAACATATACCTACAAATTAACATATGTATTTGAGAAACCCCATAAGTTATGGCACTTTAAAAATCGCTCAAAAAAAAATTAAAGGGCAGAAAAATGTATCAACGTGCATTTAATGTGTATTCAGGCAAGAGGGATATATTCCATTTAAAAAATTAGTAAGTAAACAATTTGGCTTGTGCTGAAAGTTTTTTTTTTAATTTACCAAAAGTTATGATCAGTTGACTTATGGGGTTAATCAAATAACCGGTTCATATATGAAAGAAAAATATGTTTGACATCTTTCAACAGGTTTCAGTTTTCTAAAGACCAATACACCGACTAATGTTAAAAATAATGGGCAAGGAAATACAAAACGAAAATGTAATTTTTTTAATAATAAGATGTTGGCAATCCTATCAGGGCCGGGACAAAAGTCAGAGTCAAGCGTACATTTAAAGGATTGATCTTCAAGAGGATTAGTCATAGGCAAATGGAGGCAAGGGCTAAAATGGAAAGAATTAACGTAGTCGATAGAAGAAGTTGATTTAGAATCTAGTTTAATGTATTTAATAAGATTTAATGTAGTTGACAACTTCTTTAGCGTTTGACATGAAACTTTATCGAGTATCTCTTTCAGCTCAACATCTTCGGCTTATTTTAAGCCCCCTTCGTGTTCTTTTCACATCATAATTTGCATTTTTGAATCGCCGAAACTAATCTTTACTGGTCGTACTGATTGTACATTGTTATCAAACACATTCAGAAGTCTCATGGATCATAAGTCACTTACATATGTCGTCTGACTTTTATAGACTGGATATCCTGCTAGAAAAATTGATGGCAACTTTAGGTGATCAGCAGTCATTAAGCATTTTTCGACATCCCCGTAATTGTTGAAGTATTTCTAGGAAAGTACGACCGACATCGATGAAAACAAGTGGCAATCGGAAGGGATCAAATCTGTTGAGTACGATGGCTTGAGCAAGAGTTGCCAACTAAGTGCAGAAATGATGTATCTCACCTTTCCCGTTATAAGTGCTGGGGCGTTTAATTTTCTGTGTCTTGTAACACAATTTGTATGCTTCTCGGTCGTTACATCTTTTAAAATGATCATTTGTTACCGGTAGCGAACGATATAAGACTTTAAAGCAGAAATAGTTAATCTTTCTAGAGTCATTTTCACAACTCTTTTCAAAATATGGAAAGTATTTGCTTGTAATTAAACGCAAACGAGAATTTTCACACACACAAAAAAACACCGTTTTGTATTGCCAAGCACAATGACCTTCGAAAGAAAATAACAATTGTGTGTACTGAAAAGGAAAATGACCTTCAGGTCGAAAGTAAATAAAGAAAATACTCAAGGTTAGCTTTGTTGTACTTATTATTGATTGTTATAAAAAGATGATCCGATCGAAATGTCCAATCTCACACTAAATTTCAAAATAGTACCAAGCATGAAAAATATTCATACATTTTAGGATCGAAAAAAACTATAGCTATTAAAACTATAACTATTCATTTGCACTTTCCGTAAGTGTATTATCAAGGTGGGCACACTTACAATATGTATACTATCAGCTCAGCATGTTTCAGAACGCAAACAGAATCGCTTGCAGAAAAGAAACGCGGGCTCATAATGTACACCACGTCCGCTTAGACCCGGAACATGGCAGTTCTATTTACACTAAATTGCAGTAGCTCAGCCGTTTGGGTATTGGTTCCGTCACCGTGCTTTAACACCGCATGCTAGGAGTAATAAACTCATAAATTTTTCTGAGCACGTGCCGGCATCGTATTACACTCATATTCCCTCCAGAATTGACCAGAAGTGCAATTTGCTAATTATTTGAAAGACGCAAACGATTACGAAATTTTCCTTAGGTTTCGCGCAGTGATAAATGATTGGGGCATCTTCCTTCCTACACCTTCCTGTTGGCATGGTGTGTGTATTCGTGTATGATGGGAGTATGTTACAGCACGCACCTTCTTTCATCGATGTATTTAAGTAAGTAATGTTTCGCACGACTTTTGGCCACTTAAAATTAATATTAAATTTCGAATGGATTTCGAATTAAAAATTATGTTTTGTCCTTCTTTATTTTATTTCCGGTATTACAGACGGTAACTTATAAATGCATATGCGGCGGCATCATACTTCGCATCATACAGTAATTTAACGTAGAAGACATCTCACGTTGCTACTGAGAACATTTATTCGATTTCCTGTAGTATCAAAGTCTAAAACAGATGTATCTATGACGTCAAATGCTTTAATGTTTTAGCTTCCCCATTTAAATTATAGCTTTATGATATACATAAACGTTACGCAACTTTGCGAAATGATAACCACCTTAGCAATGCTCCCGTCAACTCACCAATGGCTTCGAGCATAAGGCTATTGAACCACAAAGAATAAACAAACACCTGAGGATGTATAGTTCATTGACAACGTTCAGTGCAAGGCAAGAAAGGTACAATACCTACTTCGAAAATATTTAGCATTTTAGTTCCGGTCGAAAGGTTAATTAGCTCTCGGCTGCTACTTACTTAGGACATCGACATTTTTTTTCAAAGACGAATGCATATAAATAATGATTTTAGTTTTTCTGATACTTATAGCAGGTGGATTTTTTTCCACTCTGTTGGATCAAGTAGATACGCAAATAATGAATTGCATGTACAGAAAGATGTCAACTAAAATTTATTATCAGTGGCCCGTTTCTGTAAGCAGAGAAATATCTTTATCTGATGACATCACGCAAATTGAGTACGGCAGTTTCTGTATACAGTGGCTCACAGCTTTTTTGATACAGTGACTATTTAAAAATGCAAATCACTGTAACTTTGAAATAAAGAACCCTTTCCAAAAAATTTAAACGTATTTGACTAGATGTATGTTCAACGAATACAATGCAAACAAAAAATTTTCCAGCAATATTCCTCGGCGTCCGGTAAAAGAGAAATACCACTGGCGCAGAAAATTTGGAGTACACAGCATATTTGATACAGACATTTCAATGCGAATAAACTTCTATTTGTCGCGCCGTTACTCGGCCTTGTTTTTGTTTCTTGAACTTTTGATTGTGTTGAGACATTGGCTTAAGTAATTTTTAGCAAGATCTTGTAAGCTGAAGTGCCAAAATGAGCCAAAATCGTAAAATGGGTCATCATAAACCACTTTAAAAAAGGACAAAGTGTTAGAAAAATTGCTGAAAGTGTGAATTTGAGTGTCTCTACAGTGCAGCACATAATTGAGCGCTTCGTACACGAAAATCGGATAGAGAATAAGAGGAGAAATGCGCCAAACAATATTTTCACCGTATCCGACGAACGATACATTGCATGAAAAGTGAAAGCAAACCCGAAGATTTCCGCTCCAAAATTGGTTACTGAGATTCATCGTGAATTAAGGAAGTCATGTAGTGCTGAAACCGTCCGACGAGTGCTTCGCGACCATGAATTCAACGGGCGAGTAGCTCGTAGGAAGCCATTCATTTCCAAACAAAATACAATAAGCCGATTTTCCTTTGCCGAAGAGCATGTGGGAAAGCCATACGCGTTCTGGAATACGGTTATCTTTGCGGACATTTTTGGCTCCGACGGAATGTCATATGTCTGGCGCAAACACTGAGCTAAACAAGGAGAACCTCAAAGCTACTGTGAAGCATGGTGGTGGCAATGTGATAGTTTGGGCCTGCAGGTCCGCAGCCGGAGTCAGCAGTTTAAAGTTTATTGAGGAAACAATGGACCAAACAAAGTACCTTGATGTACTCAAAAACAAACGGAAAAACTGGGTGTTACCAACCAATTTCGGTTGTACCAAGACAATGATCCAAAGCACAAGTCGGGAATTGTGCAGTCCTAGCCAATTTGGGAGTGCCTTCATTTGATGTCTCCGCCGGCACAGTCACCAGATATGAACGTCATTGAGAATCTGTGGACTTTGTTGGATAACAACATTAGAAAACACAAGATTTCTAATAAACGCGACCTGAAGAAAGCACTACTAGAGGAATGAAAAAAAATTACTGCTGACATTACAAAAAAAACTAATTGACTCAATGCCGAATAGGCTCCAGGCTCTGCTTAAGTCTAAGGGCTATCATACAAAGTATTGGAAACAACTGGAAACCTCATAATTCACAACAATTTCAATGTTTAATCAAACTGTATCAAATAAGCTGTGACATGAAATTTGTTATTACTTTTAGTTTTTTGTTTTTTAAGATGTAAAATAGCAACTTTGTAACAAATATAAACTTGTTTAATAAACAATAAACATTTTCCTTCAAAATGGTGTTCAAATTTTTTTGATATTGTTATTATGTTTTGAGTTATTGCGACTTAATTTTTTAAAGAAGCACTGTACCAAATAAGCTGTGAGCTACTGTAGTTCAGTCGAGAATAATGAACTGAAAGTGCATAGAGGGGTGCAATGTCAAAATATGAAACAGAAATAGAAGTAAAAATGCCACAACTACTTTCTCCAATGTCACAAGTGGAGAATGACGTCAAAATGACGTCAAATACAGAATTTTAGTAGATATTCTCTCTATCTGTAAGTTCTAGGAACGAGGCACACATCTTTTAAACGTTCAAAGATAGATCCAATTTCTTAGATTTGAATCTGAGTTTTATAGTTGGTATAATGTATTATGTTTTTGAATGTGAAGTAAATCAAACAAGTTGAAACTTTTTGCAGACTTTTTTTTGCCTTCTTTGCAGACTATTTTCATTGCTAATGGAGAAAAAAACACAATCCTTCCTCTAAGAAAAAAGCGAACACGCATACAAAAGATGAGTAAGTCGGCTGGTTTTTGACGAAGCGCATAATATAGGTTCTATTTCGAGCCACTCTTTTGAGCATTTCGGGGTACATATCTTGAATAAGGCTTTTGCGGTCTATCAACATACTTAAGGGAGGTTTAAGGGTTTTAGCGTAAAAAAAACACTTTTTTACGATTTTTAGAAATATGGATAGAGCAAATTTATTTAAACCGTTTGTACATTTTTATCATTTCAATAACATTGTGTAATTTTTTTATGCGAAAATATCCACAAACAAACCGATGACAAAGGTTTGGAAAAAGACGATTTGCGGTGTTCACTATATGTTTCGGCGCAGAATGGATTCTGCACACCGAAAATAGATATACCAGTCGCGAAACACGAGTGGGATAGGATAATCCTCAAATGCTAGCCACACCAGCTATTAATGAGGATTAGAAGGAGATTTTGATATATTCAATGGTTCAATGGACTGGGAAAAGGTGGAAAGACTGGGAAAAGATGTCGGATTTAAATGAAACACTTGATTGTGTGGAACGACTACAATGAGTACGTTTATTTCTGCTAATCTTAGCCTATTTATAATGAAACTTATTGACCTAGTCACAAAATACAATTTTCATTACAGCAAATGAAGCATTTTGCAAACACATGAACTTGAAAACAAAAACCGTACAATACAACTTCCTACATTAACTGACGCATAAAATGTGTGTCATCAAAATAAAAACAATGAATGTATTGAACGATGTATGAAAAAATGTGCAAGCATGAAAACATTGACCCATTGACCCAAACAATGAAATATATTGAACCGATGCATGCATGCAGTTACGTAAATTTAGAATGAAGAACATGAAATATTGACCGCAAAACCAGGTGTCATAAAAACAATAAATAATAAGCATAATGAAACAAATGCATTATTGCAGTACATGAAATCTAGTTTAAGAAAAATATACAAACATAGATATATCAAATTATTACAAAATGTATGTTCGTGGAATGCATTCTAGCATTCTGGCGTTTCACCTTGTTCAGGAACTGAACACAATATCTCAGCAGAAAATTATCGGAAATCAAAAAACATTAAAATTTAGTCAAAGTATCCTCAAATCCTCCCTCAACGTTCTCTGATTTTTATTTCTTTCATTTTTAAATTGTTGGTGGTCATTTGAAGTGAAAATTGCTATTTTTCACGAAATAATTGCTGTTTTTTACCTTTTTGTAGGTGCAAAACCCCCTTAATGTAAAAGAAAATTCTAAAACTTATCGTTGAGGGAAGTACTTTACATGTAGAGAGTGTGTGCTAAGTTTGAAATGAATCGATAATGTGGTTTTTAAACGGCAGTGAACACGGACTTTTAAAAATTGTTTTGAGAAAATGACTACTAAACTCCGGGCTGTCCGAGCAACAATAATATAGGAAATGGGACTAAGTATTCAATAGCTTCGAGAGTTTTGCTCAGATTGACTTCAAATTTTGGGACTATATTCTTGAAATGTTTAGCTATGAGAAAATAAGAAATCTTTTTTCACAAGTGCTAGCCATTTAGAACGATGCCCATACAGGACACACATTTTGAGTTTAAACAAATTTACAATTGAACAAATTGGATACTCTATCTTTGATCTGTACTTCAAATGTTGTTCAAAATCATCATTATCCGAGCTATAATTCGAGTCCGGACTTCGCATCTTCTAATTTCCACCATCGAACCAGATCATTTTTTTACATAATAACTTTATTAGCTGTTTCCTTCGTACAAGAAGCTTCAGTTAGTTTTAAAATCTTACATACTAGGACAAATGATGTGCACCCCTCACAGTTGACGACATGGACATGGTGAACGCAAGCTGCGTTAAAACAGAGAGCAAAGTCAAGATTAGTTTTCTAGAGTTACAATATACATTAGTTTTCTGGAGTTACAAGAGATTTTTAACCAAAGAGAGTGACTAAACAAAGTTTGTTCTACATTAGAGGTGGAAGATCTAATGGGTCGATTCTTTTTAATCGCTGGAATTTACGAGGAGCTAATATTCTTTTGGCTAACTTGTGCGGATGATGAGCAAGAGCTATATTTTCCACTGCGGTTTTTAATTTCCTCTGCAGCCGTCTTGGTACGCAGGTCCTTGTGGAGATTAGCGTTACGGAAATACCACGGGGTCGGAACCACGTTACGAAAATACAATGGAGATTAGCGTTACGGAAATTCCGATGATAGAATTAAGTATTTTTGATTGGTTCCTCAGAATGATATTAATGTTTGATGGGCGGGCTGCTTCCCAAAGCTGTAAGTCATAGGTCCAGATTGGCTTCAGAATAGACTTGTAGACGAGCACTTTAGAGTCGAGAGAATGTTTTGACATACTATTGAGCATCCATTTGAAATTGTTGAATCTGAGCTTCAATCGCTGATTTTTCGCTTCAATATGCCGCTTCCAAGTGAGCCTCCTGTGAAGGTGCATTCCGAGATACTTCACAGCCAGATAATGTGATGATTCTATCCAGTAAGGTTTCTCTAAGCTTTGAGCGTCCTGGTCAACGCAATCACTCCTATATAAACAAGAGCTCGCCCGTTTTTGACTGCCATTAAATTGGCCATAGAGCTACACTGCTGATCGATCAACTGGTTAGAAACACCATAATAGTTGAGGCTTTTCAGGTATTATGAAACGGATCAAATCAAATATTTTAGTCCTTGATGATTCTTGAAATTTTCAACTTAGTGATAACATTTGGAGCCTCCTTCATCTACAGAAGAAAGCACGAATGTTCTTTATGGAAAAATAACGTTAAATTTTTTAACTGAAGTGATTAAATTTGAAACGAAACACTTTTGCAGAAATATTTAATTTATCAATAATGTGGATTTTTTCCCTGTTTGTAAATTACTTCAAATTTTCTGGCGGGAATTGAAGCATTTAAATTTTTAGTAACATTTTCAGGAATTTCAGTTTATGTCCGTTTAATACTTTCTTCGATCTTTTTCTTCCGTTTTTATCTATCCCTAAAGAATTTTAGTGGTATTCAAACCTGCAGGAAAGTTGACGAGGTGTGATCCGAAAGTAATGATAATTGCATATTTAGAAAGAGTTGTTTACTCTCACTAGATAAGTATTAAAAAATTCAAATAAATAGGTCGTCTTTTCGTGAAGGTACATTCACTTTAACACGAGCCTTCGAAAATGAAAAAAAAAATGAAGTAATATACACGACGGCGTGGTGGAAACACAGGGAGACTGCTCCTTTACATCCTATAATAGCACACTGCCGCAATGATTGAATTTGGATGAAACATGGATTTATCATCATTTTTATCCCGACACAAAACATCAGTCGGCCTGGAAACGGCTATGTTCACGGACGAAGATCAAATTAAAAAAGTCAAACTTGGCGGGAAATATCATGGCGCCCATTTCGTGGTATGTTGAGGGAATAATTAGGGTAGAGTATTTTTGAAAAACCAGTCACTATTACGATATCTTAATACGCGGTTCAAATAAGAAGATGACGAAAGGCTACTAAACCGCAGAGGCGATGCAATTGCAATTTCTGCATAAAACGTAGTCTTTTCAACGATGCGATTTGCTTTTGGGTCCTCGTTGCAGTAAATACGCAAGTAAAAGTCCCGGATTCGCTTCGAATTTGGCGTCCTGTCAATGCAGAATCGGATGCAGTTCTCAAAAAATTTTATCGTTCTCGTTCTGTAGTTGCGGTTTTAATTCCTTCTACATAATTTTTCCTGCAATTTTCCGGGTCACTGCCGTCATTAGCAGAAACGCTCTTTCTACATTTTAGTAACTTTCGAGATATTCAATGATTTGTGTTTTTCTAAATGCTGCAGACATTTTCAAACGGGATGAAAGTCTAAAAGTGGATATAAACACGTTTACTTAAGGTTCATCTGAAGTAAAAGCTTTCACGTTGAATATATTTGTGGAAGATAGGTTTTAAGCAGATAGGACTTAAACGGAATTGTTTGTGTGGGATGATTAAAATTTACATTTTTTTTAACCAAGTCGTTTCGAAAGTATGCACTGTTTCTCATCAGACATCAGTTCATAGTGCATACCTGACTAATGTGACCACTTGCAGTGGGAGATAATTAATTTTTATTTACGTTCGACGTGATAAATTTTACTATCCTCGATATCCAACGATAATATTTTCCTCATAAAGATCAGGACTTTTCTATAATAATGATAGCATTATGGTAGATAAAACGTTCATGCTAAGTAATGGCTACGTTTTTGTAGATGAGGGATTTTTTATTATAGATTAACATACTTCCACAAAAGATAGGTTAGGTTCGGTTATACTGGCTGACACAAGGCAATACTTAGACCTATTTGATCCGTAGTGATACTAGATAAGTGGATCCGGAGAAGGAAAGTTAAGTCCAAACGACCATCGAAGGTCCCGGACTTTTTTACGAACTGCTCTACCACGTGCGAGAGATCTATCAGCCAGGGCTCACCAAAGCAGCGCTGTCTGGTTTTCCCCAGTGCTGGGCAGTGACAACTTCCTACAGATGTCGCTGGTGACGAGTGACATTTTCATGGCATGTGCTGCTACAAGAGAGTGGCCAGTAATGAAGCCGACCAGCCGCTTGCAGTCAGTCCGCGTTAATTCGAGCCGGTATTTAGTCGGTACGAGATTGTATGACCATCCCCCCATTTGGTTACCCTACAGGTCTGAGTTGCACTCCATCTGCACATCACACTTTGCATCATATTGGAGTCGATCGAGTATTTGATTGTTTGGATTGGAGTTGGGATGTCTACCGACCCTGACAGAGAAGGGCTAGCCCCGTGCTTGGCTAACGCATCCGCCCTCTCGTTTCCTTCAATGCCCTTGTGACCGGGAACCCAGAAAATTCTGACTCTTCTGTTATTGCCCAGTCTATTCAGGGCCTGAATGCAGTCGAGTACACACTTCGATTTGTATGTGTAAGACATCCAGAGCTTTACCCGCCGCTTGACTGTCTGTAAAGATGTTGATTTTCGCACTTGTAGTATCTCTGGCATGAACTAGGTCTGCGAGTTTACCAATCGCAAAAACCACCGCCTGAAAAATACAACAGTGATTAGGAAGCCTGAAAGCTGCTTCCATAGCTGAATCTGCAGAATATGCTGCAGCACCCACTGCAGCAGCTGTTTTAGAGCCCTCTGTGTAAATGCTAAGAGTTTCTGCGCCCATTTGCTGATTCCATTCTTGTCCATCTCCCACAGTTGCTTGATATACCCACTCGAAGCACAGAGTGGGGATCAAGTAGTCAGTGCTACCTGCGTACCACAAAAGACAGGTTTTTCATATTTTGTAGAATTATGTAATAGAGTATGTAGTTTTGGTGTTAGCAAAATGTCAGAGCGTTTATGCTAAGGACAGCAGAGCACTTGGTCCACTTTTGGTAACGATTGGCCTATCCGTGTATTCTTCTTCCTTGAATGTATTTATTTTTCCAGTTTCATTTATAGTTATGGTTATAGTTATAGTTATGATGGACTAAAATATTTGCTTTGACCTGATCTACAATTCCTATAAATCACGACTTATTAAAGGTATACCAAGCCAGTCAATCGCCAGTGCAAGTGCCCAAGTCAGCGGAATCTACAAAGCTTTATGTTTGTAACTGCAGCTTGAGTAGCCTAGTGGGTAGAGCACTGGCTTCTTGCGAGCGGGGTCCCTGGTTCGAATCCAGGTTCGGACGAGGGTCCGCGCATCAAGCTTTGAGTTCACCTAGCTCTGATTAGGTACCTGATTTAAATCAGCGGTAAAGTGAGTCGTGGAACTAATCACTCCACACTCGTATCCACAATGATTAAAAAAATTGTAATGAAGCTCTCTACCAGCTTCAACCCCTAGACCCGTACGAGGGTTGTCGTGGGATTGCTTTACTTTACTTTTTTTATGTTTCTAACTATTGTACGATTTTATCTACTTCTAAGTAGAACCCGTAAGGTTGAGAAAGGATTATATTTGCTCCTCCTAAGGATTGTGTTTCTTTCCATTTTTCCATGGTATCATTATAAATGCAAAAAATGATGAAGCTGACGAGAAAAAAAATTGAAGGAAATGAATTTGAAGCAAAATTTCGAAGAATTGGCGAATATTGGTTGGGCATACGGAAGTCAAAAGGAGTCATAGATATTCGGATGCAGGAATAATCCCCTAATGTTTGTTTAGGACAATTTTTTTACTGCTGAAAAAAGTTCTGAACGAGTACTCTCGAAATATCCATATTAGTCAAACATTTGAAATATATCTGGCTTTTAAAGGAAAAAATAGGCCTGTGAATTTGAAATATTCACTACATCTACTTATGCAAATAGAACCACTCAAAATTTTATTTCATGTAATATGCATATTATTCCAGTTCTATTGATGTTTTTGAAAGATTGCATTGTCATCATTTTTTTTATCGTCATCAAAATATGACATGTCAATTGACACCAGCAGAGTGTGCCATGCCAAGGTACATTGGCCAATTATCTGCTGATTTGCATTTAATATACATTTCGCTTCCTACGATCTAATGAGGATAGATGAACAGTTCGTCAACTTGAAGCCCTTGCGAAGATATATATGCAAATTTCATTTGCTTGTGCTTCTTTAGTGAAATATGATATTCCTTTGTGAAATATGACGAAACAAAGGTGTAAAAAATCTATACGTAGTCATTTTTGTGGAATGTTGACTTTTTCGCAAATAAAGCTCAGCACATTCTTGGTTGATTACCGAACTTGTTTGTTGTATCAACGACATTTTCAGCACTCATAATTTAAGAGCATCCTTCGTTCGATTTCAATTCAAAACTTTCTAAATTTAGACCTGATCGGCGGACAGATTGTGCTGGGAAAACATCGAGAAAATTTATTGCAGCTGCTCAACTCTCATCAAAATATGTTTTTCCTTCTGTTATTTTAAATTACTGGTCATGCACATTTTCCCGTCGGAACTTTCTTGACATCATCATAAACTGCACACACGATTCGAACTCTCGACAGTCACATCATTTCTATTGCATAGCGAAAACAACGTTGAACAAAAACAAAGTGCGTCATCAGCTTTTTCTTAATTAGAAGCATTGAATCATTGGCTCGCATCATTCACTAGTTGACTTATTTGATGTCTTGGTCAACTGCATGCATGAATGAATCGTGGACGTAAACAAACGAGGAATATGTTATGTGGTGACTTACTACAGTGAAAAATTTCTCCAGCTTTCGAACGTACTTGACGGACGTTTCTGGACAATAAAGACATCGTCTCAATTGGCGAGCGTGATAGACCGTCTCGATTGCTGAACACGCATTGCATGCAAGATATAATCGTCCGTTTCATTGATTGAACGATTGTCAGAAAGTGAAGCCCACAAATAACTAGACAGTGATGATCTGATCGATCTTCTTATTGATTATGCTTTGAGAGACTCCAAAGAAGTTCCGACCGTCCTGATGATATATCGTTAACGAAATAATAGCAGACACAGTATGTTGTTCTATGCGGTAATATAACGATCACGACCTGCAGTAACTATATCGATTAACAAACGAACGGTGCGCGATGCAGTGCTCAACCAGGTGAAAATTCATAATCCTCCGTTGCATTCGCATGCTTTCGATGTTTGCTGTAGAAACGGTATTGCGACCGATCATGCATACTTTTCATGCAGATAATAATAGTGCTATCACATTAGCTCGCTAAAAGTGACATTACAACAACAACAACAAAAAAAAAACAAGATAAATAAAAACAAACAAGTCGCAAACAACAGTATGAATGGTTGTTTACGAAGTAAAACTGATTGAGGTCATATTTGTTTTGTATGGGTACGGGTGAATGGAAGTTCATTTTTAGGTCAGCTAGTGCAAAATATTACACGTCATTCGTATTCTACATGCACACAGATACCATTTTATCTAACCATCTGAGCGTTGAACGACTAACGTACACTACTTTCTTCATTTTACCTTTACAGTCTTTCGTGTTCACTCTCCCTCCTCCCCATATTTTTACGTAGGCTTTGTTTGTTATTATTTTTACACTTTACTGTTACCATTTGTTGGTATTCGATAAGCTTAGTGGCCTTATAACACCTGGCCACCAGTTCCGCTTGCGCCACAAACTCAATTTGTTTGTTGTGTTATCATGAAATAACATCATTTCGTTGCGAAAAATATGCGGTTATGCATTAATAGATAAAAGTTGTTGGGATCGTTATGAAAGACTGTGAAAATCAACCGGAAAATCGCAGGCGATCAAGATCTGACCAGTGCCTACGCAAATCAGAATAGAATGAAAATGATCCGGATATAGACAATATTCGATTGAATTCAAGCCTTAACAGCTTTTTGTCGGACAAGGTCGTTTGAAGGTGAACTTATTCCACAAAAATCTCTTGTTGATTTGAAATCATATTCTTAGATTGTTAGTAGAACTCTAGATAATTCATATGGTAAGTTTGGATTCATGTTGCATTATGAGAAGTTAGCTATTTGCTACGACAATTAACAGCATTTGCCATTTTTCCAAAGATACATTCAGCATTCTGTGTCTATTAAAAACAGAGAATGCTGAAATTCGGTGTCTTTAACAATAGTCATGAAACATATTTATCGCAAATGACCAAACCCAGTATGAAGGCCAGAAGTTGGCTTTTATGGTATTTTGTAGTCACCATTCTGTTTTGCTATGATAGGAGAGTGTTTTTATGGCCTATTTTGGTCTTTGGTAGCTAACGATTTTCGCAACAGAGTTTTGTAGAAGTATTATATAGTTTTTGACAAACAAGTTTTTTCGTTAAGACGTGAGAAAGTTGTTTATAAACTCAATCGTAAATGGAAATTGCTGGAGGGGTCATGGACCAGGCCAGGAAGAATATTCATAAGAAGGGTTGCATCTTTTCTTGAGCATTGGACTTGAATTCTCGAAATTCTTTATTGCCAAAAATTATATTTATAGCTGATTGATTTTTTCTTTGATAATTATTTTCGTTTGTGGTTTTGTGAGGAGGTTCAGTGTGACCAAGATTTTGCGGCGAAGAAAGATTATCGAAAAACGTATTAAACTTGTACTATGAAATGACTTTATCATTTGTAAAAGAAAAGTGCAAATGTTCCTATTCAGGAAGTACTAGAGTATAATTGCTGATCCAAAAAGAGCAAACTCAAGAAAAAAACAGTTGTGAGTGAGACAGTACCTTGCGGTTTTCCGATGCTAATTATTGGTAATATCTATGAACTTCTGCCAAAGATGTAAACACTGAAAGAAAAACTCTTGGTTGGTTCAACTATTTTTAATAGTATTGCAACGATTCATTCAAAATCGTTAAACGAACTACGGAAAATAGTTATTTTTACTATGCTAATATAGTTAATTTAACGATATAAAAGTAGTTGGCTCTGGTTGTACAAAAAATATCGCAACGTTCATGAAATCAACTGTTTTAATTGTTTCATAACCACGAAAATTAGTTGATCAATAGAAAAATATTCATCAATTCACTCAAAACTTCAACGTTTCGAATTATCAACAGTTTTTATGGTACTTAAACTACTTTGCAATAGTTGATTTCAACAAACGTAATTCAGTGAGCAACGTCTTTGGAATTATTCTACGCAAAGTAGAATGGTTTCAACATTTGGACGTTTTTCATGCTCCGAATGAAATTTTTTTTTGTTTATCAACCACGCGTCATGGTGCATAAAAGTAATCAACAATTTTCTTATGGTTGTTTTAACTATAGCCCTAGTTGATGCAAAAACAACTAAGGAAAACTGTTGATTTTTCATACTCCTCATACTCATACTCCTATTCTATCATAGAAGTTTCATATGCTACATGGCAAAATTGTGTTCGGTTTGCTGTTCGATATAATTCACATTCATGTTATGCTGTGAAGCCTTTATATTACGCTGTATGACGCCTTTTGTGCAATTAATGTATGCATGCAAAGGACACGCATTGCGATGCAGTGCAGCGCCGAAGCAGTGAGCGCATACAGTGTATATGCTCTGACCTAGCTTTTTTTCTTACTTAATTATCTGTGCCGCTTTTATATGGCTGTTTTGAAAAACATTAAGAATTATGGGCTGCAAATATTTTTTTTTAGTCTTTTGGCAAAACAGTAGGATTTTATTAAACCCTTTACGTTTACCGCCCCGGACAAATGCCCGGGTTGTACGTTTCTAGAGCTAACCTTGCCAGAACACACCTAAATAGGCTATAGTTATTTCGTACAATGTACATTGTTGGAATACCATTGTTTGTGGTTGCTTACTTTTTTTGCACCACGGACGTTGTTTATCAACCACGCGTCATGGTGTATAAAAGTAATCAACTATTTTTTATGGTTCTTTTAACTATAGCCCGTAGTTGACGTAAAAACAACTAAGGAAAATTGTTGATTTTACCAAGATTTTTCTTTCAGTGAAGAAATCATTCAAGTTTGATAAACGGACTGAGTGAATGGATTGAGTAGTTTAAACAATGAACTGGAATGAATATTATGAAAGCGAGGCTCCGTTTACGATAGTGTTACTGGACCGAAATGGATCCCATCTGTAATTTACGATTCGATTCAAGGTCAGTTATTGATTTCGATGCAACAAGGATTTCAAAATCATGAAATATAAGAGATAGGCAGGAGTTCAATGGTAAATAGTTAGTTCTTTGAAGGGAGGTAAAAAATCCGGGATGGATGTGACAAGCGGTGTTATTTGCACATATATTTAAGGAAAATGACAGATTTAAAAATGTGCATCCCTTTAAGTTTTCAGAAATTTACCTTTGGGGAAATTATTTAAATTGCAGGAATAATAGTTGGTTAAGATTGTATTTCAACTTGTATATCGCCGTTATAGATTATCTTATTATATAATTAATTTTCAAGATTTTTTTTATTAAAAATATATCAGGTCAAGGTGCAGTTTATGATTAAGGAAGAAATGGACTACAATAAATTTAAATATTATTGTCAAGTTGGATTTGATAGTGAAATTATACATTGTATTAATTTGGCTTTAGCTCTAAAATATGCATATTCGGCCCGTTGCTCTTATTTCTTTACTTATAATATAAAATAAGATAAGTCGTAACATAGTAGAATTGCAGTGTGCTCTAAACTAGAATAATCATGCGACTCGGAATTTTTCATGGACTGGTTCTATGATTTTGACTGATGATTTCAAACATTCGCTAATAGTCCGGGGAAATCTAACCTGGTGCTTCGGAAAAATTAGGGGAAAGCTGAATTTTGGTGTGAACCTTGGTACTTGCGTGCTGAACAAAATGTCAGAAGTCCCCATCGATCCGAGTGCTGCGTCACTTTTTATACGGGGTCAAAGGTCACCAAAAGTGACCTTTCCTAAATATCTCAGTAACGGTTACGTCTTCAGAAAAATAATGTATGACGAATTTGTAGCTTAAAAAATTTCCAACAATACAGATTTTATTACTTTTTCCTGCAACCATAACCGTTTTTGAGATCTAAATTGATCTAAACATTTGTTACTAACAGCATCCTCTTTCTCAACGGCATGTTAATATTATCCGATTTTGATTACGACTTGGTATGTTTGTGAGTTTGTTTTTCTATGTTTAAGAGGCGCATAAAAAAAACATGTAAATAAACTTATATACCACACTCCAGGGTATATGGAAAATTGTGCTCCGAAAAGTTCCCCCCTCCCCCTTTGCCATAAAATGGTATCCCTGAGCATCAATCCCAAATCTTCAGAAATGAGCTCGTTGCCTACTCTTCCCCCACTGTTAAACAAGATAGGATCACTTTTTATCTTGTCAATTGCCTATTCTTGACATCGCAAGACCAGCCCTACACCCACACCCTACCCACCCCCGCAAACGAACCATCCCTTAATAACCGGTTTTTTAGTTTTTTTATCATACCGTCTTATCCCATGAACGATCAGGGCAAGGTCACGTAATTTCAGGTGCAAATAGGTTTCGAGACTTGTCATGTCCCTTTGGCGCTATGCAGTCATCACAGGATTGGTAAAAAACTGATTATTCGGGGATAATATGCAGCGGGTTGAGCTCCTATAATGTCAAGAATGAGCGGTTACAGAATTATGCCATGATATTATCTTGCTCTTTCAAACTCTTAGGGCCATGATATGTTACAAAACCTAGTTTTGTCCTGCTCCTTCGTGGAATATCCCATGCATGATGCAGCAATACAGTTTATTTCCGAGAAGAGAGTAGCGAGCAGATGTCCCTACAAGTTTTCTGGCAAAGGGCGGCGGGGGTGGTGGGAACTTTTCGGAGCACTCTTTTCCACCTACCCTGGAGTCTGGTACATAAGTTTGTTTACATGTTTTTTTAATGCGCCTCTTAAACATAGAAAAAAAAACTCAGAAACATGCCAAGTCGTAATCAAAATCGGATAATATTAACATGCCGTGAGAAAGAGAATGCTGTTAGTAACAAATGTTTAGATCAATATATCTCAAAAACGGTTATGGTTAAAGGAAAAAGTAATACAATCTTTTTTGTTGGACATTTTTTAAGCTACAAATTCGTCATACATTATTTTTCTGAAGACGTGACCGTTTCTGATATATTTAGGAAAGGTCACTTTTGGTGACCTTTGACCCCGTATAAAAAGTGACGCAGCACTCGGATCGATGGGGACTTTTGACATTTTGTTCAACACGCCAGTGCCAAGATTGACACCAAAATTCAGCTTTCCCCTAATTTTTCCGAAGTTTCGCCTTTTTTATATCGGATTTCACTGGGCTATAATAGCAGTGACGATTTTTTATAATTTTTTTTACTCCCCCTATCTATAACAGAACAATACTAACCAGTGCGGCCGCATTGGAAACAACAACAACTTCCCCTATCCATAACAGGAGTTGTTGTTGTTTCCAATGCACCTGTACTGGTTAGTATTGTTCTGTTATGGATAGGGGGAGCGAAAAAACGCACCTAGTATAGCCCGGGTTAATAGCATGGTTCACGGCACGAACGAGGATAAGGAAAATCCATTTGAGGTGGCGGTTATGGTAATTTCATTCAAAAGTTATGGCGGTTGTAGTAGTTTCGTCAAAAACTGGCAAGCATCAGAGTACTTTCGAATCTCATATCATCGATTTGGTGGTGCAGATTTGATTGACGTTGTTTCGGATTTACATTAGCTAAACTCTGATCACCAGACGCCATGAAAGTTGCCGGTAACGCTTGAGGATTTAGATGACTCTTCCTCTGCCAAATACTCCAACATAAAGTGAAGGAGCGATAAGACTGGCGTGAGCAACTGATTCACGCGAAGTCGAAAATATTAGCTCCAGGCATAGTGATCTGGAGACTCCGAAGAGTCACCCACAGGAGAACGTTGAAACAAGCCTGCCGGAGAAAAAAATACCACCACAATTTCCACTAGCGCGTATATTCTCTGGATGGAAATAAATCAAGCACGAGCGATTATATGTAGATGATATGCTTAGGAAAGCGAGAAAGGCTGAGAATGATATGCAATTGCAAAATGTTTGTGGCCCCCAGCGTGCAAAAAACATATCCAAGTATGGCAAGGACGGCATGCTAGAATTAGAAGAAACCATTGAAGATTCCAAACGAACTACACTGAAAAAAAGCCACATAGCGCCCAGAGCCATGTAACATAGCGTATTATTTATGTCCCCATACGCCATGTACATAGTACTCTGAGCCATGCAATATGGCCCCCAGCGCCATAATGTCAGAATCTACATAGCGCGTGGTCCCATGTTACATGGCGCAGCATTTATGGTGCCACATGCTATGTACATAGTACCCTGAGCCATGCAGTATAGCTCCCAGCGCCATAATTACATGGCGCAGAAATTATGGCCCCACACGCCATATTACATAGTGCCATGAGCCATGTAATATGGCCCATGGCACTACAATTATAACTCGCAGCCATGCTGTGTGAGGAGATGTATAAATATCAGCAAGCTTCTTGAATATAGGAGAGGA
Organism: Nemotelus pantherinus; assembly: GCA_963978885.1. NCBI lineage: Eukaryota > Metazoa > Arthropoda > Insecta > Diptera > Stratiomyidae > Nemotelus > Nemotelus pantherinus. Next base: position 51,191,968 of record OZ022263.1, on the reverse strand, counting down.
TATGATCTTTGATGTCATTAATCCCTCGGGAATTTCTTTGGTAGAATTCCATCACCTAACATCAAGTGCTCTACCTCCAGATGCTCCGAACTGAGAAGGTTCGTGGCCTTTTGTTGGATGCAAACTGGATCATCTTCAGATGCACTGAAAAAACACATAGCGCCAGACGCCATAATTTATAGACTTCTGGCGCCATGTACATAGTCGATTTCGGTCGATTTGTGATAAAATATAGCGCCACACGCCATAGTACATAGGAGCAGACGCTATGCTTATAGCCCTCCACGCCATGTACTATAGTCCTCCACGCCATACAGTATAGTCCTCCACGCCATGCACTATAGTCCTCCACGCCATGCACTATAGTTCTCCACGCCATGTAATATAGTCCGCCACGCCATGTACATGGCGTGTAGGCCTATGTACTTTTCGCCATGTATTATGGCGTGTGGCTCTATATTTTAACCCAATCCCTAAATCGACTATGTACATTGCGCCAGAAGTCTATAAATTATGGCGTCTGGCGCCATGTGTTTTCTCAGTGTAGCAGAATACATATGTGGAGAATCTGCCAGTGTTCGAGGAACACACAGCTGAGTCGGCCACTTCTGCAGGGGTCACGGGAGTTGAACGGCCACGGCAGAATAAGCGAGTGGAAAGAAGTCCCAGCATTTGATATTAGAAAGTTGGTGACGGTCATTCATTAAACGAAAAAAGGAAATGTTACCAAACCACCAGAAGCACTCACTGAAACAAAAAAGGTTTAGAGTTTTTAGAGGAGAAATAGTGGAAAAAAGAAGAAATGAAGCAGCACATGGAGACAGCGGAGAAAAAACTAGATGCTGTTATCGTAAAACCAACTCCGGGGAAGACTTACGCCTATGTCCGACGAGCGATTCCTGAATGTGTCACTTCAAATGAAACTGGGACGCTTGGTTAATGGGTTAATGTGGCGAATAAGACCATAGGAACGATTTTTCTGGAAATCTTGCGTAGCAGTGACTGCGCGAAACAGCAGGACCTGATCCAGACCACCGCAGATAAGCAGGACGACGTGCAGCTTATGAATCTTAAAGTTAAGATAGACCATCTGAACCTTGATCGTCTCGCAGGTCGCGAGGTGACAGTCACTATCAAAAGCGAGACATGCGCGGAAGGAGTTGGTGAGTTAAGGCTCGTGGAAACAGAGAAGTGCGTGGTGAGCCGAGATAAGGCACTAGTATTCAAATCCTTGTCTGGTTGAGTCAGGATGAGAATGATTTACACCTGAGTGCGAAAGTGGGCAGAGATGGCACTCTGCTACCGGTGCCGAGGCTATGGCTACTGCAAGTGAGAAAATGTTGGCTACCGGAGAGCAGTATCATTAAGCACCGAGAAAATTGGTTCAATCGATGCCAAGGAAAAGCAAAGAACGACATGAGAGTCTTTTAATTCGCAATGCTGCAGAGCAGCAAACAATCTCCACACGCAGCTTGTTTGCGATCTTACGGCTCATATCTCATTGATCAACGAACCCTATAGAGGGAGCTACACAGCGATTTAAATCACTGAGGGGCATAATACGATGTTGACTGATGTTTTGGAATATTCAAAAAAAAAAACAGTAAAAAACAGTATTTGGCATTTTGGATCTAGTACCGCCAGAGTGAAATCCAATCGCTAACGGTCCAGGCCAAGGTCGTGCCGTCTCCGTCCCGCCAAAATCTGGCATCAGGAAATTACAATGATAAGGTAGATTGTCATGTGGGTATTAAAAGTGGTTCATAAGATTGAAGTAGATTTCAACCAATCAGTGTTGAGCATTCGAAAATAGAATCAATCAAAAGCACATGCAGGGCGTAAAAAAAAACCTCTTGAAAATATATCATTTGAATTCCGAATTCTAATCACTTTAGATGTTTCGATTAAATATTTAAAAAAACTGAATTGGATTGAATTGTTTTACTATATCTAAGCTTGCGTGTGAGTTTCTTCAGTTTTAATATATGATTCGAGATAAATGACTAGCAGACTTTTTCTGCAATTTCCATGGCTTTTATTTAAAATTTTTGGGCCATTGAATAATACTTACCACTCATGTGAGAAACACAAACGTAGACGCACTGAAAATAGAGAAAAAAACTTCTTTATTTGTATACGTCAACGATAATACTTTTATTTTATTTATTGGAGAATCATAATCTTTCATAAATAGAGCTCCCAACACTTAGTCCCATAAGTTGGTAAATAACCGTTCTCAAAATCAAACGCATACATTATAACTGGTCACATGTTGACCACGCAAATAGTGTGAAATCAATTAGATGTTGGAAAACATGAACCTTAAATTTATGCAATCTAACATAATCAGCGTCATGAGTTTACTACTAAGGTTCTCTGAAGATCTTAGTCGCATTATTGGCATATATTCTTTCTAGCGTACCCAATTATAATTTTCGGTCACCGGAAAGAAAGCACGTCCAAGCAACCCGCTAAAATACATTATTCCCATTCAGGGTCTAACGTACTGCGCTTCGACCTAATTCACGTCTTTCTAAGTTCAGAAGTTTTCCACACTAGATTATCTTCGTTACGGTCAAGTGCAAGTGGCGTTAGTATTAACCCTTATTTAAGTAATATGAATAATTCGAAAATATTTTTTTGTTTTCTTCTGCTGATCGCTCATTTCGACCGAGGGTGGTTTGATATCAATCAGATGTTGAATTGTGCGTGACTTCTCTTGCTCATAAATGATTAACATTTGCCGGTGGGGTTATTATGTATATACTTATCACGTAATTTCCAAATTAATTTTCAACTATTTACTTTGCATGTGCTTTGGATTTTTGTTTTATGGTTATTGCTTCACAAGCTCGAGCCTGAATCGGAACGAATGCAGGAAAATTAGGTGGTAACTTTATATGATGTAATTTCCTTCTTAAATTCACACAATAATCATTATGATATTTAGCTTCGAATGTTGTTATTGGACGCATAGTTTTTACATATTTTAAAAATAGTGCGGTGCATTAAAATTAGTGCTCAGTGCTACTACGCAGTTTATATAATTTCCTTGAAATGCCAGGGTGAATGATTTAAACATCATTTAAAGAAGCTCATCATTAATTACTCTTATAACAAATTTAACAGTTAGATATAGTAAAACATTTTGGTTTCCTAGCATTGCAATCTATTTAAACCAAGTGGTTCTTTGTTTGAGCATGATAAACCATCATAAGAATCAGCAGTCTGTATATCTCGCATCACGCTTCGCCGTTTCAAGGAAACCTCCAAAGGAGCTGTTTTTCCACAAAATAATATCCTTTGAACAAAGTGTTAACGACATGCTTTTTAATCTTGCGGCTAGGTTACGCTCTGCGAAATTTCACGAACACTTTCATTATTGCTGAAAACTGCAAAAAAAATAAAACAAAACAAGTATCAGCATTTCACTTTGAAACGAACATCATTTTTGCGTGTTCGAATTTAAGAAAAGGAACCGACATTGCCGTCAGTCCAACGCAAATTATATGCAATTTTCATATGGTCTTCAACTTTAGGTGAAATGCACGGATCAGATTATTTGCAACAAAGTTGCAGTGGGATTGATGTGATGCATTGCGAGACGGGAGGGAACATGAACGTTGAAACTGTATACAATTATTTTTTGCATGCTACGCTTCGGGCAAATTCGACTTTACGGGACTATTCTACACCATCGATTTTATTCGAGTTATGAAAGATGTATATCCTCAGTATCGTAACAACTCCTCATATCTCAATAAAAACTTGTACGCCCTGCTGTTTGACACAGTCAATTTATGTGTTAAAACAGCATATGCCCTCTAGTGAACTTTGGAAAGTAATTAAACCGCTCTTTTTTAATCATATTAAAACATTCAACGATTCCACTCATAATTATTAGCCTTTCAAAATGTCATGGAACGCTCCGAATAACCATTCAATCTATATAGCACGTGGTGAACGGTTGCGTATGCTACGATGGTGGCACACATCTTATTTTATCTTGTCTCCTAAGCTTTAAGTCATGACATAAAGTCCTTTATGTTACTTTTCACTTTATCATCATCTCCGTGTCATCATCGTCAAATTCATCCCGTCAAGTCTTGAGCTGCTTCCTCTTCTTCTTTTCAGTCTTATTCAACCGACACACATAATAGAGTGATGGGTTTTTGCCCTAAATATAAAGTAAATGGAATATGACACATGCGCTTAATTTTTACGTTTTACGATGCATTAACAAACATAATACTCTTCATATTAGAACATATCAGACGTTACATGTGCGTAGTTTGGTAGACTGTATGTCCCGGGAACTCACTGAATGGCAACAGCTCCATTCGATTGAGTTTTTCCAACATTGATGGAGTGGGGAAAGATTGATTTTGTTTGAAGGATTTAACGTAACGTATATTATTTTCAATGCGTGAAAATGGAGTAGAAATTAATGAAGATAAGAATGAATGATAATATTTATTGATAGCTGAAGATACAGAACTAGTGATGAAAATGAAGCTAAAGTCGGATTGGGAGATACTTGGTAAAAAGTATTCAATGTTGTGACTATATAATTTGCAAGGATTTGAAACGTAAAACGGCTAGCTTTATACCCACAGGGTTCTGGGTGCATCGTCTGACAATGCAAAGTCTTCAATTGAATCGATTACGCTGAGTATTCTAAGATAGTCTGCATACAAAGTGAAAGTTTGGGAGATGCCGTAGATCATTTATAAAAAAAAGAGCAGCAAGGGGCCAAAAATCGATCTCTTGCGACAGAAGAAAATGTGTTAACTGTTGCAGCACAAGTACGATTATAAATTTAGGGAGAAAATCGGGAGAGCGGCGAACCATATAGATCACATTTGTCGCGTTTTAATGGAAGCATATTGTGGTTGACAGAATCAAATGCTATAGAAAAACCATTGCAAGGAACAACCACCTGTCTTTGCTGATCGATGGCAGTAGTAGTACACTGAAAAAAATCCACATGGCGCCCAGAGCCATGTAACATAGCGCATTATTTATGGTCCCATACGCCATGTACATAGTACTCTGAGCCATGCAATATGGCTCCCAGCGCCATAATGTCAGAATCTACATAGCGCGTGGTTCCATGTAACAGGGCGCAGCATTTATGGTCCCACACGTTATATACATAGTACCCCGAGCCATGTTATATGGTTTCAGTTGTCATATTGTTTTAACATCTTCATTAGCCGCGCTGTATACCTGTAGTGGATTGATTTGAGATAAGTCGATCCGATCACAAAATTTCACTGGATCGGATCGACTTGGGCGTTCATCCACGTAAGTCATCCACGCAATGCACTATAGTCCTCGACGCCATGTACTATAGTCCTCCATGCCATACACTATAGTCCTCTACGCCATGTGTTATAGCTCTCCACGCCATATACTATAGTCCTCCACGCCATGTACTATAGTCCTCCACGCCATGTAATATAGTCCGCCGCGCCATATACATGGCGCATACATAAGCATAGCGTCTGCTCCTATGTACTTTTCGCCATGTACTATGGCATGTGGCGCTATATTTTATCACAATCCCTAAATCGAATATGTACATGGCGCCAGAAGTCTATAAATTATGGCGTCTGGCGCCATGTGTTTTTTCAGTGTAGTGTTGCTTAATGGCAGCAATTTAATAGCGGTAGATTTGTCTTTGTCTCGTCGGCGAGAGAAGGCTTGAATACAGGAAAGATCCTGTTATAAACAAGGAAGAATTGAGGTTGAGCGGTAATTCGGGCTGGAAGCAGGATTATCTGCTTCAACAAAAAATATTGGCATGTTTCTATAAAGTTTATACGCTCAGGTTAAACACAATGGCCATCGAAGCCGAAATTAGCGCTAGAATCGAGAAAATTCATTAAGTATTCAACTTCTAAAGGTTTTGTATGAACCGACGAAGGAAATGAGTAAATAACATAGAGAGAAGAAAAACTGTTTTGTATGGAAGAAAATTAAAAGAAAAAACAAGCAAAGATCTAAAAAGTTTCTTCATTTGGCTTGACAGAAGTTACATCTACGAACATATTATGACGGATGACGAAGGATATTATAAAGGAATGAAAAAAGGACTAGAAGTTTACATTAGCTGGATTTAATAGACGATTCAACTCTTACAACGTAGGCTTACATCGCATCCTTAGCCACCATTTTCACACGAGGGCATAGCTTTAAAACTCAAATAGGTCTTCATACAAGGCAGAATTCTTAAATTGCCCATTGCAACATCCTTCTCGCTGAGGGCAGCGGCAATTTCAAAGGTAAACTAGGGAGCTTTGGTGGATTCCTTGGGACGACATGTGGGAGTGGAAAAACGAATATGATGTATGGAGAAGACGTAAAGCTTATGGAGAGCTGTGCCAACGCCCGACAATAAAAATGAATAGCTGTTAATATGTCTGATTAAGTTCAACATTTTGGTGAAGTTGGCTCTATGGAAATTAAAATTGGAATAGGAAATAGGATTTAAGAGGAAGGTCGAAAGAAAGTTTTAAAAGCGATAGAGGGATTGAGAGAAGGTTAACTAAAATAATGTCAAGAATTATGACATTGATATTGGGCACATAGTTTAATTGGGAGAGAGAGCATAAGGACATAAAGGAATATAAGGCCAAGGAAAGACTATTGTTTGAAGTGATGATTGAAAAGGAATTATTTCACTCTATGGAAGCCATATGGAAACAACACTCTATGGAAACGACAGAAGAGGTATGATGAGAGTTCTGCAAAGAAAAGTTGATAGACAGAAGCTGGGCTATTACAGGGGATGCATATTGAAGCAACAAGTCCAATTTAGGTAGGAGCTAGAGGAACACACACAATATCACATTCAACTGAAGTGCCAACCATCGGATTTATTAAAGATTTAACCGTCGCGATCTTTACTGAAAACAATATGCCTTGGTAAATTCTCACTACAGAAAGTATTCTCATTTAACCAGGTTTCAGCAAGAAAAATAACATCATCAGATCCAAGAGCGGAATATATACTTGGTCTTCTAGTAACAGACGTTTCGGTAAAACAATTTAATGGAATGGCTTACGTTTGAATTTTGTTGTTGGTCTGCATCAAAGCCCAGGCGGTCAGAAATTACACTTTAAAAAGTTGTTAATGTCAATCGAAACGGAGGTGCATACAATTATTATTTTTTGTTCATGAAGATTGCCCAGATTAAGTTTTCTGCACATTAAGAGGGGAGGAGCGTATCCAAGTTTAGCTATTATGTACGTTTTGATTGTTTTCGCCAAATACCTTAATGCAGGAGTTGCAATTTCTTTGTGCCGAAGCACAAGCAAAGCAGTTCTACAAACGGGAAGATATTGATTTGGTTATTTCGACGACGTGAAGCTGTTATCTTGCAATGAAAGGGGTGCCATTTGCACAGCCTGGCCATTATGCGAAGGTAGAACCGCATGTACTAAAAAGCTTAGCATCTGGCTGCTGCTTATTACAGGATGTGTTAAATTACTTAATTTAGTATGTTCATTATAGTCCACACTTGCAAACGAGTACGCTTAGCTGTAGGAGATCCGACTTTTATGTAACGCAGTCCTCATTCAGCGCTCCATGCGATGACATTGGTGGGCAGTAAGGATCAACTTAACGACCTCTCAACTAGTAGACCATAGATACTAAAAAGAAATATTTCGCTCACAGTTTACCACGTCTAACATCATATCCCGATGAAATGGTTTCATATTGAACTAGTGAACTAAATTATATAGTATTAGTAAGATAATTCACTAAAATTAAGAAGAATTAGCGAATAATATCGTTCTACGGACCTGTTTTACATAATTGTATTTAGTACTAATGAACAGAGTCTACTGAGGCAGTGATGGCAGTAAAAACATCGCAGATCCGGTCCGCACAAAAGATAGTTTATTATTATAGGATGATACTTAAATAGTGCAAAAACTAGAAGTTTTCAATCAGCTGCTTTTTATAACAAACATCCATTTTCGGCATAAAAATTGATACAGCGCTGTCTTATCACAAACATAACAGGCTTCATTAAAATACATAAAGTTATACTACGTTAAGCGGTTACATAGGTCTTGATTTTGAAAGAATAGTGCTTCAAGAGTATTTACACCAAATTTGAAGTAAATTCGAGCAATATTACTAGAGTTATGGAGATTTGAATACCGCGCGGTCGGTACGTGCGCTCTGGCTTCCTTGTACGCATGCGCCGCGGTTCTACCGCGTAAAATCAGCTCCTTTCTATTTCATCTATCTCTATCCTTTTCTCTTTTTTTGATCATATTTTCGAGCAGCTGAGAATCAAAAGGATGCACTGGATATCGCGAATGAGGCGAACGAACTACTATATGGACCTGGAATCGACGACCCGATGTAAGTCGCTAAAAAATAACTTTAATTCATTAAATCACTGTAAAAAAAACTTTAAACGCGTTTTTCTCGAATCTTTGTTTTTTCGTGCGTTAGGCACGATTTCTGGAGAACGAATCGACCGATTTTGCTGAAACTTTGCTAACTCTTTATAGTATTGTTTCGTGATTGAACGAAGGGATTTTCAATCGATCGACTCCTTGTTTTATACGAAACAAATGTTTTAAAAACGATAAGAATCGGAAAAATGCTAAAAAAAAAATATGAGACGAAAATACAATCAAACTTATTTCAAAACTTTTAATATCATTTTTGTTCAATTCCTTCGTTCAATCACGAGCCAAGTGTATATAAACTATAAGAAAATTTTTCAATTTTTGATTTCAGATTAACCTGCACCAAAATATTCTGCCTACCGTAAAAAAGGCTGGACGAGGAAAACTGCAGGAAAAACAACTTTTTGAACTGCTTAATTCTTTTATGTGTAAATTACAAATAAAACAGATTTTTGGCTTTTAAAATACAATTTTTTGAAAAAGTTGTTTTGTTTTCCTTCAAGATCTATGTAACCGCTTAAGAAATCCATAGTTATTTCTATCTGATATGAGGTTTTCAGTTCAGCATTGAGATTAATTTCTCGATAATTGAATACCTAATACTATTATTAGAAACATTAGTCGACGTTAGAAATAATAATACGACAATCGATGATCGCACTTCTAATGTTCCGCATCTTCCAAAGCTTTTTCGACAACGTCAATATCTAGAGATTAATTTTGAAATAACTCACATATTTCCCAAAATTAACCCCAGTATACCATCACATTCATCCAAACAACCCCATGAAAACACCTTTTGATCCCCTTCCAACCATTCTCGCAACCGAATATTATCAGCTATTTGTCCCCCGATCAACAACTCCTGTTTCCATAATGCTATGATTCCTAAATCGTATTCGATACTGTTTAGCATGATAACTACATAAGTTCTTCATAATCATAATCCTTGCCTATTGGATTCTCATACTCATTGTTATTCCGTAGTCAGCATGCTATATATATTTAACATATTCGTTTTATACGAATTTTTATCGAGGGTTGATAAGCGACAGTCATCAACTTAATATCTTAGGCAGTTTTCATGTATCCAATATATCGCTTATACTTGTCATAGTCAAGTAACAAAAGTATCATCTTCCGAACTCCTTTCTCGTCATTGATGTCTTCGAGTTTTACAGCAGTGCCATATATGAATCTTCGTTGCGTGGTGCGTTTCTACTCGGCTCGTTCTCCCATCGCGCAATGTATAAGCTTAGAAGGTACAATATTTGCACTCTAAAAGCCAGCTTTCCATCTTGTTCCGGGAAAACCCAATACAATAAAAATCCAAGAGATGATTGATAGACCACACGTCGAAATTTATTATCATTCGAAAAAATGGAAATTTGAAAATAAAACTTTGCGCTTTTAGCAGGATGAGATGCGATGGAACGAACTGAGCTTTTTACAGCGTTATGCTTGATAGGATAAATAGAGCACATGTACATATTTTAAGCGCTGCTAAGAGCAATCTTAGTTTTGTCGTCGCGCAAGGAAACAAATCATTGACGTCGATTGATGGAAATTTCACCCAACTTCGATAGATAATTCAAGAATAATTGAAAACTGCCAGCTGAAGACCGATTTTGATCTTTAGATTCAATTAGCTTCAGGACTAATCGTGTGTAGGAATTCTGTGAATAGGTAACTAAGAAACTCAGTGAATTCTTATGAAGTGATATGTAAATAAGTAGATATTTTGTATTTGAAAACTTTTATTTGTAATTATAATACAGAAAAACTCTCCAAGGCCATTTTTTCGACCCATTTGGTTTTTACAATAAACTTTGATTAGCATAATCAAATCGATTTGGTATTTAATGTTTTTATGATACGAAGTTTCTGTCGCGATGTTCCGTCAAAAAAGTCAAACATTTGACAGAAGTGACACTCATAAAACCAACCGATAACAGTAAAATTCAATGGGTATTTCTCATTTTACGGAACAGTAGAGAGACAATGCCACCCTCATTTCAATACATTTAACCTCAAAAGTACACTGTAGTACATTATCTATTCTCTCTTCCATCAGCCTAGCGTCGATGTATGATCATTGCATGTAATAGAGTCTGAAGCAACTGTCTCCATGCTCTATAAAAAACTGAATTCATTACGGCATATTTTTACTGTTCAACTACTATTGAATGAAATGATAAGGATCCTACCCACAGTAGAAATGTCATTTGATGTCATAAACTGAATTTTAAAGTGTTCGATGAGTTTGATGGTTGGAAATGGTTTTTTAGCTAAATGCTAGGAGATATGGGGGTTGTTTATTTGTAGTGAATGTTGTATGATGAAGTTAAATACACAGATGCTAACAATTTAGATATATAATCCGGGTTCATAATCAAATACAATTATTTTCTTAAAGAGCGTCGAGTTTAATAAATTTTCCTGCCCACACATCATGCTTTAAGATCGTTCATATCAATGAGCAAAACCTTAACTTATTCATCTTCTGAATTCTACTTGACAGCGGCATTTATAACTATAATCCTCAAATGGGAAACTTAATTTCTACATCACTATATTCACAGATGTGATCATCATCAATCATTCCAAGACAGCATCATGTAAACTATCATATAGTTCGCCATGCCAAATTCGCTACTCTCCCCTATTCATTTTATCACGAAAACACCCATTTGGAACAACAACAGGATTGCCTGACTGACTTTCCTTTGGCTTTGTAGCCAACTTGCCGAATTTATATTCTCAACTGACAACAGTAGTGTATAGGACTCGTATTCTTCTGAGCAGAAAAAAAAACGGACAGTAGCAACATTTTCCCCGATTGTAAGGCAATAGGAATTGGAATAGCAGAAGCAGTGACAGCGAGAATGAAGAGAGCATAAAGTGTGAAATGGGATTGAAAATCAAAATATTATTTGCTATAAGAGTTATTGTTTGCCAGCATCCTAATAAAATGATGGCTCTGATAGTGAAAAATATTTTCGAGGGTGAAGTAGATAAAAATCAAGTTGATTTTTATGGAGCTGACTGGAAAAAATGGAATTTATAGCTTGTCAAATTTAGTGGGTTGCTTTTTATAGAACCGTCTTTGAGTAGACAAAGAGTATTATTTTCAATCAATGTTTGCATTCAGGACTTAGAAGGTGATGGACGAGAGACGCAAAAGATGATATTAGCATTGGACATCTCAAACATTTGACATGTTTTCGAAATTTGAAGCCAGATATAAAATTGCGGTGACTTTTACTCATTTGATTTTGCTTTGATTTAAAACACTGTAAGCATGTTTTAAACAAGTTCTACTGGTAGCATTGTGAATTATGGCATTTGGTATTTGATGGCTGGTTCCATGTTGAGGTTTAAATAGTTTGCATATACTAGGTTTGCATATACTAGTTTGCATATATAAGGATATTACAGCTGGAAGGTAATCATAACAGGATAAGTTGCAGGGAAATGGAGGGCTATTTAAGATTGAAAAGGGTTTTTTTTTATGATTTCATAAACTTACAATATGGAAGTGATATCCACTTGGTTTTTTTCTTGCTCAGTATTTCGCTTCTAATATTGGATTTTTATAAAGAAGTACTTTGTGTACAAAGAATAACCGATACCTGTTGATGAAATTGATGACATGTTGAAACAAACTTAGTGCCTCAGAGGTATTAACCCGACTTCCTTATCATTTCAGTAGCTGAAGATGGTTATAAAATCCGGAAGAAATACTAGCTGGTTGATTGCAGGGAGCACATCTAATTGGCCTCTAGTACTGCAAACTCCAGGATCTACTGGGAATTCTCATTGCTATGTCTGCTTTGTTTTTATGAACTTGGTAGCTTGGCTATGTCCCTGGACGTAGTTCGCATGTTCTGAGTTGAGGGAAGAGCAGAGCCAAGAAGGTTTAATCTTCGTCTTACTAGTGTTGGACAGTGTGTGAAGAGCTGCATCTTCACTCCCTGCCGCTTCTCTGCAGTATCTGAAACAATCTTTTTTTTTGCAAGGAACATGACCTGTTAAGGTCAGCATTTCGGTTCTTATGTCACTTTCGAAGAGAGCCACTGCTTCTTTTACTCATTTGGTATCGAAGCTAAGGTAATGTCTTGAGTGCATTAAATACTCCAGATTAAACTAGTAGCTTTGAATTTTTTTCTTAGCTCATACTTTAATTTCTCTGCCTGTATGAGCTTTCGCAAAGCCGTAGTACAGAGAGGATCCAATGAAGATAATTTTAGTTCCTCTTTTGGCCTTTCTCTCGAGCTCCTGGTTTCTTTGGTGCCCCTCATGGCGGTTTATATACATTAGGTGCGTTTTTTTGCTCCGGTACAGAACAGAATATAACAATGACGCAAAAAAAAACGATCGATCACAGAACAGCTAATAGGGTAAACTCGACTTGATGCACCACAGCCGGGAAATTCTACCACCAGAGAGGGCGAATAAGTGGTAGCAGGGGTCAAAAATTGAAGAAAAACGCACAAAATTATGCAAAAAAAAAATATTTGAGATGGCAACATATTAAGAAAAACAATCAAACCAACAAAAAACCCCAAAAGCAAATACACAACCACAAAAACACAAACATACTAGCTAGACATCTATCGGCTAAATTCATGTAACGGCTGTGTGCTGCATCGAATCGAGTTTTACCATAACGAGTATAAACTACCACAATCGATAGAAAATATAAAATGAACTAACAGAAAATAACCTCTTTTAACTTTCAACGCATTGTGCGGGCTTTTTCTGATTTCCCAGCTATCAAAACATTCGATAGCCTTGAAAAATCCAAAGCCACCTCACGGCAAAAACGGCAACTTCGCATGAGCTTTTCTCTTTTCTTTTTCTTTCTACCTTTGCAGAACAGAATTTCTGTACTAGCGAATTCACTGAGACAGGAGTGTTGTTGTTTCCAATGCGTTTGTTCTGTTTTGTGCTGGATGAAGGAGCAATTTATTTAGTCGCGATTAATAGACTTGAGAACCGTAGCTACCCGATAGTGTATAATCCCTACTCTTTTAGTATTTCTTTTCTTTATTAGCTAATGCTATAAACCTGTTGCTGGTCTACAGTCTCCTTTGCCACTTTCACTTGAACCTTGAGGTGTAGCGGTTCAAAATTTACAAGGGATTCTGTACCTGACATTGGGTTTGGGTTGCAACTCATCGCTCCTGTAATCAGCCGCTTGTCTTTCGCACCTTGCCGAGTAGCTTTCTGTGTGTTTTTTCCCACAACAATGCTAATCAATATGGAATGAGCGGTCTCAGCGTTGGTTTTACGCTCCCCAATCGCGCCCAAGTATATTCTTTGTCGCCCGAAGAACCCTAGTGGCTTTCAGTGTCATTTACTTTAGAGGATTATCCCGGGTGGATTCTTGGATGTTTTACATTTTCCTGTAGATTTCCTGGTGAAATTAGTCCGTTTAGTTTTCCAATAGTTTAATCAGTATGAACCATAGAAAGAACGTATCTTCATTGTATCGGCAAACGTATCTTTCTTCAGCTCAGCCAATATATCTCAGTACCTTAGTAGTTTACGCGCTTGTTTCGGTAAATCTTGAGGGTCTGTTTTTCTTCTGGAATGCATGAGGCAGCGAATCGTGTCTTGCATTGTTAAAAGCTCCTTCTGTGTCCATGAAAACGCATTTTCATACTAAATAACGCTCGTTCTATTATGTGTACCAGCTTGTATGTAGGTGATAAAGTTTATTTGCCTTTTTGGTAGGCAAATTGAAATTTGTGTAGATACATATTTACTAGGAGATCACGCCTTATGTATAGGTCGATTAAATTTGCCATTTTTCCATCAACGATTTGGGTTGTATTATGCTACCTCCATTGGGGATGATTGCTATCCGTGCACGTCTGTACGATTCTAGTATGCAACTGTGTTTCAAACTCAACCGAAAAATGTGTACCAGGATGGCTTTCAGTTTCCCGTGACCTTTTGGAATAGAAACGGGATGATCTCATTTGGTCATGGTGGTTTTAACTGCTGGAAGGAGGTTATTATTCACTCAAGCCGTCACCTTTTCTTCTGGAGTTCGAAGGAGATCTAGATGCTCTTTGCGGCCTTATGACATAGCTTCCTGAATCCTGGTAGTCTCTGGAATGCTATTGAAGCTCTCACAAGGGGCACTCCAAGCCTTTTTTAAAAATTCCCTTAGCACTTTGTTCCACCATGGCACCTTCGTTTTTGGGGTACTGGTTTTGGTTTCATGACACGTTTTCATGACAGGATTCGAGGATAACTGCCCACCTTGTTCTCTATTTCCATCGTTGCAGTGTAATTCAGGTGCTGGCCATGAAGTTCCGATGCAAGACCATTACGATAGCTTTCACTGTCCCAACTTGGCCTTGCCTGTAAATGAGCCTATATCTTTTCGAAGTGTCTATGACCCCTCAACTGGTACGAAACCGCCAGGTTTTCCAGATGTAAAATAGCACCAAAACGTCTTCTTTAGAGGGTGCTTAGCTGTTTGATCAAAATATTTTTTCACTGATGAATTCTCCTGCGCTTTTCCTGATGCATACTGATCGAAACTCTTGCACTAAAAATTCATTTCCTTACTAAATCTAACCTTATTCCAATCTTTTCCAGTGCAAAATGTTGTTTGTTTGTGTAAAAAACTGTTTTTGTTTGGTCTTGTCACCCATCTCCCTGCTTTAATAAGCCTTCGTTGTGCTGTCGACTAATAAGACTTCGTTGTACTGTCGATGAATCAATGCTCACACCAGTACCAATAATTTTTTCTAAAGATCTATACTTGCCTCGCGAAATTTTTTGGAGGTGTTGTCTAACGTTGGCGTCAACATTCACGCTATTTACTATGGTATTAAGTGCTATAAATTAGCACAATCTCGAAATCAACCATTAGCATATAGAAAAAAGTAAAAAAATTATGTCTCTGGTGCTATGATTTTCTTCACTATATGAAAGAAGGGTTCCATTGTTATTCCATCAAACAAAATCCAACTCAATAATTCAATTTCAACAAACTTGCGAAGGAAAACAAATTCCTTTTTGTTCACTCCATTAATTCCTTCCATACGATATCACCAGGAAGCATTGCTTTAATTCCATCTAAATATAAATAGTACACATCCTATTTTTCAAGAGTGCGAAATTCAAATTCTTAAAGATTAATAGTCTTGACCACTTCTTGATTCACTAAACTGCATGCGCTCAACTTAAACCCGGCCACAACGAAAGTGGTTACAGAATACAATAGTAGCAGTGAAAGGATCCGTCAAAAACAAGACTCCATTCTCATTACAATAACAATGAATACGACCATTCGATTCGAATATGCAAATTACGAGTCCATTGACCACTTGTTTACATTTTCAACACTCAATATAGTTAAAATATTCAGACCGTTTTGCGAGTTTGTTGCGATACATTCTCCCAACTATTTATCAACTTAGCATGTAGGTATACATATTATAACTGGGTGAATGCTTGTTTGCACAATTATTTAGTAAACAATAGTTCTGAAATCGAATGTTGTATCATTAGAATTTATTACTAGGTTAGGCGTTAAAGATAAAACGTTATGAAAGCGAACGAAGCTTGTGTAAGCCAGAATAGACAGTTTGCTTGGATACAAAATACATTACTAATTATGATTATGTCGATGCTTTGCTGAATTAATATTGTAACTTCTATGTATGGATTGAATATGAAAATTGCATGGAGATTGTTTCTATTTTCCATTGAGTTGAGTTGCATCATTTTTCCAACATTTAGCCTTCAGCGATTAGCTCCAGCGGAATTGTTTATACTATCTTAGTATGTAAAAACTTTGACTTTGACCAGATTTGAAATATTCTTCGATCATTCGATTCGTTTCAGCGTTCAGCAATAGCACAGTCTTAAAATTCAATCTTCTTTTACAGTTCCCTCAATAAACTTCAATAGAAACAGAAAGCTTCCGTCCTTCTAATCGCTGAATAAATTTATTCAAGATTCAAAGAAACCATACTCGAGATTTTCGAGTGTCTCTTCACAAAATTACCAAGCACAAACAAATATACGCCGATCCACCTCGAAACTCGTCACTTGGAATTTTCTCCGCTCATAAAATCGAAAGCTATCTTGCTACCACCCTATTTCAAAACATAAAATTCAATGCGAAGGACTCGTGATTATGGACGGATCAATAAAACACTCTGACTGCAATAGATTGTAAGTAGTTTGTAGCGAGAGTCTCATTTCCTTTTCGAGTTCTTCGAAAACGGTTGTAAAAAAGTTCATTTTTCGATATTGAAATCGTAAAATTTGTTAAAAACATTTCGGCTATGAAGACTTTGTATCCCTCGAAGACATCAGACTTGTGAGTATGGACAACATTGTTGTAACCGCGCCAATGAATGCAGGAACTGCAATTGGAAATTTCTTTTGAACGACAAGGATTCGGACTGCCATCGTAGAGGTTATTTCGATGCGGGGACTTCAAGGGAATTCAACCTCAAGTGTTCGATGAACATGAGTTGTAGAAGCAAGAAAGCGTCTTTATTGTCGCCAAACCTGCAGAGTAGTCAGATTTTGCTAACGGAATTTTTCCTTTCCATTCATAAATACTAATTTTAAAAAGTCCAATTATAGCTTTCTAATATAAAGATTGATTACGCCTCAATTGCTATAAACACACGTTCCATTCGATCAACGTGGCAACACTGGACAACGAGACTGAACCAGCGTGGTTGACCAGTAAATTTTGTAAAATAATGCAAAATGATGCAAGAGCTCCCTAGAATGTCACCAGCATTATCGCGAAAAATATGCAGACATGCTCGTCTTTTATCCATAAATACGCGTCTGACAATGGATAATGCAAAGTACATACATAAAAGAAAAGTTTTATTACTGCTCGGCAGAACGACATCAATGTTGGTCCACGCGACAAGATATGTTTAGCATAAAATCATTGAGTAAACGCTTCGATTCAACCATTTCGTTCCGCTGTTAATATCAATGGACGTGTATGGAAGCATTGTTTGTTAACTTTGTTATATAATGTGACACAAAGTTATGTTCTACTCATATTCAGCAAAGGATATTGAGAAGTATGATCTTTTTATGATGCAATAAATGCGAATAAGACCAACTTATTATACAAGTAGAACCTTCCAGAATGCTTCAATACATGCAAATTTAATATACATTTTTATCCTATTAAATAATGGTGTAAGGACATAGTATTGAGCTCCTGCAACATTATTTAATAGGATGGACATCTATTTTGAATTTACATATATTTAGGCTATCCCGGTTTGCATGTATTTAGGTGACTTCAATTTGCACGTATTTAGGCTTCTGCAAAATAGTTTCACTTGCTGTTAGCATTAGCAACATACCATCAGCCAGTAAAACAAAGAGTCCTTCGCCCTTTACTCCTTGAAAAACTCTTCGAAAAAAAAACGATTTTGGAAGCTTATGATATCAGGTCGAAACATTTTTTCGTGCATTGAAGACATCAACTTAGAATAGGACCACATTATTGCTGGCAACAGACAGATCGGCAAGATTTGAAGAACTGGTGCTTCAAATTTTGCTATCTACTGGAGCTATACCTCTAAATGCGTGTCACAGGTAATGGAAATTTTCGGATCGAGACTATAATTTGAAGTCGGAGGGGACATGTTTGCCCGATGGAAGAGTTTAATATTCTCTTAAGTTTGAGAAGTGATCTAGGAATAAGCCAAAAAGCCGCTTAAAAGGTTGGCAATTCGTTAGATTTTGCAAAAGGACAGGATATTGGGTACTTGTGTCGCTAAGCCAAGACATCTTTTCAGAATCCACCTCTTGATTGATACCTTTTTTTTTAGAAACATATAGGGGAGTTGGAAACAGGTATTATGTGGGTTTCGATCCCGGTTCTGAGTAGAGATCTGCAGGGGCGGGGGAAGTATGCTTTTGTGAGGCGTATCTGCATTTTTGGCCCCGTGAGCGTTGTGAAGATGATCAAATAATTTTTGATCTTGTTATCGGTTTTTACTAGATCTGATTTGATGTGAGAAGTTTACCTAAATAGTTTGTAGTATCTGACCATGGGATGGGGATCGCATTCATTGTGATAGTGGGTGAAGGGGATCTAAGGTTGCTGAGAAAAATAATCTTGCATTTTAATGGGTTTGCATGCGATTTAAGTCTGTGACTTGTTAAGAAGAAAAGAGCTGATTGACTTTTCTAGCGCATATTAGTAGGATTTGAAGTTTTATTCTGCTGTGAATATTGTATAAAAATGAAATTCTCTATTAAAGTACAGATAGAATGAACTGTGGAATGTTGAATAAAAGAGGGTTTTCCGCTATCGTGTTTCCAAGCCCAATAGGTTTCCTACAAAGTAAGCTTAGCATCCAGTAACAAATTGTGTGCAGAATGAAACTAGCATATTGTATAGTGCCTTCAGGTATATCTACCGTGAGGAATATGCATTCTCTATGTCTAGTATTGCTAAAATAATTATTCAGCAGTATAAAATCATCAATCATCAATCCTTCGATACTTAAATCAAACTATGGTTTCATTTTTGTCTCTTTTTACTTCTTGGGACGAACATTAGAGAGACAGTTGAGGTTCACTGGCAGCTTTCTGAATACTAAAACTAATTTCCTGATCAAGTGCAGGATTAGTTAGATCTGTAGGTAAGTGTATAGGGATCAAAATCGTTGCAATGGCTAAACTATTAATCTTAAAAACTCCAGCTTCAGCTTCTGAAGGGGTAACTCTGATTTGTGACTGCAATCACAACGATGAATGCAACGATGAATGCAACGATGAACTAACGGTGAATGAATTTACCGGATATGTGTGGCCGGAACAGATTAAAACTTAAGCCTAGTAATGTATTCGACGAAACGAAATACAGCGAAAACGTCTGTGCAGAATCTAGCGAAAGAAAGTTCCCGACACCAGGGGCAGTATAAATTGCCACTGACGACTTTTAACAAGTGTATTACTTTTGAATTTGTTGCATATAAATTTAACTAACCGGCATCGAAAATGGTATATCGGCAAAACAATAACTAATGTTGCAAGGATGCGCTGTTGTTGCACTCTCGCTCATAATACAGCAGTCATTTTTCAATAAAAAATTCACAAACTCGAATGAAATTCTGAAATGTTACATTTTTTGCAACCTAATTTAAGGTACCTGGGTCGTTTAATGGCCCCGAAATTTTACTTATACATAGTGCAGCGCCATCTCAGTGCGAGTCACTGCGTTGTCTTCAAAAGGTGCGTTTTTTTTGCAACCTAGCAGAGCAGGTTAACGTAGGGTCGCAAAAAAATGATCCCGAGCAGAAAAATTGCGTTGTTCGAAAATGTTGTTGCATTTGCTGAGCTTTTGCTTAGATTGGTTGTTAAATTAGAATAATCCATAGAAAAAGCCTGAATGAAAACTTATCTTATTAAGTTTAAAATAACAAGGAAACCACAAATACGTGCATCGTATCACACAGAATATCAATAATACAGGATTTACATTCTTTGTTTACTTTTAAAAAGGTAATTGCGCAGTCTTTCAACCAATTTTGAAACAAAATACACATAAGTGTACTGAAAGGAATATTCTCGTTAAAAATCTGCTTACTTAGTTCATTACAGCTCTGCCATACAATACATTCGCACTGTACTTCCAAATCAGGCAAATTTCTGGGCTTTTGCATTCATCAGCTATACTCAGATTTTTAGGAGGTGTCGGTTAAAATAAAGGGGTCTAGTGCGATTATGCGCACTTTTAGCTGGTTTTCTAATTACTGGTTCACTTTCAAAACTCAGAAATTTCATATGTCCAAACTGATAATAAATGAGAGTAATAGAAAACACGAACGCGAATGCTGAGTTGACCAATCTTAAATGGTAATAAGAACTTACAATAAGAAGAATTTTTCGTACAAAGTTGACGAGTGTATGAGGCCACTTTCCAACAAAATCAGGAAAGCTGTTTGCAATGGCCAAGCTTATTTAGAGTTCGAAAAGGAGATGTTATTCAAATTAGCGCGAACGTCAATTTCGTGGGAAAATCATTGTACTTGTTAAAAAAAACATACTTGAATATTGGCGAGCTCATGGCTTACAATATAATTTTATTTCCAATAGGTATATAAGATGTATATATATGTAAAATTCTTCGAATAAGCGTTTTCGATTGACTCCATTAGTTGCAGGCTCCCTTTTTGAACGAAATACTTGATTTTCATGTACTGCATGATTCGGCAAATCCCAGCTTTTACACTTCTATCAACGGCTTTTCTTCTTATCCACTCTACATTCTAATTTTCCTATAATTTTGTAGCAACCTCAACTTATTCGGAAGTACTGTCAAAATACAGCACACTTTTCCTCTTTTACAACCGACGGAGAATTCACAACAGCACTCAATTTCGAATTGATTGATCGAAATCAGGACGATTTGGAATGTTAAAAACGAAGATAAATGTTTGGCAAATTTAGTAGATTTTTGGCTGGTTTGGCCTCAAATCAACAAACTAATCGAAATCACATAATTTGGCCTTTGGGTGAACGTACTAATACACAAACTTTTCTCATCCCCTAATTTTAAACTGTTCAAAGTGGGACGAAATGATGAACTAAAAGGTTGCATTTATTGAACGGAGAGCACTTAGGTTTTGAGAATATGAAGATGGATTCTTAAAACACAAAGTACACACAAGAATGCAATGCGCCACTTCTCATCATCTAATGCGCTAAGGTTTGACCATTCCTGACTTAAACCCTTACAATCGAAAACTCAAAATTAGGGACATTACCAAATACCCCAACCAAATTATAGCTAGGCCTGTGCAAGTTTGTGAATCTCTATATCAATTGCAATTAGTGATGGGTAAAACCAGCACACTTTACTGTGCTAGCACACTTCGCACACCACACTTAAGTGTGCTAGCACTGTGCTCCCAGCACTGACACAGTGCCGCACACTGAAACAGTGCCGCACACTGACACAGTGCCGGCACACTGACACAGGGCCGACACACTGACACAGTGCTGACACACTGACCCAGTGCCGACGCACTGACACACTGACACTGCCGGCACACTTGTACTGGCAGGCACACTCCACACTGATGTGCTTTGAAACGAATACTGTACGAGTGGCGTTGGTTTTGCCCATTAATATGATGTGTTTCGGTAACAAGGCGTTGCTTGCATTGCAGAATGTGTACACATTTTGCGGGTTCGAAAGCATTAGCTATTGAATGCATTAGCTGATGAATGAGATAATTAGGGAACGAAAAAAGGCAGATAAGATTTGTTATTCGTATATTTTCTGGGTGAAAGTTTTAATTTTGAGTACACGACCGATGATTTGTGTTTTTCTAAATGCTGCGGACGTCTTCAAGTTTAAACGCAGATACAAATACGTTTATTTGCGGTACATCTGAAAGAAATACTTTCACGTTGAAAATATTTGTGGAAAATAGGTTTTGAGCAGATAGAAGGGTTTTGCCGTAACATGCAACGATAAAACGATAGCGATAAAATGATCTGCTGCAGATAGAAGGTTTATGCTAAGTAGTGCTATGTTTTTAAATATTCAAATATTAAAGGAGTTTTAAAAACTCAAATCATCGGTAGTATACTCAAAATTAAAACTTTCACCCAGAAAATATACGAATAACAAATCTTATCTGCCATTTTTCGTTCCCTAATTATCTCATTCATCAGCTAATGCATTCAATAGCTAATGCTTTCGAACCCGCAAAATGTGTACACATTCTGCAATGCAAACAACGCCTTGTTACCGAAACACATCATATTAATGGGCAAAATCAACGCCACCCGTACAGCATTCGTTCCCGTGAAGTGTGCCTGCCAGTACAAGTGTGCCGGCAGTGCCAGTGTGTCGGCACTGCGTCAGTGTGTCGGCACTGTGTCAGTGTGTCGGCAGTGTCAGTTTGCCGGCAGTGTCAGTGTGTCGCCACTGTGTTAGTGTGTCGGCACTGTGTCAGTGTGCCGGCACTGTGTCAGTGTGTCATTGTGTCAGTGTGCTGCCGACACACTTATAAAGTGCCGCACTCGCACAGAACACCGAAGTGTGCTAGTACACTGTGCTAAGCACGCACAGGTGCTGCCCATCACTAATTGCAATACTAACCCCCCGCATTTCTTTCACGAAATAGTTCAAGTAAATAGCGGTTTTAGTCTCAGCTATCTGCTGTAGAACATATCCTGCTTATTCCGTATGGTTGGCGCAGAGCAAATTTTTTGCATGCCATAATTTATTTAGATTAGGAGAACGATAACTGTTTGCAAACGATGACATTTTTCGCACTTTTAATTTCGCAAGCTGCTTCGAAATACTTTCCGAGGAAAAGTGTAAAGTAGCAGACCATACACATCTCGAGTTAATAATTGAAAGAGTTGTTTACATCGCAAAAAAAAATCAAGTTTGCTTCAAGCTCGACGTCGACCACGAGACGTACATTTACCTTACAAACAACATTTCTTAGAGCCAACCATTGACGTCGCTACCGTCAAAGAAGATGAAACAGAGTATGTTGTAAATAATATTACCTATATGTATGTATTCTCATTGAACTCGCTCTCCGCTCGCTCCATTATACATCCCCCAGGTGCTCGTAACCATCTGTATGACCAAACCAAATTGAAAATCGAATAGCACCTGCAGCTGAATTATCACCTGTTATTCGTTATTCTTGAACCTGCTGGAGTCTGCATTTCATATTGTTCGTTCGTGGTAAACATCCATTCGACCTGTGTGCTAGTACATATCATGAAACATCACATGTGTGTATGGTTTCACTATGCTCGCGATATTGAAAAAAAAAATAAAAACAAAGCAACGGAAAGCAACAGTGGTGTGATGGCGGGGCTTCCAATTTGAATTGAAATGTATTTTTTCCTCTTTTCGGTTTTGTTTTGATCGTAATAAAACTGTTATTGACAGAATTGCCGAAGGGTGAATGTTCCTTCGGATTAAGTACAACTAACGAGAAAACGAAATTAGCATAGGTCAATATCCATACTAAAAATAAACGCAATGACGGATATTACGAATCCAGATGAAATTCACCAAATTAAGATCATTCATATAAGGCGGAATTTATTTTTCTACTTGGCTTCATTCACTATTATTAGATTGAATTTCATTCGAAACATGAATGCATATTGATTACCACGATTAACATCAAATGAAATATAATTGAAAATAATGGTTACTTATTAAGAATTTATTTGGAGCAATAGCCATAATCGGCATTGCGTGAAATTTCAATGCGCTTGAATAATGATTTTGAGCAGCAGGTATTTGCGGCGGTAAAACGCTAATGAGGGAAACTTCTAGGCGCCTGCGATTAATTAAAAAATGATTGTTTCAGAGTTATTTTAAGAATTGACATTCTATCCTACAGAATATCCTTTAGTTGAAACTAAATCTATTTTTCGACAGTCTTTCATGATTTATGTGCCAAAACAAAAGACACAACACTTGGGATTAATCGAAATTTTGAAAGTCTGGACCATGGGTTTGACCCTCTTATGTCAAAGACCAATATTCGACAGGACCTTATTTTTAGGCATATTATTTTTGCTCCAAGATGCAATCGATTTTGCACATCTGAATAATTTTTACTAATGTTCGAAGAACATTAGTATTAAAATCGATTCGGCCAAAAATTCATATTTCCATATATATATATATATATATATATATATATATATATATATATATATATATATATATATATATATATATATATATATATATATATATATATATATATATATATATATATATATATATATATATATATATATATATCATCAAAAAATTTCAGTGAGATAATCTCGGGAACGCGCCATCCGATTGAGCTGAAACTTTCAGGATACATTGGTGTATATGCAGAATAGGTCCAGGTCTCTTTAAATGTCAGTTATTGTCAACCTTTTGGCGCCGGCGGCCATTTAAGTGATATTTTTAATATACCTATTATTTCGTGCACAAATAATTTTCGCAAAAATAAAGTTAACGAAATAAATTTTTAACATGTTTTACATATGAATCGGATAATGCTTTGGAATTTTTTAGTCCTATGTGTGCGCTGGGTGCCTAAAAAGAGGACGAGAAAATTTGAAAATTTTTAAATTTCGATAACTTTTGACAGAGCTATTCAATCATTACGAAATTTTCAGAACATATTGGTATTATTTAGTTGTAGATTTGTGATTTAGTTGTAGATTTGTGAGCGTGCTGGCAACCCTGTAGCTAGGGCAGGCACTGAAAGTGAAAACCTCCAAATCATCGTCTCTCTTGAAATAATGCCGTTTCTTCAAAAAAAAGCCATTCATATGTAAATCTTGTGCTTTGTTTACATAACCAAAAAAAAAAAAAAAGATATGGTATAACGGGCACGCCTGGTAACCCTTGCCCAATTTACCTATATTTTTAGCATCAAAAACTTCTGTTCACGGAAACTCACGATCCGATGAGCAGAATTATTTGAAATTCACAGAATGTATTGGTCTTAAATAGGACCAGGTCTGATAGAAGTGATTTTGAAATGCGGGCGATTCTGTGCCAGTGGTGCCATCTTGAAAAACCACTAAAAAAGATAACTGTTTTTAGCCCTATAAATTCTGATTGAATCGTTCGATTTTGACGAAACTCACACAATTGCTGGACCTTACTTTAGGCCACGTTTGGTAGAAATTTGGTCGAAAAATTCGGTTGGAGCTGCCAGCTATGATAATTTTGGTGTCTTCATTTTGAAAAAAAAAATTTGGAAGTGAAAACATTCAAACCATCGAATATTCAAACAAATGTCCGTTTCTTACAATAAAACCAATCTGTATATAAATCTTATGTTTTATCTACACGTTCAAAATAAAACTTTGGAAATTTCATGTCGGACAAGAACGGTAACCCTCTCCCAGTTAACCTATAATTTTAGCATCAAAAACTTCTGTTCACGGAAACTCACGAACCAATAATCAGATACAGCTAAAATTTACAGAATGCATTGGACTTAAGTAAGACTAGATTTGATAGAAGCGATTTTGAATTGTGGGCAACTCTGTGCCAGTGGTGCCAGTGGTGCCATCTTGAAAAATTACAAAGAAAAAAAACTGCCTTTTGCCCTATGAAATGTGAATAAGTTACCAGATTTTCATGAAATTGACACAGTAGCTAAACCTAACTCTAATCTCTGTTTGGTGGAAATTTGGTTGAAAACTTTGATTGGTGCTGCCAGCTATGGTAATTTTTGTGTCTTTGGTTTTGAAAAATCGCTCAGGAAAATAAAACTTTTTGCCCTATAACTTCCAGTGCAGTCATGAAATCAATACGAATTTCATACAATTAATGAAACCTGTCATAAACATTATTCAGGCCAAATTTGGTTGAAAAGCCACGATAGGGTTGCCAGCTATTGTTGGTTTTGTGTTTAATTGCAATATCTTTATTAAGCGGTTTTATCGTAGAATTTTCAAATGGTAATGATATTGTAGTGACAATAAACAGCAAATATTAAGCTTTCGATCATTTGAAAAAACTTGCTGCAGGTAACGCTAAATTTCTTTGTACTCCTATAACTTCGAATGTAATTAAACAACTTGAAGCAGATTTGATATATTCTTGGCTTTGATACTGGCGAAAGGTTGCCAGCACGAGTCGGTTGTGCTACTTTTGTATCAATAAATGCTTACAGTTAGTATACATACCGGAAACATTTACAATGAAAATAAATAACCGATGTTACAATTCGCAAAGTTCTGCAAATTTTTCGGATCGCAGCCCCAAACACCAACTTCAGTTACAGTGCTGCAGGGACTGAGCATTTTCTTCATTGATGTTATATGAGATGCTGCTTTCAAAATTATGTGAAATAAGCAACTGATAACGAAAATAATTAGCCCGTGTTTTGCTCTCATAAACGTTGAAATTCATGCCAGTGGTAATATCTGAAACCTTCCACCATATGAGGTATAATGCATTCTTGAGACCAAAGTAAAACGTGGCATTTGAAACAGTTTGGCCGTAATAAGCAGCACATGTGGTGGAATATGCACTCAAAACCTGCACAATTCTTCTACTGTTCTTCGAACATTAGTGTTTCTAGCGGTTCAGGTGCGCTAGAGTTTTTCTTTCTGTTTTCATTAGAACGGCTGCGCAATGCTCACTGAGATAAGAAATGCTGAGTTTCGATAAAGTGTTTTATATAGTTCAGGTTCAGCAAGAGTTTTGTGAAAATCTTCAATGCGCAAGGAGTTTTGTGAAAATCCACTTAGCCAATAGAATTGCACAGGCTACATTTTACAAATACACTTCACCTTGAGTCTGTTAGAACGAATAAAGAAATAGAACTTATGTATTTTGTCATCTACTTTGTTTCCATAGCCTAAGTGGCCACATTGGGCGCCATTTGAAAAAAAAAGCAGATGTGCACAGTTGGTTAGTTACCGGTGTTGTAAGACATTTGGAAATGGAATTATGATACAAGCTATGTCTGTCTTACGGGAGCATATATAATACGCATTGAGGTGCAATGGAAGTGAATGATTGGGGCTAACTTTAGAATCACTTCAGTCAACCTAAATAAATTAATTCAAGCCTTAAATAAAAAGCAAATTCATAAGTCATGGAAATTTAAGAAAAGTTATGATCCAGGTGATGACACTTTTTACATAAAAAATAAGAAATATAACGGAAAAAATGAAACAAGAGAGAAAGC
Source organism: Nemotelus pantherinus (assembly GCA_963978885.1). NCBI lineage: Eukaryota > Metazoa > Arthropoda > Insecta > Diptera > Stratiomyidae > Nemotelus > Nemotelus pantherinus. The sequence goes on along the minus strand of OZ022263.1, from coordinate 51,164,801 downwards.
AATAAATTGAATTGCCGAGTCCCGCATCGATAGATGAAACCATTAACCTTCATAAAATGAATCATTTTCAATGAGTTTTCATTATTCGAATCCATCTCACTTTTGTTACATATTTTTGTTTTTATATTCACTCTCAAAACTTCACCATCAATAATGGCATGCCATAACCACCGTTAATGATATGTTAGGTGATAAAAACTTGGCTGCTGCTATCAATCTCGATTTGATACGCGAGGACTTATCTGCTATTTTTCTTTTTAAAATAGCTCGATTATTTTTAATATGATGAATATCTGAGCTATTTGCTAGCCAGCCAAGGACTTTGATGCCCACGATCTTCCGAAATTTTGCAACTTCCCTTGCTGTATAACACACGACCTCTTCGCCAGCAAATTTCTCGTTTATGGTTGGTAGTATCTATGTTTGCGGAACAGTTAAATAGTTGTTGGCGCTCATTATTTTGCCAACTTTGATAAGTGGAAAGAGTCTTTCGGATGATGTCGTCCATATCATGACCCTGACTGTTTGTTTCACATTCTGGTGAACACAACATCATCAACAACGCAACAACCTGTAGTCTGATCTGGGCCTGTTACAGAAGGAAATTCTAGAAGACTCGGTTTCGCGCCGCCTTCATTCAGTTTGATATACTCAGCATTCCTTTTGGGTCTTAGTGAACGCCATCATTCTTTCGGAGACAGGACATGTCTTGGCCTTTCTGCCCCATATCAGATATGAATATATGATACTGGATTTTTTGCATAGAAAATAATTTTTATTGGAAGAAAATGATAAAAAATACTTTGTTTGAAGTATAGTCCCTGTCTGTCTGGCAATTTCGTGAAGTCCACGCCAAAAAATATGTTACTCTTTTGAGGCAAACTAGTTATAAAGCGTAAAGCGCTACTAAACAAGCCAAGTCTGATGAATAAGCCACAAGCGTGCATAATTATTTCCCAACTGAACACCTGAATCGTTTCCTAGACCTATTTTGCTGTGTGCATTTTTATGAAATTTATTTTTGTATCCTTTTTTGATATTTTGGTTGTTTTCCATACGAAGCTTGATTCAAAAGGATTATTTATTGTCGACAGAGTTCAATAGTAAGAGTTTTGTCAGGTTTCAGTTGCTCATAAAGGTGTTTCGAGCATCAGATTCTTTCAGGCACTGGAAGCTTGTATTGATTTTTCGTAGAAACAAACAGAACGAGATCACACCTTTGAATCATTGATCTCTTAAGTCACAGGAGTTCATGACGCCTACAGACTACCCCGAACCAAGAATTCAAGACACCTACAGACTATTCCAAAGCAAACATTTTTGTAGTTTTTACCCAAACCAGTGTATGACGCCAAAGAGTCCTGACCAACCCAAGAAATCACCAATTTTTACCCGAAATGGGAATCTTGTTTTGTTCATTCATCGTTTTTTACTGGTGTGTGGTTCGTTGGTCATCTGATGGTACCCAGCATATCATGTAGCGAAGGTATTGCCAAAAACGAATGCTGGCGACCCTTTTTTCTTCACTCATAGTGAACATAGTGCGGATCCAAAGCATTTCTCGCCTAGATTCACTTTAAGTGAATCTGAAGTGAAGGATTGGCAACATAGGTGCATGTTCTTATGTGCTATCTCCACTTCAGTTTCACTTAGTGAGAACCTACTTTACTACTTTAGGACAAACCTACTTTAGGGTAAATCTACTTTACGAAAAGAGAAAATGTAAGTTAATCTAAAGTACATTATATTTTCATATAAGTGCAACTCTCTTCACTATATTACTAGCGAGTCTATATCACCAGCGAGTCACTAAGATTCATCAAAGGCGAATGTATATAGCGAAGTTTGTCGACTCGCTGGACATTCGAAAAATGTGATTCGTTGCAAATGAAAATTTGGGCGGCCTGGTTAATCATTAGCGAACCGTAGATGAATTCGTTCGCGAAAGAAATATTCGTTAAAGTGACTCGCTAATGATTGGTTAGCGAGGCGCTTGGTTACGCTGAGCTGGGTAGGCATTTGTAAGTTTGAGTTGATATTGGGTATTTGCCTACATTTTTCTATATTGTACTAAGTTTTTGGCTTCTGGCGAGGTTGTCTTGGACCAAGACAACATTGGACAAAACGATGTCTTGCTATTCTTTCCGATATTTTCGAAACAACCTGCAGAATTGGACCGTTTATGGGTTTGCTCGGCTTCTAGCTTTCTACAGTAAAAATCGGTCCTGACAAATTGGCCTACGAATGACCGACTCATTCTCTATTTTTGAGGTTTTTGTTATAACTTTACTGTCCTGCACCCGCATAAGTTGACATTTGGGCTTCGATCACAATAACTACATATATTACAAACTTACCTATATTACAAATTTAGCAACTTAAAAAAACAGCTTTTGCTTTCACAATCTTAAGACACAAATGAGCATTTTTCGAACAAATATTAAGCTTTACATAGCACTCGGTGGATATAGAATCAAAAATTTCGTACTTAAAGCTTATTACTATGTTCAATTTCACGTGAAATTTTCATACAAAATTTCACGTGAAATTTGTTTCGGCGAAAATTTAGCTTGAAAATAAGCATGATTTGTAATCACTTCTTAGCGTGAAACATTGCTTTGAAGTTGCTTTCGCTTTGAAAATGCAGATGGCATTGAAACATCTCTCCAATCATTTCACGCCAATTTAGTATGTGGAGCTTTTTTTTTCGTACTAAAAAGTGTCATTTGATGTTTGAATTTGAAAACTGAGTTGCGCAAATGTCTTTTCAATAACCTAATCGATCGAAACTTGAAAGTCTTGACATTTTATCCGTCAGAAATGAGCAGTGTCTGCACTTTTCTTCATTATGGAGACTTGTCAGAATTTAGCTTCACGATTAACTCAGTACCAGCCTTAAAAAGGCAACAATACATGCAGCACAAACTTACCTAAAAAGACGTTGCAGGTATTATAAAAAGGAGAATTTGCAAGAAAAATAAAATTACTCGATTATGTTTTTAAGCTTGGCTATTGTTTAACCCAAGGTTAAATTTAGGCGCTGAGTGCCTAAAAGTAGGGAAACGATTTTTTCAGCCTTGTTTTGTGTATGCTGGGAGTTAAAAATCTTCAACATTCTTCATACCAGATCAACAAAAACCCTTCACCAAATTAACTATATTAGAGCATTCAAAATTTGTGTTCGCGAGATAACGATCTAATAATCAAATTACAACAGGGAATAACTGGTCTGATAGTATTATGGAAACTATGCGGTTCACTCAGTGACTGTGGTGTCATCTTGGAATACCTTAATTCCTAGTTATGCTAGCACATTTATAAAGCAGAGAGTAATCGCTACGGATGTAATCGTTGCATTTATAGCCTGAACGGCTATATTATTTATTGTTCTCTTTTGTTATCTATTGTTATCATGGAATTTCCTTTGTTGCAATCTAATTAAATTGGTTTTTTTTATTATAATGAAAATGTATATGGCCATATTAGAATTACAATTTACAATTAGAATTACAATTAGAAACCCCATACAACTTTCAAATTTGTTCGTCCAAAGTATATTTACGCATTTTGAATTATCCACAATACATGTCTAGTAGCATGTTCCATCCGAAGTGTTTGTCGACAAAATATTCCAATATTGTTGTCACTGCATTCACCTAGAAATAATTCGCAACTAAATTTGCCATGCAGACGTGATACTGTTTCCGAGACCGAGGCGACATCATGTTACACAACGTGATTTCTAAAAATAGTATGTCTGAGAACTAAATACCATTCATCAGTCTATTTATAAGTTACAAGCTAGAATACAAGAGACAGATACTGTGAAGATATTGCGACTGTACACTACATACTGGGATATTTTGAAAGGTCACGCCTGAACAGATTACGTCGATCGTGCTTGTTTAGAAGGAACAGTCGTGCAAACAGTGGAAGTGAAATTATCTATTCGTTGGACAGATGAACGAACTTGCTTACAACTGTAACAGCATCGACAGCATGCATTCTCAAGAAATTTTTTTCTTGCAGCAATTGAATTACACAAATGTGGCGACTAGACGCTCAAGAATTTCCTTTGAAAATAATCTCGATATCCAATTGCAGACATTCAATTTTTGGATTCGGTCCAAAGAGCACCTCGTGCATTCATCATGTGTCGTTTTCGTTGTATCCACTTTATGAATGATTGACACTTGTGGCTGTGAATATAATATATTCATATGTATGAGAGTTCCAGCTTGTAGAGTTACTAATAAATAATAGAAATATTAATAACAAATCAAGTAACCAGGACGTTTTCAGTGACACGTGCCAGCCAGTGAGTACTTATTTTTTATTCATATTTTTGTGTCTATTTTTATTTAAATTCACATTCTGAAACGCTTATACCTGCGATTCAAAACTTTTTGTTTCGAAAGGTAAAAGTGGTATATCTGTGCATGCATACTATTTTTTCATAAAACCTATCTAAAAGAGTTACAAATATTTACTCTCGTACTCTGTGGAATCTAAAGAGAATTTACACCGTTATTACTAAAAATCTGCAATTAAGTTTTGAGTTCGGATTATTCTGATTATAATAATGCTCACGAGTAAGAATATGTTTGCCTATTCGCAAAACATGCAGGACACGGAAAAAAGTGTTGCGAGTAGTTTGTTCCATATCGAACAGAATGCGTTGAAATTGGTCAATTGGTCACTAACAAATGATATGCTTTAATACGATTGATTATACATGCGATTAATACATCTTCCTCACGTCATAATATTCTGGCAAAGTAAGTTACATCTAGCAAAAGTATTTGACAACTCCAACGATTTTCATATTTAGAAAAACTTGTTACGAAATAAACGTAATTTCCAAATGATATCGTTCAAGAACATTATAATAAATACTACAAATTCCACCATTGTATGTACATTGAATGATTTCTTCAAAATCTTAGTTCTTTGTCCCGATCGTCCAGCCAACAATCAACCCGTTAATTTAACAACGATTTTGAGGTCAAATCGACTGAAAAACAACTATGACTCGAACAAACATGTTTACGAACAAAATATTCTGCGAAATGTGAATGAAGTCATCCATGAATGAGACCGCAACACCAATATCAAGTCCCCAAACTGGGGGTCGCGATCGGTAGCTTGATTGCACCGAATGTGTCGTAATGTATTGACGACAATGTACATAGGTATGAATTCACCTAAATAATTTTTAGTGGACATTGATGAGAGCTGTCTTGTTTTACGATCGCAAAGTAACGCTTTATATTAAACTGCCCAATTTAATTTACGGGGGCCGACTGAATACTATCTATTGGAACATCACGTCCAACCGCTACGCCTATCAATTTTGCGAAACATAAAAACACCGCACACAACGGTGACGATTTTGATTTAATAAGTTCATGGGCTCGCGCAAAACAACTTTCATGAAGAAGAGAATGGATTTCGTGACGAAGTACATCGAAAATACATTTTAAAATAGCACTAGGTTGTTTACTGTTTATTTCAGCTGGCGGTGAGATTCCCCGTACCGTACGAATGCCGAAATCACGATAATTTCACCAGATATAGCGGTGTCAGATGCTGTCACTGGGCTGAATGATTCAGATGTTTACAAAACGTATTTCATTTTAGACTTATGAGATGCGTCACATTTTGTTGTGTTCATTAATTCTTCGCAAGGCGCACTTCACACTTGCAAGTTCTTCCCCCAGCCTAATTATGAACTAAATATACAACAGTAAGAAATCGTATTTGCAACATAGCACATGAAATCTACGCTATTCATGAAATCTTCGAAAATTGCAGTTTCTTTATGCTATATCAGGAAGTCGCAAAAACAATCATAAATAACCGCGCCATGGTTTTTATCCGATGACACAATAAATTTATCCATATAGTCTGATCCTCAATCTCAACACCTTCTCAACGTGTAAACAACATACTTAGACAACAAGCCCATAAATTTGACATACAATATCGTGAGTAAATCTACACGAACAATTTATTTATCTTTTTCACGCAAATTCAATGTTGGCGGCATATCTTCGAGCACCTTTTATTGTTCATTCGTTGGTGGCACGACAGATTTCATCCGCCATATCCTGTGTGCCTGCATGTATTGCATACATGACCCGTTTTAATTTCTTGTATATCACATTGAATTTATCGACCAGTCATTAATAATATCTAATAAGATATCCGCCTACCAAACATCGATTTAGCGCTATTTATAGTGTGTAGTGAGAATAATTTAGGACAGCTAGGAAAATGTAAGTGATCATTTTTCAAAACGGTAATCGAACAGCAATTTATTTCGCTCGCAAAGTGGCTTAAAAAATTAATGATATTTTCATGGCGACGGTATTGATTCAAAGATAGGCACAGTAATGTAAATTTTAGGTTACTTTAACCCACTGCACTTATTAATGTTTGGCATTGTTGAATGGAATTATGTTTTTTAAGAACTGAGGTGGTTGATTTCGTATTTGTAAAATAGATTATCTAGAAGACTTGTAAAGCAGAAAACAGTCAATATGACTGGGCGTGTCACTTCGAATGAGAGTGCAGTTACGCTGCATTGCATTTTGAAATGTTTACCGATTGTCGAAGAAAATTATTGTTACAATCACTTCGCACAATAATTCATATATCTTGATGTGCATCTTTATGTGCTCAAAAAATTTCAGTGCCTATTGCTCGTAACTGCATCATCCAACTGAGCTGAAATTTTCCGCATGCATTGATATGCATATGTATGTTTGGAATAGCTCCAAGTATCGCCAAATTTTAGTTATCTCTTAGCTTTTGGCATTAGTGGACATTTTGGTGATATTTTAGAGACCCTTATAATTCTACCTACAAATGACTTTCGAAAAAGCTATGTATGCAGAATGAATTCTAAACAAGTTTTCAATCATGAACTTGATAACGTTTTCAGTGTTTAGCTATATGTAGGCACTATGCGCCAAAAATGGTACAAAGAAAATTTAGTAAATTTTAAATTGCGGTAGCTTCCTACAAAGCTATCAGACCATTATGAAATTTGCAGGATGCATTGACGTTTAAAGGGTTTAGGTTTAGAGCACAGTCTTTTATTAATATGCTGTCAAACCTGTAGCCATGCCACGTAAAAAAGAAAACATACATATAGATTAACAGTTAGCTAAAAATAATAAAAAAGAAGAGTTACTCTTCTTGGAAATTTTTTTTTCAGGAAAAATTGTAAACAATAGGTAAACTTGAAACTTTTTCGCAAATGTTCAATATTCTTTATATAAGAACGGTAACTCTCCATTTTTAGCACAGAAAATAGTTTCCATCGAAACTGATTAGTAGATCCTATTGATATTCACAGAACGCATTGGTTTCAGGTAGGACAAAGTTTTATAGAAGTCTAATGAACGCTGGCAGCCCTGTGGCCGCTGAAAAATCAGTCTAAAATCCAAATGCTTCATGCCCTATGACTTCCTATGCAGTCATACAATTTCAATGAAATTCGCATATTTCATTAACCTTACCGTAAGCCAAGTTTAGAAAATTGTTCTGAAAATCAGTTATGTCAATTTTTACATAAAGACATGTTACCATGACGTCAAATGATGGTGTTGTGTACACTAAATTCACACTGACGTTTCGACACTTGTCGAAATGTGACATATACACACATAGTCACTAGAGCGCCCTAATTGAACGCGGTGGTAAATCTCCGGAACTAGATTAAATTATTTTTGATTCGCGCAGATTTTTGAAAAACAATAACTGTACTATTATTGTTATAAAAGCTCAGAATTGTTATCGATAAAGTACATTCTTTGCTGGTAAGCCAAAGGAACAAGCGGCGACCAGGCGTACAAAAGAATTGTTTTTCTTTACGAAAATAATAAGACTGATCTTGACTTAGCTTAGCGGCGACAGGCTCGCCAAAGCAAAGTCTTCGTCTATTTTTGCGAGAGCGGCGACAGGTTCGCCTAAGCAAAGTAGAAGTCTTTTTTTCTTTTTGTCCAAAGGGCTAATTGTAGCCATACACCAGTGTCCACGACTTTACTGACATATTACAATGGTGATCTTGTAGTGAAAATAAACACCAAACGTTTCAATTTTTAAAAAATATGAAATTTTTGCGGGCAACAGCCTTTAAAATATTTCTACCCTTATATTTTCATCGCAGTCATCGGATCGAGAAAAAATTACAGGACAGGTTGGCTTCAACGTGAAGCAAATTTGATATACTCTTGGCTGTGGTGCTTTCTAAAAGTGTTGCCAGCATCGGGCAGTAGTGATTTCAGCTATTATTAGTGATTTCCATTTACGATCAGGTTCGGCTTTGCATTTTAACGCACAAGCTGAAAAATAGTTAGATATTTAGAAACTAAGCTGGGTGAAAAGTGTACATATAGCGCCTGCGAAAATAAGCAGACATCCACCATAAGCTACTGATTATACAGGGTGTTTTTTTTAAGCCTGATAGAACTTACGAAAGGGTTACTGCTCTCACTTTTTGACATTTATAATCAGTATACTCTGGCAGATCATCATGAATAGATTGACGCTTGAACAACGCTACCAAATTATCCAGATTTACTTTGAAAACTGATCCGATGTTTTATCGCAAAATTGTGTTCAGCGATGAGGCTCATTTTTGGCTTAACGGGTTTCTTAATAAACAAAATTGCCGCGTATAGAGTGAAACCAATCCACAACAGACCATACAGATTCCATTACATCCAGAAAAATTCACCGTTTGGTGCGGTTTACACGCTGGTGGTATTATTGGACCTTATTTGTTCAAAAATGAAGCCGGAGCTCGTGTTATGGTCAATGGAGATCGTTACCGCACCATGATCAATGGTTTTTTGTTTGAAAATATTGATCACATTGATCCGGCCGAGATGTGGTTTCAACGAGATGGCGCTACATGCCATACGGCGACCGCAACCATCGACTTATTAAAATCAAAATTTGGCGATCAGTTGATTTCGAGAAATGGACCTTTCAATTAGCCCCCAAGGGTGTGCGATTTGACACCTCTCGATTATTTCCTGTGGGGCCACGTAAAGTCACTGGGTTACGCTGATAAACCAGCAACAATTGACACCTTGGAGGCCAATATTGTTCGTGTTATTCGTGATTTACGGCCAGCATTGCTCGAAAAAGTGGCCCGAAATTGGACGTCCAGAATGCGCTTCGTCAAGAACAGCCACGATGGTCATATGCCCGAAATTACTTTTAAATGTTAATGTCATGTATTGATCTTTCAAATAAAAAAAAATTTTTGAATTAAAATTTAATTTTTTGCGTTATTTTTTACAATTTAAAGTTTTATCAGGCTTAAAAAACACCCTATACAAGCGATTCGAGTTAAATTTATCACCGCAAGCAAAATATTTAATGTTCTTATATTTATAGATACAATGCATTGACAAAAGATTTTCGAATGAGGAACTCAGAGGAAGGTTAAGTTCGGCTCTAAAGAGCTTCAAAATTCATAAGATCATGTTTTCTGACCACTTCCGGGGGAAAGGCACAATATGCATCCTTCCCCGGCATTGAATAAAAGTACCTGTCCTGTTCTGAGACTTGCATCAAGTATTCCAGGGCAAAGAATATGAGCAATAGTAAAAACATGTATTATTTGAAATATAAAGAAAACACGACTTTTTTCTCTTATACATTCAGATATTTGGCGAAAATCCAGAAGACAAGCCAATTTTGTGCTCAAGTTTTGTTTGGATGATGTGAAATAGCATCTTGTCGGATAGTGAGCATGCATTGTCGGAGTGAAATTTGTGAGAGCTAAAATCAAAATTATAATAATGAAACAAGGACAACAGGATGCTTTTATTCCGCTGATGCCAGCTACAAGCCCGGTTGTAAATGGAGGCTGAGAAAATTCAGTATTTTTTACACGGCATAGGTCTGCAGCACAAACAGTTTTTACTAAACCATAAGTGATTCGTTTCATAAACATGCAGCTTAAGTGTAAATCGGTAAACACTTTTGCGTTTAAGTGCAAATCCAAGTTTTTGGGTTTTTTTATTGTATTCGACTTTTATCTTATTTGCTTTAAATATGTCACACCATATTACTCTTATAAAAAGTCAAATACATCAAATATGACATGCCGTAGACCGTCTCTACTAGCCATTTTCATGGCATGACATGCCGATACTGACTTTGCAAGGTGTACGGAAAGTAAAAAGTGTTCAAACACAGGTGCATTGAATACTGCATGGACTAAAAGAAGGGTATATTTTTTTTTAAATCTGTGTATTACCCAATGTGCTGGAAAAAAATTTCGAGAACCATCTCTATGGTGTTTATTTAGTGGGATTAGAGAGATCGGGATCGTTATGAGTTACTGAAAATATCTGAAACTATTACTGACGATGCGTTTGAAGCGAGCTAAGCTACCTGTACGATCAGGATGTCAGAATAAAAAATTGTCAACTCACCCTCCATATTCACCAGACCTTGCTCCTTCAGTTTAACACTTTTTCCAGTAGATCAAGTCAGCCCTTTTAGCGGCATAGCTCACTTCTTTGGAAAGCATCGAATTTTGGATGAATATGGACCGTACTAAAAGAACTAAACTTCAACAGCGAGGAACTCCGTACGATGGACGAATAAGGTAGCTTCAAATGAACAATACTTAGAATGAATTTGTATTTCATTTTATAAACAAACAAACGTGTTTTATGTAAAAAGCCCAGAAACATTTGTACATATTTACACATTGTGCACATATTTGACCACTCTGTTTTTAAATTGGTTTTGATGCAAGCATGGACAGGTTCATTGGTCTATGGTATATAATGTAGAGCTGAATTTGCTCTATGTATTAGCAATTTGGTATAAATATACTTCAGGAGAAGGCTTAGGTGTAGATTAGGTAAGACAACAAGCCCACCATCAAGATCAGCATCAACAACAACTAGACCGCTGTAAAGAAAAAAAAACGTTCTTTATCGAACTAGTGAGTACAATTAGACCAAAAACATAAAAAAATGGTTAAATCGTGCAAATTCATGCAGTTTTTATGTGCTGTGGCAGAAATTTCATTGGGACATAAATCTACAGTCCCGATAAATTGTGGCCCTTTTTTCGATAATTATTTATAGTATAACAAAAAGCAATACATATTTCAAATACTAGTACACTTTTCAGCCATAAACAGTGCAATGCCATCACGGTCAACACAGGGTTCTCACAACGCTGGAAGCACAAGGCCATACACCAAATTTTAACCACAGGTCCTCCAATAGTGTCGAGACCGCGCCGACTAGCACCTGATAAGCTCGCGACGGCCAAGAAAGAAGTCGATTTCCCCCTTCAGACAGCAGCTGGTCTTCTTTACTTTACATGGTTTGTAAAGCTAATGGGGAATGGCGTCCTTACGATGACTACTGACGCCTTAACGCCATAATAGATATCCGATCTCGATTAATAAAGCCTTCGGTCATGAACTACGTGACAAAATTATTTTTTCCACCATAGACCTGAGTAAGGCCTAACACCAAATTCCAGTCGAGCCTGACGATATCCCTAAGACCGCCATCTGCCCACCTTTCGGACTCTTTGAATTCACCCGAACGACTTTCGGACTATGCAATGCGGCGCAATCATTCCAGCGGTTTATCCATGAAGTCCTACACAGACTGAAATTCTGTTTCATTTAACTCGACGACATTTTGGTAGCTTCGACCTTCGAAGAGGACCACCTTGTTCATTTAGAACAAATTTTTAAACGATTCGCGGACTATTGTCTCATAATTAAAATTGAGAAATGAAATTTCCTTCTACCTTTAGTTAAATTAAATAATGTTAAATTAAATTTCGTTTAATTAAATTCTTAGATCATGAGATTTCGTAAAAAGGCATTAAGCTCTCCTCAGATCGCATTGAGGCAATATCTTCAGCTAAACTCCCCAAGACGGTAAAGACCTGAAAATATTTTTGGCGATGGTCAACTTTTATCGTCGCTTTCTTCCTCACACAGCTGAATTGCAGCAACCACTCAATGCTTATCTTTGCGGGTCCAAGAAAGATGATGCTTAAATAATCGAGTGGTCAACAGAGGCAAAGCTATAGAGCACGCCAAGGCTGGCTCAACAGAAGCCACTCTATTTTCCGCCCCGGACTCAAACGCCGACATTGGTCTATTCGCAGACGGATTCGATACCGTTATCGGGGCTGCTTTTCAGCAAAAATGTCAAGGTTCTTAGCAACCCCTTGATTTTTACTCGCCTAAATCAAGCGACGCACAAAAAAAAGATGCATACGACCGCGAACTCTTAGCGGCTTATGGGGACATTCGTTACTTCAGATACTCGACCCGTTGTCTTTGATGTACCCATGATGGCCTCCAACTTGGTCCTCTTCCACACTCTATTGCCACCTTTAAAAGAAGTATTCGCAACACAATATTTGCTGATGATTAATTTTATTTATCTTTTTTGTCATTCGTGGCTTTGATTTTCATATCTTAAATTTTCTCAATTTTTTAGTACTAAGCTATTCTATTTGTAATTGGGCTTTTTGCCTGTATGGATTGTTTGAATAAATAAATAAATAAATAGTTTTTGCAGGACCAAATGTTTACACTAAACAAACCACCCACTTTTGCTTTCAAGCAAATGCCAGAAAAGCCCACACCTCGTCAACTTAGACATTTACGTTATATAAGCCAGTTCGCTTATGACATCCTGTATGTCTCCGGTTGCAACAACACTGTTGTCGACACACTTTCTAATCTTGAAGAAATAATTCTTTCCAGTACTCTTGACTTTGCCACAATATTCTCGTCCCAAAAATCGGACACAGAGTTTCAGAAGATTTCAAAGGACTCAAAATTTATTCTCAAAAAACAATCAATCTTTGGCACCAATATCGACATTTTTTGTGAAGTGTCTGGACCAACCATACGACCTTACATCTATACATAAAAAAGAGTTCAATTCGGAACGCAACATAGCTCACCCTGATATTCCTGCTTCGCGAAAGCACATTGCAACTAAATTCTTCTGTCCTTCGATGAACAAGGACATTGCCACTTGGGCCCGAGAATGTCTATCTTGTCAAAAATGCAAGATAACCAGACATGTGAGCAAACCTGTGTCAACCTTTCCTACGGTCTCCCAACGTTTTAAGGTCGTTCACATCGACATATTTGGTCCCCTAGTCTAGACTTACTATCTAAGCACAATCAACCTTTTCACTCGTTGGCCTGACGCAATTCCTTTGGCCAGCATTACTCACAATGACTGTGCTTCTGCTTAACTGAGCACTTGGATTGCTTGATTTGGAGTTCCCCAATACATTGTCACTGACCAGGTGACAATGATGAAAATCCTAAGAGGATTAGTCAAACCGGTTTTGCCGCTGAAGTTTCGGCAACTATGGAAAAACTCCGGCCAGATGACGCAAAACATAACAAAACACCGAAGATATTCAGCTTCAGGCAACTGGAGTCTTGCTCTCACGTCTTCGATATAGTCGATTATGTTCGTCCACCACTTCTTTTACCGTATGACGGTCCTTTCAAAGTCATATTACATTCTTGACATAAGAAATAAATCCGTCAATGTTTCCATTAACAGGGTCAAGCCTTATTAGGCTCGTTTCACACATATGAGGTTCCATTCGGTTCGGTTCGTTTTCGGTCGCTGCCGACAAATGAGAAACGATAATTCGGTTTCTATTCGGTGCCTAATAGAAACCGTATAGAACCGAATACTCCCTGAGCACGAATAGGTTTCATCAGGTTTCTATTAGGTGTCAATTCGTGTCCAGGGAACAGAAAGCAATCAAGGCGTTCACACATAAACGGTTTAGTTTCGGTTTTAACTGATTCGATCAGTTGAATTTTTTTTAAATTTATAAATTATCAGTTTGGATCTCTTAATTTGATATATTTAGACATTTAATCTAGTTAGTTTAATCAGTTTTAATTAATTTTATAATTACCTTCAATTTTTTTGAAATTATCAGTCGCAGTTTTTCTGATAAAATGAGCGAAGATGTTGATGTGGATCGGCTGATTTGTGCAATCTAAAGTACCGCTGTGGGACAACACTTGTGCAAAATATGAAGATAAATTTAAGATGCAAGAGGCATGGAAAAACGATTGTGTGGAAATTTTACGCAAAGCTGAGGAAGAAAACACAAAACCTAATATGAACCGTGTGAGAACCGTGTATGTGTGAAGGGGTTTCGTTCGGTGCGGTTTGTTTTTGGTTACAACCGAAATCCAACCGAACCGAATGGAACCTCGCACGTGTGAAACAAGCCTTACATGCCATCCTCTACGGAACCTGTCGACAAAACTTTCGAGAAGCAGCAACATACGTGTACATTAAACACTAAACACATCATTGCTGTCCTCAGTTCCGAGCAAAGGTCCAGCGAGAAGAGTCTCTTTCACACCGTACGTCTCTCTGGCTGGTAGAACCAGAAAGGTGCCACTCTCCTACGCCTCGTGATAATGCATACAACGCTGGCAGGGAAGTATTGTGGATACACTAAAATAATTACACATCTGTCCACTTACAATCTATAAAACTCCACAAACACTTTACTGATACATTTGACATCAAAATTAAAATCACACGTAGGCTAAGAAAGTTGTAAATTTTTGATTTAAGTGGAATGTAAGCATAAAAATTAATAATTAATAAAAAAACTTAATAATTAATAAAAAAATCTATGTTTTATTATAGAACTGAACATCCATTACCTTCTTAGTATATTTCAAGGATTAAATTATTTTGCTACCGTAAATTTCGTCGAAACTAGACAGCTGTTTAGAATGCCAGGCTTTAACTACTCAAATAACCACTTTGTCAAATAAAATTTTCAATGTAAATAAATTTTTTTTTCAATTTTAATCATCCCGCAAAAAAAACAATTCCAATTTGATTCTGCTTTCGGAGGCTTATTCCGCAAAACGATCGAGTTTCCCGTATCAATTATTCTCTGCTTTGATAAGCTTTAGAGACGATATACGTTATCTATGCTGGTTTATAGACAAGAAGGGAACCATGATCACAATTCAATAACCTTTAATTTACTGCTTTGGAAGCCTTTAATAATAAATTTTGTATGTATTCTTTTTTATTTCTCGCTGTTTTTAATGTTGCGATATATATATTTATTGGTAAAATATTGCAGTTGGTCGAGAATAACAAATAAACATTTTGTTTGCCTTCACCTTTGTATGATTCGTATTCAAGGATAGTGTGGCGGGTGATATGTGCGGTCCTCGTTTGAATTCACTAGTGAATGTTAAACCATGATTGGTCATCGAGATGTGACCTCACTTAGCTGTATACAGGTAGCCAGATCGAATTCAGGGTAAACCGAGCAACAAATGACCCGGATGTTTTACACATACGCAAATTGATTATGAAATTTAGTCACTAATTAGTCTGTAAGATGACAAACATGAACATGATCCCGCTCTGTGAAAATTCACGCTAAACACAATGAGCTAATATTGCAAGGCCAGTGAGATTTGTGTTACACAAATATATACGTTCGTTGCTCTGTTCATTATTTTAGATACGTTTTAGAAACATTTTCGTTTTAGAAACATTTTCGTTTTAGAAACAAATTCATGCTCCAGAGCGCGTCTTCTACTGGAATTACAAATACCTACACAAATAAACAAAAACCTCAGAGCTGCTCACAACATTTCCGAAAAATTAATATTCTCATTGTCATTTAATAATTTTAATTCAATGAAATCATTTTTTCTAACGGACCAAAGCAAAAATTTCACACAATCCTATTTAAATCTCGCAATCCTTTACAAAACCATGTTTTGTACCAATTCGTTTTAATCTAGCGTTTGCCGACGAATTTCGCTTTGAATTCATTTTAAACTGAATTTTCATTACACTGAAAGAAAAACTCTTGGTTAGTTCAACTATTTTTAATAGTATTGCAACGATTCATTCAAAATCGTTAAACGAACTACGGAAAATAGTTATTTTTATTATGTTAATATAGTTAATTTAACGATATAAAAGTAGTTGGTTCTGGTTGTACAAAAAATATCGCAATGTTCATGAAATCAACTGTTTTAATTGTTTCATAACCACGAAAATTAGTTGATAAATAGAAAAATATTCATCAATTCACTCAAAACTTCAACGTTTCGAATTATCAACAGTTTTTATGGTACTTAAACTACTTCGCAATAGTTGATTTCAACAAACGTAATTCAGTCAGCAACGTCTTTGGAATTATTCTACGCAAAGTAGAATGGTTTCAACATTTGGATGTTTTTCATGCTCCGAATGAAATTGTTTATCAACCACGCGTCATGGTGCATAAAAGTAATCAACCATTTTCTTATGGTTGTTTTAACTATAGCCCTAGTTGATGCAAAAACAACTAAGGCAAACTGTTGATTTTTCATACTCCTCATACTCATACTCCTATTCTATCATAGAAGTTTCATATGCTACATGGCAAAATTGTGTTCGGTTTGCTGTTCGATATAATTCATATTCATGTTATGCTGTGAAGCCTTTATATTTCCCTTCTTCTATTCACAAAATATAAGTCTTCTGTTTGCAGATCACTGTTATAAAACAGGGAGTCCCAATGCCAGAAATTGTTTAGCAGTTTCAATTGTTTTCATAGATGCTGCAGCCTGCAGCTATGCATATGAACTGAATTCCACGTCTCACGTCCTGTTTCTATTAAAGGCTTGGATGGATTATGTTGCTATGGTTTATGGCTTATCAATGCTCCTCTAATGATACAAGCATTTAGAGAAAAATATACCAATACATCGTTAGCGCCTGAACCAGTATTATTTTGTACCACGGACGTTGTTTATCAACCACGCGTCATGGTGCATAAAAGTAATCAACTATTTTTTTATGGTTGTTTTAACCATAGCCCGTAGTTGACGCAAAAACAACTAATGAAAATGGTTGATTATACCAAGATTTTTCTTTCAGTGTACCACATAACTACAACTTAATTAGTTAAATATTACTGTGATGTCCAGAGAGCAGTAAGTTTAGCGCTAAATACAATTCATAAAGCTTTAAATAATAAACCTTCTAATTTCCGAAAGAAAGGAAACATTCTATTACAATCGAATTTAAATTCATTTATATACATATGTGCATGCATCAAGCATAAAGATATTGCTCGTTTTGCCAGAAATATTCCCATCTGTAATTAATTAAAACAGCTTACATTACTCTTAATTCTAGAGTTTATTATTTTCATGTTTCGGTGTCTCAAACAAATTTCACGTACGCGTATATTTTCTGAAAATAAGACTAGAGATAGATAGGATAGATAACAGGAAAAGCAAGTATAACCATATGTACATCAATTAGATACATACAAGGAGCCTTAATCAGGTATTCTACGTAAGTTTGAGATTATTATTTATGCTCATGCATACATCATTCCGTCCGAAACATTGTTCATGGAGGACGACGAATGAACAAGAAGGTGATATATTTCAACGGACGGCCATGAACATGTTTTAGCCCCCTTGTGGAAATGCGAGACAGGTTCATTTATTAATTCTTCAAAAAGTTGAATGTACTTGCGCAAAGTCGGTGAAGCTTATTGAATAAAAAAAAAACTTACGGTAAAGATTTGTCAGATAGAATAATTATGGCTTTTGCCTTGTACTAAATGTGATTTAGTTAGCGGTGGTAGTTTCATTTCCCGCAATTCTCAATATACTTAAGATCTTCCAAGAATCTAAAAATAGAAATCGCTGCATTCGGAAGTGGGGAAGGCATCGACCTAATTTATGCTTTTTTAAGTGTTTTCTCAATATATATTAGCTGTAATGATTTTTTATGGGACTTCCTGTGCTAGTCAAACAGGCAAAATTTCATTTAACACTGTATTCAAATTAACCAACCATCGACCGTTTTTTTTGTGCGAACAATAATTCGAAATAAAACGTAACGACTTTCCGGCTTAAATATTAGCTAAATTTATTGCATAGTACTTAGTAATGAAAGTATAAAATTCAAATGGATTCTTCATTTCGTGGTATATTAATTCATAAATATGCATAAGACAATTTGGGTGTATGTACGTATTCTTACTGATGCTTTCTTCACCTTTCATTCTTATTCATATTATATGAGGTGTTATTTTTGCATATAAATGGATACGAAATCATTCTAGTTGCTTAACATATAACATTAGGAGTGCTGTATATAGTTTTGAATGAATACCACAGCTAATCTAATACCTATGAATAATATCGAATAATAATTAATTACTTGCAGTCCAATGCATCAAAATATCACTCGAAGTAGGGGTAAGGCCATTGAGGGGCAGCTAGGAACTAAAATAATTCTGTGAATGAAATTTTTGCTTAAATTGTTTCATACAAATAGAGACATCACATTTTAGCTTAGACCTGATTTCATCTTTCTCTTGGGCGCAATTTTTACTTATACAAAACAATTTCACAATGCCCGAAGCGTAGCATATTGAGCATTTTCGCTCAAATGAATTTGATCAGAGGGAAAATATTTATTTCGGTTCGAATATCAATATGAAATACTCCCAATATTGAGAATTTCATAAATTATTCAAGTTATTTTGAAGGAGGTAAGGTTGGCAATCAATTACTTCACGTATTCGGCAAAACAATGGAGAGTCGGGGGGGATTGGTCTATTCGAAGACGCGTTTTCCTTCTGGCTACATACTTAATTATAGAATTAAAAAGAGATTTATTGTGGCCAGAAATAGTTCACCGGTTATGTTATTTAGTGGCGAAAATTTCATTTGACTGAATTGAATATTCATCTACTCGCGAGCCGAAACTTATTTTATAGTAATATATCCGACTTATAGCCACCTGCCGGGTTTCTGGGATTTTTACTCCAATGAGATGTTTCGGCTCGTTTAAAGCTTAGCGTGGCTTAAATGATACCAAATTTAATTATTATTTTGTCGATTCAAAATTGTGGAGGTCTAAAGTCTAAATTGAAACATCAAATAAAATTTCTTTGGCATAATTGGTTTTAGATTATGAATTACGTCGACACCAGTGGCAATGTAATCTCCTTGATCAAACGAATAACGACTTTCATTCTAAATGACTAGTTCGGTTTCCTGTTTATGGAGTTATGGGGAAATGTTTTAAAATGACCGTACAAATACTCAATTTGATTGTATTGATTTGTACTCGTCCTTTTTAGAGCTATGATTTCAAGAAGACTTTTTGGGCGTTTGAAATTAGAGACTGTTTCTTTTTACGTTTACATGATAATTTAGGGGGCTCGCTGTAAATAGATTTAGAGGCATGATTGATTAGGTGTATAAAAAAGCTTATGTCCTACATTAAAAAGTTTTAGGCCTCTCTTAATTATTAGGTTGCTGCAGATGAAATGGCCGATTTAGTAATAAATTTTAAACAGCTGTAACTTTTTATAAAAACAATTTATTTAAAATAGGTACCAATAGATGTAACACACTTTTCCCAACGAGATACAAGCACATTTATTCCAGTTTTGCACAAGTCCGAGTTTCTGGTTCGAAGACACTCCTCGAAGGCATTTTTATTTTTATTTTATTTTATTCATTAGCCAAGCAAGGTACAAGTTACATAAACAATACAAAGCAAAATAGAAAATCGAAAACTTAATATGAGTATATAAAAGTAATACGAAAAAAAAAAATTAAATAAATCAAATAATTAACAAATAAATCAATAATAATAAATAAATAACGAATATATAAAACATTGACAAATAGCTTAACATAAGGAGTTGCGGATGGCTTGGAAAAGGGAAGATTTGAAGGATAATTTTGAGACCGTTGGGGAATACAGATTACTTATGCTATTGAATATCCTGCAGCATCTATTAATCGGCTCATTAGCTGCGTAAGTAGTGGAATGTGGATATTCTTTAACAAAACTAGAGGACCTGGTGCTCCTCACAGGGTTATTTAACACCATTTTATTATTGAGAAACTCAACTCTGATAACGCCTCTAATGACGTCAAATGTGAAGCAGGCCGAAATCATCTTTCTTCTGGATGCAAGAGGCAATAAGTTTAGGTGACCCAGTCGAAACTCATAAGGAGGAAGGGCGCTAAAATCGTAAGGGTTGTATAGATCTCTCAATGCGAAAAGTAAGAATTGCTTTTGTATGGACTCGAGTCTGTTACTGTGGGTCTCAAAAGCCGGATTCCAGCAAATGGAAGCATATTCGAGAATGGGGCGTACAAGTGAGATGTATAAGGATCTTGTGCCCCACAGGTTACGAAATTCCTTCGCACGCCTTTTGATGAAGCCTAACTGTTTGTTTGCACGGGAAAGCATTTTATCATAATGCAAGGTGAAGCGGAGTCTCTCATCCAAGATAACACCAAGGTCAACAACGTTTTCAACTCGAGCTAACAAATTATTGCCGAGGAAGTACGTATTGTGTGAGACGGTGTGTTTTCGGGAAAAACTTATAACTTGGCACTTAGCAATGTTGAGAGAGAGCTTGTTTTCATTGCACCAATGATCAAGTGAATCAAGTTTAGATTGGAGAAAGAGTGCATCGGATTTAGATTTAATGATGTGATAGACTTTGAGATCGTCGGCATAAAGTAAATGAGGTATATTTGCTAGGACGTCAGATAGGTCAGAAATGAATATATTAAAAAGAAGTGGGCCAAGATGGCTACCTTGTGGTACACCAGAGCTAGCAGAGATATTTTTCGATAAGAGTCCTTGAAATTTTGCCAGTTGTGTTCGATCTCGAAGGTAGGAAGTCAGCCAGCTAAGCAAAGATCCGGCAAATCCGAATTTCTGGAGTTTTAGAATTAAGGTAGGGTGGTCAACTCTGTCAAAAGCTTTACTTAAGTCTGTATAGACTGCGTCAATTTGGCATCCTTTCTCCATTTTACACAGCACGTCTGAGATTAGGACTGTCAAATTCGTGGTAGTTGAGCGACCTTTTCTAAAACCATGTTGTTGCTCGTTCAGACGGGAGTCAACAAGTGGAGAAAGTTTATCGTACACAATCTTTTCAAAAAGTTTCGGAATTGAAGATAAGATGGCAATGCCCCTATAATTTCCGATACAGCGTCTATCACCATTTTTGAAGATGGGTTTGACATATGAAAGTTTCCAGCAAGATGGGAAAACTCCAGACGAAAGTGATCTGTTGAAAAAAATATGAAAGGGAGTTATAAACTGCTTTACACACTTGCGCAAGAAAGTTGGAGGAAGAAGATCGGGCCCAGGGCCTTTGTTGCAGTCGAGTTCCGAAATAGCTTTACGTATTTCGTCACGTGTAATTTCAAATTGGCCGACAAAATCTGTAGGAGTAGGATGAGAGAAAGACAGGTGTGAGTTTGATGGGTCTGGTGCATTAAAAATATTCTGGAAACTATCTGCGAATAAATCACAAATCTCATTAGGAGAGGAAGAAGTGATATTATTAAAGAACATCGACGAGGGATATCCAGTGGTTTTTCGCTTCACATTTACAAAATCGTAAAATTTTTTCGGGTCGCGGATTATATTTTCGCCCGTTGTCTTAATGTAATTGACATAAGCCTCGTGAGACTTTGCTGAAAACTGCTTAGCAACTTCATTATATTCATCATAACTTCATATTGACAGCAGCTTCATTATTAAATCTTTTTCCTGTCAAAAAGTGATCCAAATGTTTAAAGAAATGGTAATCTGTTGGTGAGAGGTCTCGTGAATATGGAGGGCGAGGAAGAGTCTCATAGCAAAACTCGTTTAATTTTTGGACCGTTGTTCTCGATACATGAGGTCGTGCGTTATCATGAAGCAGTATCACTCCATCCCTGTTGACAAGCCTAGGTCGTTGGACTATCAATTTCTGATGCATTTCATCCAGTTGAACACAGTATTTCTCAGCATTGATGGTTTCTCAAGGTTGCAGGAACGAATAGTGGTTAACTCCAGCTACAGACCACCAAACAGTTACCATTATTTTCTTTGGATGAAGGCTTGGTTTCGACATGTGTCTTGGCGCTTCATCGGCATCTAGCCATTGGGCCGATCGGTGACGATTATCGTATAAAATCCACTTTTTATCGCAGGTTACAATTCGATGCAAGAACGGTTCCTTTTTGTTGCGGGAGAGAAAAGAACTTGAAATCTCCATTCGACATCATGTTTTGCTCGGTAAGATCATGCGGAACCCATTTGTCAAGCTTTTTCACGTTTGCAAGTTATTGCAAGTGGCAATTGTCGAATTGAGAACGCTTAATTTCTCGACAAGATCCCTTATGATTTGGCGGGGGTCAGACTCCACTAATGCACGCAGCTCGTCGTTATCGATCGATGGTCCTGGATGTCCACGTGGCTCACTTCCAAGGTCCATATCTCCGGATCGAAATTTTTCGTTTGCTAACTGTATCAGGCCCAAATACGCTGTTGATATTCCTCGTTGCTTCCGTTGCGTTGTGCTCTAATTTAAATTCGTATAGTAAAAGAAGCCGTTTTTGATTCACTTCCATGTTCACTTCCATGTTCACTTTATCTTTTTGTTTTTACGATAACTATGAAGTGCAAAACAGAAATGACTCCATAAATCAAGGTAGCAGTATTTATACTTCAATATGCTATATCATTTGCGCCGCCTTGTGCCAACTTAATACACTAAAATTGCAGCCAACTTTATGCCATTGCTAAATCGGCCATTTCATCTGCAGCAACCTAATACTACACATGTTTGACATCTTTACTAGAATGATAATGATCCTTCAAGCTTCTTTGTCCCTATTTCTCTACCGCAGCATCTTCTCCTGCAACAGATTTAGATCCGGCGCTATAGATACTAAGGGCTGCTGTGTCTTTTAGCTCTAATGTCATTACCCTTCGTCTCTTATGATAACTTCAGTTGAAACAAAAAGCATGCGGTTCCTCCTTCACAATTCTACTATCACCAAAGAACCGTGGCTAGTGGTATCCTGATTCTTCAACCTCAAAAATAAAGCAGGACATCTAACGCAGACGAAGGATACATGGTTAATGCACCTGGACATGCTTTGTTCTATTTCAGAGATCCTTGTATTTGTTTGTGAAGAGTTGATATCTAGGCCTACGATATTCGTCCTTTCATTATCCCGTTACAGAGCAAACTGGACAAGCTGACCAAAGGTACACAGAAACCTACCCAATACCATTGGCATAAGTCACAGTCAGGGCCCCGCGATCTATAGGACACCTTATTTCCAGATCACCAACCCATAAATATATTTATTTTGCGAAAATTAAACTATAATTACCTGACTATACTTAATAATTATCTATCTGCTTTCATAGTAATCTCATGAACCAGGGACCTAATACTGGCAACTCTATCTGCTTTGCTTAGTTCCCTTAATATGTCTCTTAATTATTTGTGAATGAATACATTAGTGATACTCAAGCCTATACCCGCGGGTAAATGAAGTTTAAAGCTTTCATATATGTTTGAGTATATGATCCCACTTATAACCAGTATTTTATCCAATCTTATGTGTTATTATTGTAAAAACAGTTCTTGTTTTGTGGAGCTTTGTTCAGCTTTAACACAAATACACATTTTGGGTTGTTTCAATTTGGGCATCACTGGAATAAACATAAACAAATTGATCTGTGTACCACTTCAATGATTTTTGCTGTTTTATTTGAAAAGCACGGCCGGAATGGCATTTCTGTTCGGGACTAAAAATCAAATCATTTCACTCAAGATTGAACTTGTAAACGGTGAGTTTTGTTTTGTAATTGCGTTTATTTTCAGTGCAGCTCAATAATAAGTATTCAATACTATATCTTCATATGCAAAATGTCAAAACGGTCATAATCTAGTGGCTCAGAAAAAGGAAAGAAGCTGCACATCAGAAAGAAGTAATTGATAAATTACCAAAATTAACATTATATTGTACACCCGGAGATTCTGTGAGTAGTGACCAAATAATAAACCATCAACATTATGAATCATATCAACAACAGATTGCGGGAAATCGGGGAAATTCATAATCTACTTGTTGTTCGCTAAGTTCTATCACTTCAGAAAAAGAGATTGAACCATATTGTTCAGAAAGCTTCCGTCCCTATGGAAATATGCAATAACATCACCAACAACTGTTTCCATTGAGCAACGGCAGTCATCCGACCCAGAAAATATTTCACACGACCCTGCCGATTATTTTAAAGAAAATTTTACCGAAAAAAGCGCGAAATTTGGATTCGTAAAAGACCCATATATTTTCAAAATAAAGTTTGTGACTTTTTCGAAGCATCCAGAACATAAAAAGACAAAGAAGATGGCAAATGAGTAATTAGGTATTTCAACAAAGCATGATTAAATCGTAAGTTAAAGAACAATGAAAGTGTTGAAAGAAAATGGTTGCTGTATTCGCCTTCGAGGAAATCTGTGTTTTGTTTTTCTTGCTGCTTATTTAACCCTTCTGATGTAAACCTATGCTCTTGGATGTAATGATTGGAAACACATTAATCACATAATTTTACATAATGAAAATAGCCCTGCACATAGGCAATCTATAATGACTTATCTGCCCGAAGTAAAGCAGTTGGAAGAGTAGATACAGACTTGCTATGTCAATATCAAATAGAAGTGGATTATTGGAAAAGGGTACTTGTTCCAGTTGTAAAATTTTTGGCATCGAGAGGGCTTCCGTTTCGAGGTGACAATGAAATCCTTGGATCTTCCAACAATGAAAATTATTTAGAATGTCTGGAGTTATTAAGTGAATTTGATGAGTTTCTAGCAGATCACCTAAAAAATTTTGGGAATCCTGAAAAGGGACACATATTTGATTTATCAGTGAATGTTTGTAAAGAGTTTATTGACGTAATGGGAAAACAGGTCCTAAAAAAAATTATAAATGAAGTTAAATTAGCTAATTATTTTTCGATTAGCGATTACAGCACGCCCGATCTACTACTGTGGGCAAAAAATAGTAAGACTTTCTGTCTAAGTAAGACATTCGTCGAAAAGTTTTTTTTCTACATTGATGGGACTGTCAGTGACATCTGTGCCAAATATCACATCAAAGTAATCATTAGTGTTTAGTATACGTTTGTCATTCTGAAGTACAAAAAGTGCATTCGGCGATTTTTACAATGAGTGAAATTATTCAACAAATATGTTCCATTAAATTTTGTGTGCGGAATGAAATTTCTGGTGCCGAAACGTTCAGAATATTGCAAAAGCCCTTCGGTGATAATTGTATATCGCGAGCAAGTGCTTGTGATTGGTACAAATTATTCAGAGAGGGTCGAGTACGCGTTGACGACGAACCACGTCCAGAACGGCGATCAACATCAACTGATGATCAACACGTCAATAAAGTCAAAGAATTGGTGCTCGAGAATCGACGATTAACTGTCAGAGACCTTACTGATATCGTTGGAATATCGGAAGGATCAGTGAAAACCATTTTAAAAGATCATTTGGGCCTAAGAAAAGTGAAAGCACGATTGGTTCCAAAATCACTCAATTTTCTTGAAAAACAGCGTCGCGTTGACGTCTGTCAAACAATGCTTTCCGACTACCAGGATGTCATGAAACGTATTATAACTGGCGACGAGTCTTGGATCTACGCTTGCGACCCGGAAACAGACGATCAATCAGCCGAATATCGTGCCAAAGGTGAGCCGAAGCCGAAAAAACCACGTCAAAGCAAGTCAAAAATCAAGGTCTTGTTGACAGTTTTCTTCGATCATCGAGGTGTGGTGCACTCCGAATTCCTTCCGACCGGCCAAACTGTCAACAAGCAATACTATTTGAGTGTTATGCGTCGTTTGCGCGGAGCAATTTGTAAAAAGAGGCCGGAATTATGGGCCGACAACTCTTGGTTTTTGCACCACGATAATGTACCGTCGCATACCCCATTGATTCTTCGTGAGTTTCTCGCCAAAAATTCAACCAATATCGTTCGACAACCACCGTGTTCGGCTGATTTAGCTCCCTGTGACTTCTGGCTGTTCAGCAAACTCAAGCGACCGCTCCGGGGAAACCGTTTTGAGTCAATTGAAGACATTAAACCTGAATCGCTACGTGCATTGAAGGCTATTCCGGAAATTGAATTTAACAACTGTTACGAGGATTGGAAAAAACGTTGGCATAAGTGTATTCCGGCCGGGGGGATTACTTTGAGGGGGACGAAATAGATTTGGCAGAATAAATAAAGAATTTAAAAATTATGAACAAAGTCTAACTATTGTTTGCCCACAGTAGTATATCATACTGACCAATTAACTTTTATAATTCGATACGTCATAGACCGTATTCTAATAGAAAAGTTTTTGGTTTTTATACCTATCAAAGAGCATAAATTAGAATATTTAGCGGAAACCATCCTGAAATTTTTAGAGAATCATGATATACAAATCAAGGATTGCAGATGGCAAAGCTACGACAATGCTTCGAATATGTCAGGAAAGTATGGTATGCTGGACTGCAAGCGAAAATCAAGGAAAAATATGAATTTGCTACCTTTGTACCATGTGCGGGACATTGTCTACACTTGGTTGGTCTTCATGACGCTGGGTGTGTACGAGAGGCAAAAAGCTTTTTCATATGGTTCAGAAACTGTACATTTTTTTCCGTTTCTACCCACCGATGGAATACATTGACTGAATATTTAGGTTCAAACAAAGCTCTTAAAAACCTTTCTCAAACCAGATAGTCTGTGCGAGCGGATGCGGTAACCGCCTTACATCAAGGTCATAAACATATTAGGTCTGTTCCCGTACTACGATTAATTGCGATTAATCGCGATTAATTGCAATGAAGCCGTTCCCGTGCTCCGTTTTACTGAAAACTGAAAATTTCCTCTCTTTCAGTAAGTACGATGAAATTTCAGTAAGGTCTGAGCTACTGAAAAGTGTCAAACGGTGTGGCGCGAGCAAATATTTTCAAATGTGCGCGGCAAGCAACATATTTTTTGCGTAATTTTGCTATGAAGGTCAAATATTTTTGTGGCGATAGTTTATCACCGCTTAGGATGACTTTATAATCACTATTGTTCTTCCAAAAACCGAAAACTGACACTTTTGGTTATCAGTTTTCAGGAAATGCAATGAGAGCTTTCCCGTACTTTCATGAATCTCCCCACCACATGATTCAGGAAAATTCATGAAAATTCAGTGACTGAAAGTACGGGAACAGACCTATTATAGAAGCCTTGACCAGTGCTGTCGTTGTACTCCGATCGGAGTATTTGTACTCCGTTTTTAGTTACCGTACTACTGTACTCCCTTCACTTGCAAAGTACCCCCTTTTCATGGGGAACACTTTTAATGCTCATATTGTTCTCAAATACCAAATTTCAAATATTGTTGGATAGTACATTAACATTTTCAACGTGAACTTTTACGGCGTCCATTCTCTATTTCTAAGAAGAAGACTAGAAGAATTTAGTTTTATTGCTAGTGTCCTCCCGCGTGAACTACTCTTAAGCCTGAATTACATCGGCTTGCAGTGCAGTGTAGTGCACTGAAATTTAGAACTTATGTAATTGCATGTGGCAAATCACATTAACTGCAGTGCAGTGCAGTGCAGCGGACTGCACTGCATGGTTTAGGCCAATTTCTAAAAACGCTGCAGACTGCATCAGCTGACATTCGTTTGAGAGTAGCCGACCGGGCAAAAACCATTTAAATTGAAAGGGAAACTCCGTTCCCGGCATTAAATTGTAAATGGACGAAAAACAGGTGCAGAAAATCTAAATATCAAACCTCCACAAATTAATTTGACTTTCATTGTCAGAACACTGCACTGCTTTCAATGTGCTTTGCAATGCGTGAACTGCTTCGGCACCGCGCTGGACTGCAGTTTACTGCACTGCACTGCATGGCAATGTAATTCAGGCTTTAATTTACATTATAAGTTCTGTGGAAATTGACCGACGGTGCAATCGCGATTGATTGTTGGTGCCCTCTGCTACCGCCCGTCATGGCAGGATAAGGTAGAAGGTTTTGGCGTAGAAGTAGTGAAGTGATTTGAATCTTTCTTTAATTTTTGCAACACCATTGACTGTTTCTTCGTTTCATTGCGTAAACTGTTTTTCCTGAAATATTTCGGAAATTTCTGTGAAGAATATTTCAACTGCCTGTTTGAAGTGAATGATGAAATCAAAGGTAAGTTGAGAGGATTGTTGAACACAAACTTGCAATGAAATGCTCGAATTTTCAGCTTGACTTCTTCTTTTTGTTTCACAAGCAGCAATTTGTCTATATAGCTCACGTGTCCAATTTTGTCTCCGAATTTTTTCAAGTATATTAGCGGGAATTTCAAAAGGTTATTATCACAGACTTGAGATAAAATGCTTTAATTTTCAGTTTTATGACACAAGTCATTTTTTCCATCACCAAACGCGCTGGTCATTTCTAGGACCAAATGCAATTTTAACAAAACCATGGAACAGTTGGTTTATCAAATAAATTTATTTAGTAAGAAGTTTAGTTTTACAGTTTTTTTTTTTTTGATTAAATTGGATAAAAATAGAACTTAAGGGCTCACACCTGCGATAAATATGAAAGGCAGTGCGGCTAATGATACGAGGGTTAGCATAGAGTTGGATACTGACGATTCTAGTTCAGGATCCAATTGTGATACCACACAAATTTGTATTGAAAATCAAAGACGATATCAAAAGTTTCGGAAAATTTAGCTAGCTTAGTTTGATTGGGTTCAAGCAAAGGCTATACCTGCTACTTCAAAAGGTAGAAATGAGAATAGATTTCTTTGTAAACACTGCCAAAAACCGGTAAGCAAAAAAGTTTCACATTTATTGCGAAATTAAAAAGTAAATCGCACAAAATTGGAGTCAGCCGTAAAAATCAACCAGAAATTTACAGTCGAGCAGCTATTGAATAATTCACGAAAAAATCCAAAAATACTAAAGTGGCCGAGCTTTGAATAGCTATATTTTTTGGAACACAATTTAACATTTAGGTTAATCACACCATTGATTTTGTTGATTAAAACAATTGCCCAAGATTCTGAAATTGTAAAATTATTGAAGTGTGGGAAAGCGAAGTTTACTAATGTCATTAATTTCATTTTAAAGAATGAATCGTGAGAGCCAATATCCAAAGTTTTGAAAAAAAAATTCTCTGATCATTGACGAAATGACAGATATAAGGATAATCTAATGTTTGGCTCTAGTTGTTCGATATTTGGACTTTAAATAGGCAGAAGTCTACTATAGATTTTTAGGTCTTTTGGAACTGCCTCTATTTTTGTATCGCTTTTTTTAATTCTTATTAATTCATTAAACTCTATATGATTCTGTATCGCCTTTATTAATTCGTATTGATTCATTAAACTCTGAACATTAAAACTCTGCACAACTAAAAATGCTCGACTCTGGATATATTTTAATTATAACTGTAAACATTTCCAATAAACGCAATCGTTAGTTGGGTTGCCAGGTATGTTCAATAATAATTTTCCATGATGAGCGCCATCTATGGACTAACACATTAGAATTTTGAATACGTACGGGAAATCGCAAATTATTCTAATCCTATAATTATTACTATACATAACATAATTTTTACTGCTACTTGTTCTTTGTATTTTGCTTGACACATGCAGGATCGTCAACACTCAAAATGTGATCTAAAGTCAATAAATTACAATTTGACGAAGTATTTAAACGATTTGGATATTCATTTGAAAAACTTAGTAAGATTCGCTTTAGACGAAGCTTCGCTTATGATGGGTAACAAGTAAGGTGTCGAATGCTTCCTTAAAAAAGATTTTCCAAATTTGTATGTTAAGACCTGCATTTGACATGCACCCGTAAAAATTGCCAAATATGCATGCCACTTTTCTGGCAGTTCGGAAATTTGTGTTTGGGGGCAACAACCCAGCAAACAATTTAATCATTATATAAGGCTTGATTAGGTGTAATATATTCCTTAGTGCAAAAGGCCTGTCTCTTGTAAGGGAAAAAAGTCTGCATACATTGTACCTTATTTTATCCCTTATTTTAACATGGGCCATGTCATTGGCTGTAAGGCATACTGTTTTTAGCATTATATGTGCCTTATGAGCCTTACTCTAAGGTTAACTATTGTTAGTAGATAATCCTTATGTTTACGCTTACTAGATATGGCTGTCTTCCCAAACTGGTTTATTTAATTTCAATGATTAAAAAATTCGTACATATTAAATCTCTATAATTAATTACACTCTTATACCGATTGAACACTCCGATCAATCCTCTCACTTTTCACACTTATCACTTTTAACTTTTATCACTTTTAACTATAGATTTTAAGGCGATCCTATCACTTCTGAAATTCGTAAGTATATTCAAAGAAGAAATTCGTAAGTATATTCAATGCAGACGGAATTATTCTGCAGAACTATTCATTATTTAAGCCTTAGCCTGATATGCCTGATCATATTTTTTGCTGGGAAATGGTTTGCATGGCATGGCACATATACTTCGCCGCGTAACCAGATTCATGACTGGTTAGACTTTTGTTCATCCAACTTAGGTAAGACCTGCAAGTCTAAGCTCATAGTCTCTGTTTGACTAGCAATTCACATTCGGTAGAATAGTAACTAAATATGATAATAATACTATATATATATATATATATATATATATATATATATATGTATATATATATGTATATATATATATATATATATATATATATATATATATATATATATATATTAGGGCGGGCCAATTTGTATGGAGCCGAAAAATTCGATTAGACCTGCCCCCTAGGATGATTCTATGGACAATTCTAAGCAACTTTGCCGAAGGAACCATAGGTCTATCTCGATTTTCGAGTCTCCCACTTTTTTTTATTCATCGTTATATTATCTTTTTTATGTGTATATGGGGGGTTTTTGGGGTCGAGAAATTCATTTCTGATCTTTATTTTTACCTATGACTACCGCCAGAGGGCGTTTCATGCATATTTTAACTATTTTTCGTCTATTTTCCGAGAAAAATTACAAGTTTTTCGGTAAAATTGATCTTTATTTAATTTTTTTCAATGAAAATTCAAATTAAAAAATAAGAACATGTGTAAAAAATAAAAAAAATGAATTTAGTGAGAAAAAAAGCGACAAAGTGTTGTTGCTTTCAAGTCAACAACGCATTTATTTAAAAAAAACATCGGTAAAACATCATTACCGACATATTTTGTGAAAGAGCACAACACAATGACATTTATGAGTGTTCAGTTCATTAGTGTTTGAGCATCATTTCAGTGAAAGTGAATTATAAATTTCCTGCCAGTGAATAATTGTGAAATTCAAAAAGAATTAAAAGGTATGTGTTAAAATTTTGTAATTTAATACACATAGGCATCGATGTTGTTCTCTTGCTTGGTTACTTTTTTCTGAAATATGTAATACATTGTAATGTATTTATATGTATAGCATGTAGGAATAATGTGCGTTGGAATAATGTATTAACTGGTCCTTAGAGGCGAAATGTCGGTTGACATATGAGTAAATGCTGTTGATATACATATATGAGTTAGGCACATATGAGTTATGCCAATTTGTAGGTGGAAAAAATATATTCGAACCAAATGTTTTGAAATATACTAATTTCAGTTTTTTAAAATTTTTTTAGTAAAATTATACAATGGATCCAAATGCATTGCCGTCTACATCTCAAACCGCAACAACATCAACAAGTACCGAAAGTCATTTGAAGCATTTGCCTTCGCACGATGTTGCTGTTTTTGGTGCATCTTGTGATTTGAGTGGACTCGATCTGCCAACGAAACAGGATATTTTAAGATGTTTTTTTTTCTTGGCCGAACGTGCTAAACTCCAAAACAAAATGTTTTCGTATAAAACATTCGTACCGCACGTAACAGACAAATTGATTGAAATTTGGAGTCAACTTAATGTTGAAATTCTAACCAAACAAAGTGTTGTTAGAAAATTGGGTACATTGATTGACAAGTATCAAATCGAAACTAAACATTCAAATATCGCCTCATTCAGAACGTTCGAGCAATCTACAAAAGAATTATTTTACATCGGCAAATGTCAATGTGACTTGAAAGCAGAATTATGCTCATGTGGATTGATTCCAGATCATTTGAAAGAGTTCATGCGAGATCAAAATAATGACAGAAGATTGACGATACCGGAATTCGTGCTAGAAGTTGAAGAGCCAGCACCAACGTCAACAATAATACCAACAAGCGTTGAACAGAGCCATTCAGCATATGAACCAAGTACTGATATAGATCAGCCAAGTTCAAATCCACAAGATATTCCGCCAATGATACGAGGACCGTATACTCCCAGATACGATGCTTCGAACTTCGCTGCGATGTGTGATCGATTTGGTGTGTCTGATAGAATAGCAGCAGCACTCGCAACATCTCTTATGCAAGACATTGACGTAAAAGATGCACATGGCAATCCTATCATCATGGATAAAAATAAAGTGCGTCGAGAAAAGGCCAAATGCAGAGAAGAACTGCTTCGTAAGCAGTATGATGCATCCAATTTGATAGCATTTTCATTCGACGGCCGAAAAAATGATGCTTTAACAATGGAAAAAATCGATGAGAAGTTGCATGCAAGGATGGTGAAAGAACCACATCTAGTTGTTTTGAAGGAACCAAATTCTCAATTGATAGGCTACACAAAAGTCGAAAATGAAGATGCTGAACACAAATTGATGACATTTAATGCATTCTTCGTCGAAAAAGAAATTGCTCTCGATGCATTAATCGGCATATGCTGTGATGGTGAGCCAACAAATACTGGCGTAAGAAATGGGATTTTGCGTCGATTTGAATTGCATTTGAATAGACCGCTGCATTGGTTTGTGTGCATGCTGCACTTTAACGAGCTGCCATTTCGTCATTTGTTTGACACTTTGGAAAGATCATCGACCACTGGACCACGAACAACAACTGGAACGTTGGGCAAACAAATTGAAACTTGTGAAAATCTTCCGGTATGTATCATTTGTCATTTTTCTCATAGATTTTTTCCATTATTTAATGGTAAAATTTAATTCATCTCATTTCTTTTTTTTCAGCTTGTAGATGAATTCGAGATAATCGTGCTAGAGAACATGCCACCTGATTTAGATCCATTTGAATTATCCACCGATTCAAAGTACTTATACAAAATGGCCAATGCAATTTCGAATGGTGTTGTTCCTGCGGATTTATCTCACAATAAACCAGGACCAATAGCACATTCACGTTGGCTCACCAAGGCGAATAGATTGTTGCGGTTGTATGTGTCAACTGAAAATCTATCAAGGAATTTGAAAATTTTGGCAACATACATAATGAAAGTGTATGTGCCGATGTACTTCAACATCAAGTACTATAATTCGGTGGTCTTCGGTAGTGTATTATTTTACAAATTCATTCGTTGGACACAATATTTGGATACAAATCTACGCGGAGTTGTGAATAATGTCATTAAAAACAATTCATATTACGCACATTCCAAAAATATTTTGTTAGCGATGTTATTTGATGATAAAAAAGAGACACGAAAAATCGCAATCAAGAAAATTTTACACTACCGAAGAAATCTGTACGACCCGGCACATCTTAGAGTTTATCAAAAACCTTTGATAAACTTCAATTGTACAGATTATACGAATATGATTGATTTAAATAGAGATGATGTCTTATTCGAACCACCGTTTACGTATAGCATTCCGTATGATCATTTGGAACAATATTTAGAATGCGATGATCCACCATTGCCTGATCCAAGAATTCCGGTACACATACAAGCAACGGAAAGACATGTTCAATTGCTGGCTAGCGTTTCTAAACGTGTTTTAGAAAAGAGTCGACACAGTGTTATGGCAGTTACATCAGAAAGCCGTGCAAAATACCCCCGACTTGAAAGCAAAAAAGACTTTCAAAAATAAGTTATTTCGCTTTTCTTCCACTAAATTCATTTTTTTTTTTATTTTTTACACATGTTCTTATTTTTTAAGTTGAATTTTTGTTGAAAAAAATAAAATAAAGATAAATTTTACCGAAAAACTTGTAATTTTTCTCGGAAAATAGACGAAAAATAGTTAAAATATGCATGAAACGCCCTCTGGCGGTAGTTATAGGTAAAAATAAAGATCAGAAATGAATTTCTCGACCCCAAAAACCCCCCATATACACATAAAAAAGATAATATAACGATGAATAAAAAAACGAATTTTGAATCAAAATGATGTTATAGGGAAAAAATCTTTTTTTGAAAAGTGGGAGACTCGAAAATCGAGATAGACCTATGGTTCCTTCGGCAAAGTTGCTTGGAATTGTCCATATAATCATCTTAGGGGGCAGGTCTAATCGACACAAAATTTGGCCCGCCCTAATATATATATATATATATATATATATATATATATATATATATATATATATATATAATCAAAACCATTGTACTCCCTTTTAATGTAAAGTACTCCCTTTGGATTAGGAAATATACTCCCCTAAAAATTTTCAAAACGACAGCACTGGCCTTGACGTCAATCGCGGAGAATGCAGAGCAACGGCAAGAAACTAGGCACGAAGCTCTTAGTTTGTCAAAAAAAATGGAAAATAGAATTTATTGTACTGACAGATACACTAGGCGACATAATTCATCGTACGGCATATCAAAACATACTAGATAAGAAAAATAGTCCATTTATTAAAAAAATTTTTACATAAATTTTACATTAAGACAAACATAACAAAAAGAAAATTCAAACCAAACATTTATTTATTTGAATCTTTTCAAAGATTGGTAAATATCAATTGATTATTTCTAAAAATTAAAATTTCTAAGCGACAAAAGTCATCGTACGATTACTTTTACATGAGGATATTTATTTTGAATAAGGCATCAGTATCTGGTTGGTCCTCCTTTAGCTTCCAGGACCGCTTGCATACGCGATGGCATGGATTCCACAAGTTTCTGTGTAATATTTTGAGGAATACTATTCCATTCATCTTGCAAAGCCTTCTTTAGAGAAGACTTTGAAGAAATGTGGTGTTTATGTAA
Organism: Nemotelus pantherinus; assembly: GCA_963978885.1. Taxonomy (NCBI): domain Eukaryota; kingdom Metazoa; phylum Arthropoda; class Insecta; order Diptera; family Stratiomyidae; genus Nemotelus; species Nemotelus pantherinus. Next base: position 51,129,785 of record OZ022263.1, on the reverse strand, counting down.
CTGTTTTTCGAGGTAGTCCCACAAATGCTCGATAGGGTTTACGTCTGGGCTCTGCGGTGGAGAATGCAATTGGCTAGGGGTATTATATAGTAGCCACTCACGTACAATACGAGCTGTATGCTTGGGGTCGTTATCTTGTTGGAAAATATAGTTGGGACCCAAATTCATTTTATTCATAGATTCGCGTAGGTTGTTTTTTAAAATGTTTAGGTATACATGCTGGTCCATTTTCCCATCAATAAAAACCAGATTTCCGACTCCTGACCAACTCATGCACCCCCAAACAAGCACGTTACCTCCACCATGTTTCACGGTGCTCCGCAAGTTTTAAGCATCTAGCGCAGTGCCTTTCTTCCGCCAAACTTTTGCTGGACCATCGTGACCAAATATATTAAACTTGCTTTCATCAGAAAAAATAACTCGTTTCCAGAATAAAAGGTCGTCATTTTTGTGGAGGAGAGCAAATTCTTTTCTTTTAAGCTTATTAGCTTCACTAATAAATGGTTTCTTCCTTGCTACTCTCGAAGAATACCCGTTTCTTCTCAAAGTTCTTTGTACTGTTCTAGCACTTATCTCTACATTGAACTTTTCTGACAACTCCTCTTTTATTTTTACACCACTAGCTCTAGGATTTTTGCGCACTGCACTCACTATTACCCTTTCGCTTCTTTGAGACAACTTACGTGGACGACCTTGCCTTTTCTTGTATTCCACTGTTCTGGTTTTTTTTATAATTTTCAATGATGTGTTGAATTGTTGATTTAGATTTCTTGGTGATTTTTCCTATTTCACTTAAAGATTTCTTTTCATAAGCTCAGAAATTAATAACTACTTCTCTAAAATCACTTGATGTCTCCTTTCGTTTATTTTTTGTTGGCGACATAGTGCAAATAAACTTGAAACTACTTGCTAGTATTTTGTCAGAGACTGACCCAATTTCCATGCAGTACACCCCTAATGTTGGGTACGGAACACGATTAAAATAGCAGTACGATGATTTTTGTCGCAGGTAATAAATTGTTCTCTAGCCTTTTTTTGCTATTAAGAGAAAAGAATGGCAGGTAGAAATTGTAATCAAGCATGGTAGTAACACCTGTAATCAAATAAATAAGATATGGTTAAAACGAGAATGATTTGAAATTTTATTAATTGTTTATGCTTGAAAATGTCATCGTACGATGAATTATGTCGCCTAGTGTATGTATATGGAAAACCATGTTGGAAAGAATAAACAAAACAGGTGCTTATCTTCAGAAAAAATAACTATAACAATTTACGTTGCAACTAATTTGTTAACTTCACCTGATGGTTTTATTATTAACGTCAGGGATAAATTTGACGGTTTTTTATCTCAGTCGAAAACTTTAAGTCCCGAGGAGTTAAGACAAAGTTGCAAAGAATTCACTAAAATCTATCACGACGACGTTAGCGAGAAAGAGTTAGAAATGGAATGTCTGCATTTAACAAAATACTTGAAAAGTGTTCAGACTAGTGAAAATGAAGAAACTAATAGTAATTCAGATATATATCATCTTTTGGAAGAAAACAGTATTGAAGATATGTTTCCAAATGTAGAAATTGCATTGAGAATCTTTTTAAGCATAGTGGTAACTAACTACAGTGGAGTTCTCAAAATTGAAACGAATAAAAATTAATTAACAAGTACAACGCTTGAAGAAAGATTGACCAGTTTGTCGCTGATGGTAGGTTTTTATATCCTAGTACCTCTTTTATATGGGGCTCTAATGGTCTTTCGAATATATTGACGAAAAAGGAAATCAGGCATATAGCCTTTCAGGTACGTATAGATGATTTTAGCTACTTTGAGTATAAATATGACATTCGCGGTCCTCCAGACACATGACTTAGCAACCTTTGCAAATTGGTGTAGGCCAGGATATGGCAGGCATTCTTGTCCTCTTGAGCGTTATATAAAAAAAATTCATTCAAACCTGGGGATTTGAAGGGATTAAAAGTGTCGGTGGCTCAGAGTAGTATGCGCCAGACGTAGGCCAGACACATGCCAGCAAGTGGAGGTAAAGTCCATCCACTATTTGGCTTGCATAGTACGATTGGCGTTACATTGTGCTTAGTAGGCAGTTCTCAAAATGTCACCGTATCTGAAGTGATTTGAACGTTCCCACATAGTTCCTTTTTTTCCTCCATTTTTTTTTTCACTTCTCGGAGAAAATAGTCTTGGCTTCCTGATTTGCAGGCATCTGCCAACGTTAACACGAATAATCATTTTTTTTTAACTCACTTCTTAGCTTGAACACAATTGCGTCTTACGCCGGGTTGATTTTCTTTTTTCCAAAGAAAAGTGATCCTTCGGAGAAAAACATTAGGTAACCTACATTGAAGTTCAATACACTTTGCGATTCTCCGGCTACAATCTTCCACTGCCAAAGACCATACGAGAATGATAATTCCTTACAATAATTCCATCTGGCTTTCCGTACTTCTGATGTATAGAGCCTCAGAATGTCCTTGTACTCGTTCAAGTATTCCCTGCAATCAGCTACTTTGAAGAGTTCCCGTACTTCTTCTCCACGATGCCCCAGATATCTTTTCCACGATGCCCCAGACTGGGGCATAACAGAGTGGCTTGGAAATTTCAAAAGCTATCCTGAAGTTATCCGTAAGTGTATTCACTGCAACAAGTCGATTGTTTCGTAGACGCTAATTCGTCTTGACGAAATTATGGACATATTTTTCTTGCATTCATACCTTAAGACATAATCAAATAATTATTTAAGAAACCATTATACCAATAGAGTATTGTTGTAAATGTTTTGTTAATACCAATGCTAAAACCTTCAAATTTGATTTTAAAAAGCCTATAAAAGCTGAAAATAACATATTTAAAAGTCGTAAAACTAACCAATAGAACTTGTGTCTTAAACGCAGTATTATTGGTTTAGGAAATTTACATACTAATTAGTCACATAAAAATCGTTCCGATTTTTTTCAATGTAAACAAAATACCATACACAACGCAAATTACTGTCCAATTTTATATAAATCACGTTTTCCAGGCGAATCAATCTATCTTTTACTCTTTCTCTCTGTCTTTCTTTCGGCGAAATTCTATAAGAACACAATATTATTCATTTGGCACATTTAACAAATTAGGAGCGAAAACCTTGAAAAGGTCAAAAACTCGAAACAAGCTACAATAAAAAATCGACTTCCAAATAAACCTGTCGAAGTTCACTCCATACATTCCGCGTCCACATTCTGAGATTCTAATTTGATTATTCATCATCTGCATTAGAAGCTCTTCTAGCATCATATTAGCGCTAAGGAAGCTAAGCGAGAATCTCAACGCGGCGCCGAATGAGTAAAGGCAATAATGTTGATCGCATCATCGTTCCATTTTCCCGCCAAATTAGACGAATTGATTCGGCGTAGACGACACACTCTGCTGCCAACAGCTGGCAAACTAAAAGTGACCATCAAAAACATAATAGAGTGATAACCAAGTACAAACTTCATATTTTGATTGGACAGCAAAGACGGAGTTGAATATCAAACATCATAAACTCGGCATGAACTCGTCACGAGCATCGATATTTCCGGTGCAGTACTCAGCAGGTTTATAACCATATCATTTGCTAAATACTTTCTGAAAGCAGAGCTTCTAACTTTTGCTTTGACTAAGATCGTTGCCCAAAACTTTTGACACGAAGACCTTGAGCATTGAACGAGTTAATTGGCCTCTTAGTCAAAATCATAAGACGCCGTTCAATAAACTTGAGGCGCGGCACGTATCGCGTTCTCTGCTATTTAACAACATTGGTGTGATTCAACCAGCTATTGTTGTTTCAGGTAGTACACAAAATATGGGTGGCCTACTTGTATTGATTTACTGGTGAAGTGAATTGTAGGAAAAATTTATAATTGAAACTCAAAAGTTCCCATAATTTCCAAAAATTATATATAGTCACGTTTCAAATGATAGGTTTAATTTTATATGGATATGAGTTCTAAAAAATAGAATTTGAATGGAATGAGGTGGATTAAAAAAAAAAACTAGTCATGAGACCAAAACTAAATTGCAATCTGAAGCGAGAACAGAATGTTTTTAGTTCTAGGTATCTGTAGCGCTGATGCGGTATATTTAAACATAGATCAGAAAATATAAATTTAATTGAATAAATTTGCAAATGAAATTCTTCTGCAACCATAAACATTTTTTTACTTAGATTTTTCTTTCATTACCAACACATCGAAAAACAGAAAATATTCTTTACTCTCAACGATAATTGTCGTTTAACCGCGTAACAGTGAATTTCGAACACTTGGCTAAACTCCTATTACATCTTGGTGGACGCACATCTAGACAATGTTAATGACACCGTTGGGTACCACTTAACTACAAAAGGGCCTTATTTCTGATTCTACTATCCTAGTCAGTAATTTCTGTAATGTGTTAATGCGCATTAAGGTCTGTGTTGGACATGTTGTGATGCGAGCAATATTATGTTTGCCTTCTTGTTATTGCTAATGTTAATTTTCCCATCCGAAAGAAGATGAGCTTTGTGTAATCTCGATTTACGTCAGAAAACAACCGTAGTTGCATCATCTAAAATTAGTAGCTACTAAACTATCGAGCAAGCATGCGACGACTACGTTTCGAGCTTTCATATATTGTAAATTGGCCATGAACTAAGTGTTTGACCGATTTCAGGCTGAAGCTCTTTCCACAACACTTCCTCGTTGTAGTTGTACAGTTTATGTGAACATTAAGCATTTTCTGCGATTTATTATTATGCGTCTTTATCTTTTTGGTGTATAAAATTGTAGTGGCTGACGGGTAGTGGTAATGAGCTCTATAAATATTATGAAGATTTAACTACGGCCACAAAACAGTACGTTTTTTTGAAAATCACAATTTAAATAAAGAGAAATTGTAGTAGGCTTTACGTTCTTAGCTTGAAGTTATTAAAATATGAGAAATGTGCTATGATGTCAGATATTATGTTGACAGTTTCGTAATTTTTAGAGCTAGGCCGTGAACTTGAACTTGGTACGATTTTCATACGACAATCAAAGCATTAGCCAGCAGACTGTTATTTAAATAAAAGATTTTTTTTCTGTTTGGTGATTTATTTACGTTTTAGCTTAGAAAGCACCAAAATAAATAAAACATTTCAGAAAGTATTTTCACTGGTTTTTTTATAGCTAAAAATGTAGCATGGTAAAAGATAAATATTTTTATTCATGCAAACATGATGTTAAACAGTCATGGCATGAATGTACAACTTGTTGATAAGCCTCAATCACAGGTTCTGAAATTTATAACCTGGTTTCTGACATTCTTTTCAGCCGAAAGGAATGTATTTTCTAACATTCCCAGTTTCCTAGAGGGAAGCAGGGGACGTTTTTATGAAGCGAATACATTTTTAGTTTACAATCCGAAAGAGTTGGTCTACATGATAATTCAAAAATATATAAAAAGTAAAGAAGCTTAACTACAACCTTCATTCGCGACTAAGGATTTACGAGTATAGAGTTATAAGTTTGATGCTTCATTTTATCTCTAATTTGACTACTACTTACAGGTGGGTTAACTCCAAAGCTCGTTGTGTGATCATGGCTGGGTTTGAACCGTGGACGACACCCGCACGAAACCGGTACACTACACACTCAGAAACTCAGGCTTTTTCTAAGAATACCTAGCTCACCTCATATCGTTCATTGGGAATAGCCAGTGCAACAATCCTGAGCTGTCGCTTATTTAGTACATATACAAATTTGCGTAAATCGATTCGGCTTTTAAAAATTCATATAAAGGGTATGCTGAGGTTGTTCCTCAAAAAACCGACTTCCAGCAAAGAATGTACGGCGAGCATCATCGTACTCTTCCACACAGTACCGGCAGTACGGTGTACCCACCTTACGCAATCTGTTATGGCAAGGTAATCCCACGACAGCTTTTGTCAGGTGTAGGGGCTGAAGCTGGTAGTATGGTAAATTTATCATCAATGCATAAAATCAATGCTTACTTTACCTCTGCTTTAGCTCAGGGCTAGGTGAATTCAATCAATTTAACGCTAGGTGAACTCAAATCTCGATACGAGGTCCATTGTCCAAACATGGATTCGAACCAGGGACAACATACACTTGAAGCCAGTGGTCTCTCCACTGTTAAATAATTGTGTCCCGTTAGGAATCGGCAGAGATAGAAGTTTATCTCTTCGTCGACACGGCTGACCCATGAGTCCAGAAGATTTGTCCGTCTCAAAGTCCGACGAATTTTTTTGTTTATACCCCAACGCTGTTGACAAAGTTTAAGGGCATGCGTACGTGCGTGTGGTAAAACCCCTGTTCCATACAGATTAGAATGTGTGAGATACTCTTCTCTGGATTTTCGCGTAAATAGATCTATTGTGATTACTTCCACTACCACCAACGTGGCATCTTCCGAAACTATGCGGTAGCTTCTAACGATACACAAGGCAGCTCAACTTTGAAAATCCGCGCTGAAACGTTTTCGTATGGAGGGCGTTTGCAAAAATGTCTGCTCGTACAGTATGATGGAGTCGAACATCGAAATCTGCACGCTACAGCTCAATTCGCTGAGGACGCCGATATTGGTCATTCAAATCTGCTCATCGAGCCAGCGGCTCTCAGAATCCGTACCGTACGAATGGGGTCCCAGCAGATTAGGTTAGAGTCCCAGCAGATTAGGTTAGGGTCCAGGTTGATTCGCAGGTACCTTATCGACTACATGGTCGGAGCCTCTGCGTAGCTCATTTTCATCGAAATGACAGTCGGGATGACAGTATCTTCTGTTTCGTCAGTATGACGACCTTTGTCTTCACCAGTACCAGCTGTAGTCACTCACTATTCCACCTTCCTCATGACTTGGTTAAGTCTGAATCGGGCAAACTCGGCAGTTCTGGAAGTAATTACCGCTGCCAGATCATCAACGTAACCCACTAGAAAGTCCGGTGTAAACAAAGATCAGGAACGAGCAGTGCATTACGGTGCCGTCTGCGAGAGATATTTTACTATTATTTGCTTCTTCGCTCAAATTACATAAGCCATTTACATAAATGAGGAATAATAAGGAAGAAATGATGAAAGATTGACCTCTCCTTGATTTTAAACGCCAACAACATTTAACAACCCGTATCAACATTTTTAGTTGTGACCCTTTGTTGCCTTAAGGCTGGTACTGACTAGATCGTGGAGCTAAATTTTGACAAGTCTCCGTTATCTGGTAATTCTTTCGAGCGGAAAATTTGACAATAGAAAAAAGCGCTGCTCTTTTCTGACACATAAAATGTCAAGTATTTCAAATTTTAATCGATCTTGTTATTGAAAAGACATTTGCACAATTTAATTGTCAAATTCAAACACTAAATGTCACTTTTTAGCTATGATTTAAGCTAACGTGTAAGATCAGTAACTTCAGAGGTTTGGCTAGGATGCCGATTCAGCCGAATTAGTTTTTTCTTTAACACATTTTTAGGCACAGTGACGAATATTATTTTATAGCCATAAAAATAGCTAACATAAATTTCTGAGCACAGGAGATTTCTTCTCTGTGCCTAGTTTTTCTTGGAAATCTTATTGATGATCAGATAATGCAGTTTTTAGTCAAGTATTTAGTTTAGTCTGATTTTTGTATACATCGTTCCAATATGTTCGCTAGTAAAGCTTATAACTGTCTTCGATTTCACGTGAAATTTTGTATGTAAAAACTACAAAACTATCAACTGATTACTTATTATGAATAGCATACATTGCGTATCTAATGGGATGATCCTATAATGTCAATAGTATCTACTATTAACAATACACAGGTACGATTTTTAACTAATGGTAGCCAGTATTGAAATTATGGGATCGGGTCATACGAAATCGTGTGTACTAAAGTGCATGAAATGGTATACTACCATTAAAATAGAAATCTCCTTCAATTTATTAGCCTACCTATTACCTCAGTAATTATTCACATTTGTTCTATGGGATATACATATAACAACTTTCATGATTTTCAAATTGTTGAAATAAATAATTATAAAACACATTGACCATGTAAAGGTCATTTAATTGTGATCGTGGTTCCCTTCTTGTCTATAAATCAGCATAGACAACGTATATCGTCTCTAAAGCTTATCAAGCAGAGGATATTGATACGGGAAACTCGATCGTTTTGCGGAATAAGCCTCCGAAGCCGAATCAAATTGGAATTGTTTTTTGCGGGATGATTAAAATTGAAAAGTTTTGTATTTACATTGAAAATTTTATTTGACAAAGTGGTTTCGAAAGTATGCACTGATTCTCATCAGACACCAGCACACAGTGCATATGTACTTGACTGATGTGACCACTTGCAGTTGGAAATCAGTAACTTGGAAGTTGGAAATCAGTACGCTAGTTGTGACAAATTTTAACATCTTTAAGCTTGGTGTCTGATGAGAATCAGTGCATACTTTCGAAACCACTTTGTCAAATAAAATTTTCAATGTAAATAAAATTTTTTTCAATTTTAATCATCCCGCAAAAAACAATTCCAATGAAAATTTCGTAAAATACAGGCGGTTGACAAACAAGGCTAGCAATGTAATAAATAAAGCCAAAGACATTGCACTAAATAAAATAATTGATAAAGCGCATGGCAACAACAAAAAATTATGGGATATTCTTGGAAGTGAATTGAATCCTGGGATCAATCAAAATAAGGCTAATGTGTCTCTCCTCACAGCGACGCGGCTTAATGACTTCTTTTCGCTAATAGGCAGTAGAATAAATGATAAATTTCGCGCAAACCGTGCGCAAATAACTAGCAATAGAATCAATCAGCAGACCCTTTTCCTAAGACCAACTACGATTGAAAAAATAAAAAAGATTATATCAAACCTAAAAATGTAGCTCCTGGAATAGATTCGATTAAGGCAGATGATTTAAAATGCATCAAGGATTTTCTTGCTCCACTCTTTACTTCTATAGTTAACAAGCACTTGGATGAAGGCACCTTTCCTAATGTTAATCCAATCGGACCATAAGTACCCAGAGTTCAAAGGTGAAACTAGAGACAAGAGAGTGATAAAAATAGGCATTCCTCAAGGATCCGTTTTGGGACCAACTCTATATTTGCTTTATGTCCAGAGTCTGAATAATCTTGATTTAGTATCTAAATATGTGATTTATGCAGATGATACCCTTATATTAAATTCAAATCGAGATCCAATCGAATTAGAGCGGGTGATTAATGATGATTTAGGTAGATATTTCAATTGGCTAGTTGCTAATAAATTAAAAATAAATGTTAATAAAACACATTACTTGATTTTCAAGCAGAAAAATAAGGGATACATATCATTAAACATCTTGGTTAACAACGAGCTTATTGATAGACTAGAAAAAACTAAATATTTAGGAATAATAATTGACGACAAATTGTCATGGTCGGATCAAATTAGAAAAATCAGAGCCAAGATTTGTCCCATTATAGGTTTCTTAAGGCCGGCGATACGTGTAAACAACTGAATTTAGACCATTTTTCAGAGGCTTATTTAAAATAGAAGGAATAAATGAATCATTTTGAAATTTTGATTTTATTCATCACATACTAACATACAAAAATCTGATTTTATTTAACATTTTTTCAAAACGGCCGCCGTAGTAACTAATTTCCTGAGACCCTCGCGGCGAAAGCATTTTTTAGCATCAGTTTAGCATCAGAAAGCAGGATTTTTAGCATCAGTTACAGCAATTTGAAATCAAAAATGGGTTGGAGTGTGTTTATTAAACATGTATCTTCTAGTTGAACCAAGAAAAGAAAAAAAGGCAAAAAATCGTGAATTAGCACGCCTCATAATAAAAGTACGATTTTTGACCCTTTTTCTCGACAAGTTTTGGGTCGAAAATAATAAATTTTGAAATTTTTATGGCATTATTGAGGCTCAACTCGAAGCTTATACTATAGAGAAAACGTGTGCCAAATTTCATAAGAATCGGTTGAGAACTTTTTGAGTTATCTTGCCCGCCAATTTACAAAAAGTCGTTTCGAGAAAAACGCGTAGTTTCGACACACAGAAACTCTATGATCACAGCAACTTACCAACTAATCAGCAATTCCAGGCCCATACAGAAGTCTTTCAGTACGTTTATTTTTAGATGTTAATTTAACTATTTATGCAAAAAAAAAAGAAACTCGAATTTTTGAAAATTTTACATGGATCGCCGGCCTTAAGAAGACGATGCTACTTGAACATTGTTTTAAAAAACATAATTTATCATGCTTTTGTAATTCCATCTACTAGTTATGCTATGCCTAACTGGAGCCAATCTTCTTCAACAAACCTGGTCATCCTGGGCAGAACTCTAAGTAAGGCAATTAAGGCAGTTCATAATCTGAGTCCACGGACTCCCACTAATCAGCTTTCATAACTGGGAAAATGACTTTCATTTCAACTATTAGCATTTCCAAAACTAATAACAATATGGAAAATCGTCTACGGATTGGATAAATCTTCTACTTCTCTGACAGTGACCAGAGAAATGCATAGCTATGAAGCAAGATCAGCAAATTCTTACAGATTGCCTCTAGTCAGAACCAATAGAGCCCTTAATGACCCGATTCTTTCAGCTATATCGTTGTATAATGATATGCCTGATGATTTAAAAAACAGCCTATCGTATTTCGTTACTAGAAGGACGCTGAAGCAGTATGTTTTAAATCTATTTCAAAAGCTAATGAGAAAAACACTGATATTACGTCAATTTTTTTATGTAAATATTTTTTCTTTAATTTTAGTTTTTTAATTTTTTATTTTTATTATTTAACTATAGTTAGTTCTTATCTGATTTATATTTTTAATTTCTTAAATTTTTCATTACATTCTAGAAAGAAAAAAAAATAGTGTAAATAAATACTCAATGTTTTTTATTAACTTAGCGGAAATTTCAACCTAACCCCGTATTGTCCATAGTTAGAATGAATTACTTTGCAGTTTGATTGTGGATAGGGCGGTGCATGTATATTTCAGATATTCTTTTTTTTAAACAGAGCCCTCTTTCATGCATGAGTATGTTGAAATGGAGAAATTTTCTTCAGTTCAGTAAATGTTAGTTTGCTGAGCTGAACAAGTGTGTCATGAAATTAGACATATACCTGTATATGTGTATTTATACATTTATATGTGTTTGATTGTCGACGACGAATTCGAAGAGAAAAGTGGGAAAAAAATAACTATTACAGATTTAGTCTTTCTTAACATCTCAACGAAGATGCGTTTATAAATTAGTTTGTTTGACATTAAGTTATATAATTACATCGACTTAGGTTCTTGCTTCACTAATGCAGTTTGTAGCCCCAAAAATGTTTGCCTGACGGAGTATTCCAACCATCCCTTGGTCAAGAGGCTTTAATCTGGCATCATGTTTTGCCCAGTTTTCTTCTGTGACTACGCAATAATGTTCTCATGCCAAAGCCTTTAAAATATAATCGAAACCAAATAAAAGAAAACAGAATTTAAAAAATAATAGAACACATTACATGAGTAAAAAATTATCGAATTTATCGAATCCGGACCGAAATGAAGCACACCAACTTTGATTTTGTCATGAATGTCATGCGGTAGCACCTTGGAGCACACCGCCGTATTCCGCCATATTCTCCAAATATATCCCTCAGAGACGTATACTTCCAGGAGCCAAGCAAAAACGAGCAGTCGAAAGAATATCGCAACTTAATAGTGAAGTTTTCTTTGTCTTATTGCATAATTCAAAAATAAAAATTCAAATATTTTTAAAATTCAAATAATTTCACTTTTTACACAGTTTTAGTGCAATACAACCACTATGCTTTAATAGTTCATCAAGCAAAGCCCTTGAGCTTTTAAGAGAATTTTGAACACCAATAGGATTCCTTGCAATTAAGTAAATATACTACTCAGTTCAATGAAGCTTGCCTTAGGCCCATTACTGTTTATTAATTATCTTTCGATTTGATGAATGCGAAATATTGGATGAGAAATCAGTTAATTGCCAATCGAATGAATAAAAGAAGAGGCGGGCGATTGGTCTAGTCTACTTAAATGATGTTCTATAAATAATACTTCGATCAAAATTAGACGCAGACGTAATCACATTTTTATCACTGTCTGGAAAAAGTAATTTGGGTAATAGCTGGTGCAATTCAGAAAAGTCATTGGACTCATTACAAATATTGATAAATAGAATGCTAATTTATTTCCTATACTTTTTCCAAGCACAATCATAATCGAAACGTATCTAAGTGTTGCTTTCTTGCAACTGAAATCATTTGAAAATCACAACTTCACCGTTGCACTTATTACCCAAAAATTCACTACGATTTATATTATCACATAAAATTTTAACTATTACGTAGATAAATTATTTATAGTAATCTTTTCTCTATTTTAATAAACCGTTATTTTATTAGCTGCGAAATCAAAATTACGGAAATTAATTTACCGATTTCATAATGAATATCTATCTACACTGCTAATCGAAACCGCTTTCTTTCTTTCACCATTTGAAAGACTGTAAACGAATAATTGAAAACTCGAAAGTTAGCTCTGGATAGTTTCGCATTCACTTTAAAAAAAAAATGAGTCAATTAATACTAATTGAAATCGTAAATTGTATATTTTTTTAAAATGAATCTGAATAAATTTTAATTCACACTTCAGCACGCTTCCGTTTAGAATGAATAGATGAAAATAATAAGACTATTAGTTCCATCATTCATTTTTCATTTTCGGGAATAAAATGCAAAAAATAATCTCATTCACGTATCCAGTTTCAAACATATTCAAACCAAGTCCAAAAGTAACATGAAGAAACTTTTTGTGGTTTTTTTTTCAGAACAATATTAAGAAAATTCATGAAAATAACGATCTCATCTAGTACTTCCGGTTCCGTAGTTTCGTTCACATACCTACTCATTGCTAGGGAAAGATGTCGAGCATGGATTATGTTTTCCGTTACAAGCCCAAAAACATCTAAATGCATAATTGAACTGGATGAATCTGAATGAAGTCAAAACTGTTTTTGAATTATCGGACCATGGGAAGTCCTGATTTTGCCAATTAGCTGAATAACACTCGAAAGTATACTTTCAAAAGGTAAGAAACTACCAAGCTCATTAATGAAAGCCCATCTTGCCCAGTTTGCGTTTTGTTTACCTTTCTAAAAATAGCTCGTTTCATTTAGTGGTTATTCCGTTCATACTTGTTGCTTCGTTTTCAATAGTTACGTTCAGTTCGCCAACTGAAAACTCCAACTCCATTCACAACGAAAATTTATGCGAAGCTAATTAGCAGCTAGTGCTCATGAACTTGTTTTCTGGTCATTTTAATAAAAATAAATAAAACTAACGCTCTGATATTCTTTTCGCGAGCTTGTAAATGCTCAAAACTCAGTTTTTCACCTACTTATCTAAATTGTGTGAATTCAAGAGAACCCGCGATGATGATTTTATGATATATTATGCGTGCATATTACTTATGTGTATTTAAAGCAAAGCACAACAATAAACAAGAAAAGAGAACGTAATCGTTATAAGCAAACTATGTAAATTTTGTCTCTAGTCTACCGTTCGTAAATATTCATATCAAAATAAAAGACGGTACGCGGTACACATAACCTTGGTGTGGTTTGTTAACCTGCACAAAAAGAAGATGCTGTAGGTACTCAGGTATGTATGTACGTATGTAGCTACTCCCGGTCGAACGAACGAAATAATTTACGAACATTGTACTTTGATACATCAAAGATTAGTGGAAAACATCTAATATTTTTGCTATCGTATTTGTACGAAAAATTAGTGATAGGATATATTTTGAAAATATTTGCGTGTGAGCTTGTTGGCATTGTAACTGGAAGTGTGATCTATCTTAGGAAAGTCGATGAGATGATATTAGGGACAATATGCATTGTTTAGGGAGGAGGATACAAAAGTTACATTTTTTATAGAACGAATTTTGGTCGTAATAGCTCTCGGCGGATCTTAATACCAAGCATGGAATTTCCAGCTGTAGTTCGTTTTACTGAAACATTTTCCACGCTCTTTTGAGTGAGTTAATCATTAAATTGACTTCCGGAATGAATTATTGAATGTGCAAAGTATTATTTTAAAAGCTATCGTCATTTTGATCAAACTCTCTCTTTTAGTTTCAGATCGAGTAGAATGCAACTTATGTCCGCAACTATTGAAACAAAAGGCCGACTATACTTTTGGATCCTCGAATGTATGATTGCCGTACAAAGATAATCCTTTTATATAAGCTGGCGCCAAACGATGCTACCAACACTCTCCAATATTGGACACTAAATGGTTGGACACATCGTGTGGCCGATGGGCGAACTACCAGTGCCCAGTGTCAAGCGTCCAACATTCGTGTTGGAACATGTTCGGTCTGTTGTCGGTCTTTTTCTCCGCTTCAAAGGCAGTGCTGCCGCTTCAGAGCTTTCATATCGTATCCAAATTCTACAAAAGTAGTAAGAAAAATGTATCCATCGTATCCACAATTTTAGCAATGCGTATCAAATTGATATCTTGGTATAATAGCTCTGCATGGCTCTGTACAGCCATTTTTGTCGGAAATATAAAATGTCATTTTCGACATTTTACATAAATCGACGATTCATGCCACAGCATATTGTAAAATTGAACATTTATTTTTAAAAAATATCAAAATCTTAATCAAAAAATCACATTCAGCTTTTAACAAATCAAATGCATAAAACTCGGCAAAAGCTAAAAATATTTTTGTTTCAAATTTTCTGCTAATAGTAGATAATCGACGGAAGAAAGGCAGGCCCTTTTTATTATACATGAAGAAGCACTGCTGGTTTTAGATGCCCTGTAAGGGCGTTATCAGATACGGAGTCGAGAAATTGACTCTACGGATCTGTTGAAGGGACAGGCCAATGATCCGATAAATTTAAAGCCTGACTCAAAATAGGTGGTTCAAATGACCGAGAAACTACTTGAAGAGGGGACTGTCGCCTGTCTGAGGGCAACGTTTGAGGAAAAATTGGATGCAGAATCCTCTATGCCGATGGGGTCAACGTCGGGACTACCTCCGAGTTGGGTCGCTGCCTGGACCTCATGACTCTGGACGGAGAGGAATGGGCTTGGGCAGCTTCTATGTCCGAGGGGGAGGAACTCGACCTAAACCTTATCAACAATGAATGATAGGGCAAGTGCTGCAGATCTCCACACCATACCAAAGCAGCATCAGCTGCCCTGCTTCTCCGCTTGTCTAGGACAGAGGAAGAGCTAATCCTAATCCAACAACCATGGGTTGCCAACAGCCGGTTTGTGGGTTACGTACCAATGTATGCAGACTGATAGTACCCGACGGCTTAAACAAGCCACGTGTCTGTATTGTTGTCAAGAAAACCACTAACGTCCTTTTACTATACAATTTCTGTGACAACGATAACATGGCTGTTGCAGGATAACATGCTGGTTTGCTTTCTACTACATGGCATATGATCATGTCACTAGCCATCTTTGCGACATTGTCAAGGGTGTTGTGGCTAAAGCCATGAAAATTGGTGAACCTTTTTTTCTGAGGGCTGATTCTAATGCTCAATAATGAAGTAGAGAGTAGCTCTTACTCAAATGGCCGAGATGAGGAACTTTTTGATTTTATCATTGCCCACCACCTTTTCATCGCCAATACTAGCAGCGAACCGACCTTCTTTTACTCAAACTGTAAAGAGGTTCTTGACGTTACCTTGGGAAGTGGGCGGCACTCGCATTTTCTCCGTGATTGGAGGGTTTTACAAGAGTGTTCATTCTCCGATAATAGGTTCATATCGTTCAACGTGGCTGGCCGGAGATCATGGAGATCAGCACTCAGCGAAGAGAGTGTAGGAAGGATTTCAATAGCTCGAAAAATCGAATGACTGGTCGCTGTATAAAACGAAGCTGAGGGCTTTTAAATATGCCGTACGCAAGGCAAAGAGTATCAGCGAGGCAAACCACCTTCGTGAGGTTTTAAGCACGACACCGAAGACTATGTGGTGCATCATGAACCCTGAGGGCTTTTAGACTAGCTCGAGCGCAGGTACTCTAAACGTTCTTTTGGACGCACAAATGGAGCAATCTAGGAGCTCAACACCGTCATTCAGAATATCTAATTCTCAACTGAGGAGGGCTATTAACTCGTTTGAGCCGTTTAAATTCCCGGCCCCTGATGGCGTCCTTGCTGCTGATATCCAG
Source organism: Nemotelus pantherinus (assembly GCA_963978885.1). Classification (NCBI taxonomy): domain Eukaryota; kingdom Metazoa; phylum Arthropoda; class Insecta; order Diptera; family Stratiomyidae; genus Nemotelus; species Nemotelus pantherinus. The sequence continues at coordinate 51,113,566 of OZ022263.1, read as the reverse complement.
CAGATCATGGAAGTATCGCTACAATGGCTCAGAGAGATTTATAACGCTTGCCTGCGCTTATCGTATGTTCCATAAAGCAGGGAAAGTTTTTAATGTTAAGCCAAAGGACTATCGTCCAATAAGTCTTAAATCTGTCCTGCTTAAGATTTTGGAAAGGATTTTGTAATATTGCAACGAAATCATTCGAAATTCCTCAAAGACTGCTGCATAGCTCTTAGGTAAGACGGGAAATGCATTCAATATTAGAATAAAATATGTTTCAGCAGTGGCCTATGTGTTTTGAGGGTTAGAAGAATTCACCTATTCAGCTCTATATAAATTATTGTACATTATAAATTATTATGTATTATAAATTATTGTACATTTTTGATAGTTCCTGAGCTACTTTCTTTCTTGTCCGTTTCTTGAGTCACATCATGCTTATGCCCATTTTGAATAGAACGTCAAACTTTTTCGAAAGAAAATGCTGCTACTTCCATTTATATAACAGTAAGATAAAATTGTGCAATCAAACTTTTCTATTTGAAATATAAAAAAGTGATTGTTATGAACACACGTTTTTGTGCAGGTAAATTAAAATTGAGAAAAGTATCCATTTTGGGGGCAACGTATCATAGTATCATCCAGATTTTTTAAATTCAATTCGTATCCAAAATGATACGAAGGTATCCAAAGTGGCAGCACTGTTCAAAGGGTTTTTTTTTTCACTGGACACACTGGGAAGACATTTGGTGAACTGCTACACGATTCGTTCAAACAATATTATCAGATTTTTTTTTGTGTTTTGACGGTTTGTGTTTTTGTTGCCTAAGTATTTTAATTAAATATTAATTTATTTTTTAGCAGATAATTATTTTTAAAAACCACTCAAAATAAATCAAGTGCTTCCATACTGTTTTGTTTTATAGATTAGCAAAACAGTTAAGTTTATTGAAAACTTGAATATAGGTGATAGAATTTGATTGTTTGAGTGTTTGTTTGTTTAGTTAAGAGGTAAACTAACTATAATAAATTTGCTTAAAAAAGTATATTATTTGCTTTACTGTTGATGTAAATATCTATTTGATATTTAATATTGAATCAGTTTATTATAATTAGCTAAGTAATATTATAATCATAGTGGATTCATTAACAATAACAGATAAAAAATATTTATAATATTAATTTGTTGCAGTTTTTTTTTTTAATTTGTGACTCGCTATGGGTACCAATACAGAAGTTGATAAAATGGATTGGATCAGCAGTTTGGTACTGAAATTTGTACAGCTGTATGATTCATGCCCGACTTTCTAAAAGATACACGGCATTCAGTAACAATTTCGAACACTGTACCTTGAAAATCCATATCTTTGCCAATATTTGATCACACACAAGCCAGTCGATTGCCTGAAAAAAAAACCTTAGCCCCAGCCTGAGAGACACTAAAATGTTCTGGAAGGCAACTCATCCGTGTATACACCACTGAGACCGCTCAGTTTTATTAATTATGTACGTAAGAATGAAACTAATCTCGAGGGCGACACCAGCACTCTTTTCACATCTACCAGGAATACGAGTTGTAAACTCCCAATCTGCTAGAGTTACTGAAGCGATGTAGTCAAGCCCGCTGGACCGGGAACCTTATGTAGCATTCGAAAATTTTATTTAAAAGCTTCTTCATGCAAAATTTCGCTGCACACTGTAAAATGTGCATCGAAACCAGCATCTCAAGACTAGCTAACTGTAGGTTCAAAAAACAATTCCAAGTCCAAAGTTTCCACTCGAAAACGAAAACAAATTACCGTTGTCGTTTTCGATAGCAAATTAGCCTCAGGCAGTCTGGGAGAAAACGTGGCCGAGAGGGGTCTGCCTGAAAACGTGGCCGCGGATAGTCGAATGGCAGCTGTGACCGAGGCTGGTCAAGGAGAGCGTTGTGGTTCGGTCGGAGGATGAGAGTTGGTTCGAGCGCTGCAATGTGCACTGATGACGGTTACGCGTTTTTGCGGTGTTAATACACGGTAATACAAGAGGAAGTAAAGAAAAGTGTTCTACTTCGGCCACTTATTTTTGTTTAGATTTCGGCCGAAGTCAGTGGGCGGAGTGAACCCGCAACATCCTAGAGTCATGGCCCCATTAACAGCAGGGGACTGAGGCTGTCTACCTCTTCTCAGGCCAGCTAAATGATGGATTATTTCCCCGTTTTAGGTTTTTTTTTTTTTTCTTGTTTATATTCAGCCCCTTTTTACAGATGCTAGCAATTTGCTTTGACAAGTCTCGGCTGGGTCTGGCTTCCCAGCCCTTGCCTGAAATTGCTTCTGGCCCTTTGCGAACATTTTTCATTTCTTTTTATTTTATTAAATTCGTCTAACCCAGACTATATACATATAAAATCACTTAAACGAATTCTGTATAATTAAACTGGATAATTAATTTCTTTTATATGTATATAGTCTGGGTTAGACGAATTTAATAAAATAAAAAGAAATGAAATTGCTTCTGGCCCTTTGCGAACATTTTTCATTTCTTTTTATTTTATTAAATTCGTCTAACCCAGACTATATACATATAAAAGAAATTAATTATCCAGTTTAATTATACAGAATTCGTTTAAGTGATGCTGTAGATAAATGAAATTCAAACATATAGTAAGCTTCATTTAAGCATCTACTTATTGCAAAAAAAATTCGCGGCAAATAAGATTTTGTAATTTTGACGTCGAGAGTTCAAGGTATCCATTCGTAAAAGATTCAAGCGGTCTTCATAAGGAGGGAGATGTAAAGGGTCACACCACGGATTACCGTGGAGGCAGAAACATAAGAACCTCTTTTGGATGAACTCAATTTGGTCAATGTAAACTTTTGGATACGGCACCCACAAAATGCTTACATTTTCGACAATAGGTCTCACTTAGCTCCAAAAGGGGGTCTTAGTTAGAAAAATGTCGTTAATTCCCTCGAACGACTTCGGACAAAACCCAAGGCATTGCTAGCTTTCACACGATTGAGTTGAGTACTTTCGCTGATCTATTTAAAGGTGTACTCAAAAGTCAGTATTCATAGATTACAGGTGATTTTAATTTCAGATGACAAGACACCGCGAAAGATACACGTTGGGTTCGATTCGTCAAGTAAGAGTAAATCCGATTTAAAAACAAATTAGGGAATTGAAAGGAATGAAGCTTACCTAAAAGTAAAGAGTGATCAAGCTTCGTCAAGTCTGTGTATGCGCAGACAGTTTGGAGGCCAGTTTCAATTGAGGTGATTACTTGGTGCTGATGCGGGGCCATAATGGATTTGCAATGAAAGCCTTCTATATCTGTGATTATAGCTTCAAAAAGTTTAGCGACGCAGGGAAGTTTTGCAATACGTCGATAGTTGCAAGCATCATTACGACTTCATTTTTTGAATATAGGAGTGACGGTGGAGTATTTTCACAAATGAAGATAGATCCCTGCTGGGCTAGGTGTTATATTATTGTCAAGTTTATTAACAAACACGATAATGGTGTCTTCGTCAAGTTTCAAATTCTTCATCTCCAAAGAGTTCGTCAAGTAGGGCGAAAAGTGTCTTGAATTTGCAAAATCCGTACGATAAACTTAAACGGAAAACAGAAGCAAATAAATTACTAATATTAAAGAGATCATCAATATATGAGTCGTCAGATTTAAATGTGAATGGATACCCATAGTTATAAAACCTACACTCAGAAAAAAATCGTTGTATAAATAAAAAAAATAGATATGAATCAAATATTTTCAAATATGATTCGGCGTCAGATACGTTTGTTTTTAATTCAAATAATCTGCCTTCATTTCAATAACGCTGTATCAAAGTGGTCTTGTTTAGCACAAGATGTTTTGTTTTACATTCAATGATGAAAATTATGATTTGAAAATAACATTTGTGTAATAAAGTGGAATCATTTTTACTGAATGTGGGGGCTTATTTAATTCAAATAAGATTCGTTTTTTATTTAAAAGTGTTTCAACTTTTGATTTAAATTTGATTCCATTAAATTTTAAGTGGTGAAATTTGTGTGAGGGTAGAATTAACAAAATTCCAAAATCTCTTAGGTTGAGCTTGAAAATTAAATTTTAGCTGTTGCGTATGTCTCTGATATGCAAATGAAATTTCTTTATGATACAGATCTCTTTATGTAAAAAAAAGTTGGTAGTCAGGATCTGAGCGAGTCAAGCGAAAATGTCTCCAGGCTTTGTTTATGGAATTTTTCAAATGACAATCCCTTCTTTGTCGTAAGTTCGACTTGAGCACAAACAAATTCATTATATGAAAGCGGTATCTCTATTAGAGATACTTTGATAGACATGATACTTCATGACATATGAAATATACGTAGCGTCTTCCTGTTCCTGGGTGCCAATCCATCCCATTTTCTAATGACCCAGCCCAGCCGTGTAGAGCTAGCAAAGCGATGTATCAGCATCCGTCGAGGTTGGATTAAAGGGTGCTCCGCTAATGCGGGCGAGGAGTCTTCACGGCCATTTCTAGGGTACCCTGCTCCCAAGTCACTTTTTTTATTTGCCTCTTGATGGCTCGTCTTCACTAATCCTGCTTGGCGGGCTTTCGACGAGACTTCGGTTTAGTTTAGGCGCTTGCAAAGCATCTCCCTTTCTTTTCAAATCGCTACACCCCTCAGATAAGATTCTGGTCTGACCAGCCTCTGTTCTAGTCCACGCAGAAATGAAATACAGTCTCACTGCAGCAAAATCAGATTGCTTTAAGAATATGAAGCAAAATGATAAGTGTATACATAGGGGTGGTGCGGAGAGCTCTGATCTCTCGTCACAACTGAGCATTCATATTACTCTATTTCGGAGCTTTTATACTCTGCTAACCCGAAGATTTAAACGTGTTGAGGGATTTTATGACCGACCTCAATAAAGAATTTGAAATTCTACACGCTGAAAAATCATTGTTCTACCCTTAATATATTTTGCAGCTAATATATTTATATTAAAAACATTTCTTAACATTATTATATTGACCTAGCAATAACATTATTTTGCCAGCACATAGCATTCTTAAAATTTTATATATTGACATGCGTGTGGTGAATTTGTCTGTTACAATATTATATTAGTAGGCCAATATTAAATAGTAAAATGGCAATAGTTATATTAGCATCTTACAATACTATTGGTACACCAATAATTAATATTAACATGCCAATATATTATATAGTAACATGGCAATAAGTTATATTAACGTCTTACAATAGTATATTGGTATACCAATAATTAATATTAACACGCCGTCGATACGATTTTTCCATAGTCCCATAGTCCTCACGGAGATTCCCTACGTTTCCACAGGAGGATCTCTATGAGGATCTTTTCGCCCTGTGAACTTGAGTGAGCTAGGATTGCTAAACTACCTTCTTGAACTCTTTTTACAGGGAGGCGATTACCATGTTTTACTTGAGCCACGAAAGACTCAAAAATTTTGGTAACCCCCCAATCCGCCCGCGGGAGATAAGGGTTGAAAAGCCTAAAAATCTCCAGAGCTTCTTCTCGATCAGAATAAAAACAGAGAGTCCATGTCCAGCATGTAGGTCGACTAGCAATTACGTCGGGGACCTGTATATGTTTGCGGCCTTAGAGACCATAGGTCTTTGGTTTAAGTGCATGGTTGAAAGATAGAGAGAGCCTGCAGAACGAGAGACTTTTAGAATCTCTTTCACCATTTTCTCGAAAATCTCATTCTGGATGCCGTTGGACGAAGGTTTGGTAGCCTTTGAAATATGTTTTCTAATAATAATATGTAAATTAGGCCCTATTTTAAACCACACGAAACTACTTCACTTAATCGCATACAGAATTAATTTGTTTCCAATTCAACTGAAAATATTATGGTAAGACCGACATAGTTACAGAAATTGACTTGACTTGACAAGACTTGAACGCTAACACAAAACATCAAAAACTATATCTTTGTCCTTGTGAAATTTTACACCAGATCACCTACCCTAAAGCTATGCGTTTTCAAACTGTTAGAGTTCTGGTGCTTCACTATCTATAGTTGGAACACAATGTTTTAGCCAAATTAGCCAAGAAAAAGTTCTATGGTTTGTGGTAGTCCGAGTCTGCCTAAAATTCGAGATGTTTTTAGACAAAAATTGTATTTCTTTTAACTTTGCCTTTGCTTCGATGAGACTATTTATGGCTACAGAAAAAACATGCAAATAATCTCAGAGCAAAAATGATCCCATGTGCATCAATTCATTGACCTCGCAGAATCGGGATGGTGAGAATTTGTGAAAAAGTAAGATCAGGGAATTATACTTTATTACTCGTTACTCATGGAGAATAGTGCAGTGAGAAATTTTAAAATTGGAAAGTAAATACAATACTATTGCTGGAAAGTGAGAATCCTATTTTTTTATTCATGCGGAATTGAGGTTCAACGCAATAATACCGGAAATATTTAAAAGCTGATTAATTTATAGTTGACTAAATTCAATAACCGTTCGGACCTTGTTTCCATTTTACCAACATAATTCTCTTCTAGCTGTAATGCTCATTTCTTAACGATTTTCCAATTTCCCCCGTATTAAAAAAAAACCGAAGAACAAGTATCCAAATGAAAAAGTAATCACGAGGTTAAATAAAGTCAATGATGCTTTCAGTGAAATACATAAGTTCTTTTCCGTTCCAATCATTTCAAATAGGGCAATCAACTGTAGATCAGCCATTATTTCATAAGTGATCTGCAACGAAAAATCGAACTCAGAATTGTATCTTGGCAAAAAGTGCACATAATAGACTGTACACAATCTTCAACAGTAAATAAGCCAACAATAAGCTTCTTACGAATTTCACAAGTGCATATGATGTGTTCAATTAACAAACGTTGCGAAATTCAATTTCTTCGGCAACATAGATTTTAAACAGGTAGTGTAACGTTTTTTTGCCCAATATAAGAGCGTCGAGCTTTTTCATTTTTCTACACCTGTCGGCAGTTGTTCCGACAAACTGGCAACGGAACAGCCCAAAACTTTTCGGGCAGTTTCATCAAATAACCGTCTTTTTCATCGGTCGTTAAAATATGTAGGAAGGGGGAGGAGAACATATTCAAAAACTCAACAATACAGTCGTCAGCAAAAACGATGGAGAATAAAGTCGAAAAATTTGTAGCTTGGCAAAGAGCTTTGGCTTCTTCGGTGTCATTAAACGCCAATTCTGGTTCGTTGACGTTACAATTCCAAATAGCGCCAAACGAACCAGCAAAGCATTGACCGTTGAGGCTTTTGCGCATTTTAAAATGCTCTAACGAAGATTTCACAAAACGAAACTTCTGTACGCGTCAACATAAACATCGGCTGAGAATTTCTCTTAAGTTTTCAACTGTTTGCCGCTAACTATTTTTAACGTGTATGTATTTGTATTTTCTCATCGCGGTTTTTGTTTTGCGCCTTTCATACGCGTCTATTTTATCTGCTACGGTCTTGCTTTTTCGTGTTTCTGATTTTTTTCTGCATGCACATACGTTTATGTGCAAACGCTTAGCGATTAAGGCGTTCATTCAACTAACTCTTCCTACAAAAAAAAAACTGTAATATTTTTGCACAAAAAAGAGGATGCTCTTCGTTTACACCCGAAGCGATCATTTTTCATTTTTGTTTAATATACACTCAAGTCGGTTTTGACCACAATATAAAACGATTGCATTGGTTGTGAAGCGTTTGAATTTTGAATTTGAAATATGTTAGTGAAGGTAGAAAAAAAACGGTCGAAATTGGTTTGATAGTTCCCATACAATTAAAACGAGTTTTACTGGTGTATGGAGGTGCAAGTTTTCAGTGAGTTGGCTTGATAGGGCATGGACTTGATGTGTATTTCTACATGATGTGTATTTCAATACATAATGTGTATTTCAATAAATCAAAGCTAATCAACTGAAATTCAAATTCTGCGAAATACTAGCCAACGCAGGCAACTTTATTTGTCGTGCGGTTGAAAATGTGGACTCGGTGGTGGGACATTTTATGAGCGAAAACCGCAAATATTTGCAGAAATTTCCGTGTGGAAGTACAAAAATGTCTAGAAGTAGTTATTAAGATGACAGTTTGGAGATTCTACATTGCACGATGCATAGATTAAACAACATAGTCTCAACGGAAAAAAAGCCAACCGAAGCTAGAATTACCTGTTAGATCTTTGATTTGAATTTAATTGGCCTTGAAGCTCCATCTGAAAGGGAAAGTAATTGAAAGAGCTAGGAAGATTTCGATTTCTATACATATGTTAGGTATTCTATCGTATCGTGCACTGTACCAAGAGTCAGCTATGAAAGTTCGCAAAGCTGAAGACTACGACAATTCTACTGTCAAACAAATGAACATCAGGGTATACTATGTGCTTACGTCATATAAATGGGTCAACTGAATGACGCTGCATGGACAGACTGTTAGGTCATGTAGAACTCCCCAAAAGCGCTTTGCATGAATATCGCCAGCAAAGCTGAATATTCATGGCTGCAAACTCATGCTCTGTATTTGGTATAATCAGCAGGGTGTACTTTAGTATGAGCTCCTCAAAGCCAACTAAACCATCCCGACAGATTGCTATCGACAATTGATGCGATGGAGTCGAGCATTGAAGCAAAAGCTCATTATATATTTCTGCATACCACATTCAGATCCTTATTGACTGCTAGAGTGGCCACGTCATCAGCATAAGTTTGTGATTGAAGCCGTTCTTATTGCAAATCGTTTAGCAGAGAGTCAACATGCATACTCCACAGAAACTACGATAGCAAACCTCCTTCAGGACATCCATTTGTCGTCTCCGCTCTCATTTATCAGTCGACTCAAGCTGCAGTTGCAATATCCGCACCACTATGGCATGTAACCCTTTAACTAAGACGTCATCGACGCGATGGCCAGCCCTCGCAATACAGGCCTCTGCAATGTCCACAAATAAATCGCTCCCTCAATCTTGGAAACTAGGAAATGAAGGGCCGAATCGCATGATTTTCCTCACCGGTACTTATGTTGTTTTCCGTTGAAGGAATTAGACTTAAGTGTCTTGAAGGGATTAGACTCAAGTATGTGTTTTTCAATCAGACTCTCCAGGCATTTCAGTATAAACGATGTTAGGCTGAGCGGCTAAAAAGCTTTGGTATAAAGACAACCTTCACCGGTCACTAAGGTGACGGAACATACTCCACAGCTAAGCATGTTCAAAAAAATTCTTTTAAGTCTGCCTCCAGGTGATCCATTCCTTCTTTTAGCATAGTCGCATAGATGCCATCCAGGTCTGGCGATTCGAAAATCTCAAAACAAAAAAAAACATTGAGTACGTCTATGACCCTTTTACTGACCACAGATCTAGCTGTGTATCAGCATTTAATATTAGGTCAAAGGCACAGAAGCCTTCTGCGTTTCAGTCCCGGTAAATGATTCTCAAGTAAATTCTGTATGGACTCCTTTTCCAGCTTAGCTGATTGGATCTTTTCCAGTGCCTTGGATAGCCTCGACGTGTCTCTTGCACCTTCCATTCCATTCTCTCACAGAACGATTTGAAAAATTCTCCCTTCGAGGTCCTCATCACATTTTTATAAGTTCTTTGCAAGATTATGTAGGCGAACCAATCATCCTCTCTGTTGTTCTTACGAAGTCGATTGAGGTGTTTTCTAATAGCTTTCGTTTAGAAGTAGGAGCCAATTGCTGGAAATCATTGCCATAAAATGGAATCTGCAGATTCAAAAAAATTTAGAGGAATGAGATTGCTGAAAATTTAAAGGTAGGGCGATCGAATTATAATTTTATTTCAGTATTATAATTCTATCTTTTTCGTTGAAAGATTATATTGATAAACCAAGCCAATGCACATAAAACATTCTACGGATTTCTTCAACAGAGAGCCGAGGAGCACAAATTGCCCTTACCCGTTTTTAATGAAAATTTCGGCAGAAACGGAAAAGTGTCAAATAATTTTGATTGATAATTCTGCATCGATTTGACGCACTTACACGAATGTCATTCACTGAAACCACCACTTTTTTTGGAAAGTTGGCTGCCAAAAAACAGAGTTTAACCTGGTATTTACATACAACGCATAAACCACTTAAGCGATAATGTAGCATTGAAACTTGAAACATCTTTCCAGGACAGCTATTCAACATTATATTTTAGACGACCCAGTTCCTCTTTGCAACGCTTACAAAACAGTAGTATACACATGCCCATTTTCGAAACTAAAGAAGACAAAAGAGTGACCAAAATCATGGACATATCCGTGGTCTATTCAATGAAAGAAGCTTTTTTTTGACGATGTGCTGCATCCAAGAATCAAGTGTGATTCTCGGCGGGATCATTTTTGTTGTCGGTTTGGCAAGCCGAGACGCCTCAAAGTCAGCCGCATACTATAAATCGACTCCAGTCTTCCACGTGGTATCTATGCACTAGCATTCGCGTTTTCTTGGGATGGCGGTGTATTGATCGCGCATTGGATCCGACGGTTGTACGTACGTACGCGCCAATTTTCAAGGTCTTTAATGTTTTGTTTTGTTTTTTGTTACATGACTTCGTTTAAATGTTGGAGCGTCGTTGCCCGAATCACAAGTTCAACTTTGTGAATGATGATGCTTGGACGAAGCTGGAGGTATGTTCCGGCGGCTGCTACCATGGCGGAAGAAGCAGGGGGTTTGTGTTGTGTTGTGATGTTGTTGGCCTTGTTTCTCGGAAGCCGATAGCTTTTTTTTAATTCTGTTTTTGTTTCGCCATTCTTTCTTGTTTCTGTTTCGAGTCAGTGATCGATTGACCTCGACTATTCGTGGGGTTGTTTTAAATGGCGCGCGCTATTAGAACACCGCGAACGCGAAGAGGTCATTCGACTTGCCGACGAGTTCGTTCTCACAAAAAAAAAATAAAATTAAGTTCAAGAATAGCTCAACTGCTGGATTTGAATGCAAAGGTGGCGTCAGGTCGGCGTCGGGAATTGAAAACATGGACGATTTCGAAAAGTTTCAGTTGGTAGCGCAATTTAAATTACGCAAAAGGGTTTATGATCATGGTCTTGCGTTATTTGAAGTATATGATTGCAATTTGGCTATTTGGCTAATTCGTAGATTTAGTTAAAATAAAACATATGAAGAATTCCCTAACGTTAATGCCAAACTTTAAAAAAGATTTGGGATATTTCGGTGAATTGATATTTTGCTCTTTGAACAAACTAATCTGTTTTAATTTTTCCTAACTTTTTACCACTTCTAGCATTATGTTTAGTAAAGTTTTAAAAAAATGTTTGATATGTTTTCGCGGAAGAGAGATCCATGCCGCTTGAATGACATCCTTTAGTTTGTTCAGCGTCTGATATTGTTTTTCGCCATGGGAAACTACACGTGACAGTTGACTCCAGGTGTTTTCAATTACATTAAGATCTAGCGGTCTCGATGGCCATTGTAACAAGTTGTGCTCAGCAAAATATTCTCTTACGATGATCGCGGTATGTACGTTCGAATTATCATGTTGAAAGAGAAAACCTTCACCAGGAATTCTGAATCCATTTCTCTGAATCTCCTAATCTATAATTTTAATATAATTACTGCTTATCATTTTACCCAAAATAAACCTAATTTGTTTTTCCTTCATCCAATTCCGGTCCAAACCATAATTCCACCTCCACCCATTTGATGTCTGATTTTTGTTGAAGGATATTTTCTCAAATCGTGCAAATAATGCTAACAGCCATTAGATAGATTCCTTCAGTCAAAATACTTTTTCGTGGGTGAAAACTATTTTTCACTTTTGCTTCTTGATTTAATGTGTTCGCGGACAAGCAGCATGCTCTCTTCTTTTTGTCTTGGCAGTTAGCGGAAGTCGTTCTTTTATTATTAAGGGGATATAGCACCTTCAAAAGTTAATTTTTCATTGAATAAAAAGACATGCCTTAATGACACTTTGTCCATATACTTTATTTACTTATACCTATATACTACACAAAATAATAATTTTAAAAATGTTTTGTGGCCTGCTGTCGTCTGCTACAATTTTTTTGAAAAACACCAAAAAACACGGCGTGCACGATAACTGCCCTCAGAAAAGTGAAGAAAAGAAAACACAAAGGGGTTTAATCAGCATCAAAGCGGCCTTGGAATGAACTAAGAGAAACAATACTATGCTATGCATTACAGATTAACTGCACTCAAAATTTGATGTGCGCCGCGCCGAATCGCTCTCTGTGTGCCCAGCGCTTTAGATGTTCAGTCCGTTTTATAGTTTCCTTGTACATTCCATTTTTCCTATGGTTCCAGCTTCCGCAGCGATTTGCCTTGCAGTGCTCATTGAATCGAACGCTCCCTTCATTGACTTAGATCACATGATCCGTCTGGGCCAAATAACGAAAAACAGTTTTTCTAAAACGAACAATTTTTCTAAAAGGAATAGTTTTTCTAAAACCAATATTTTTTCTAAAACAGTTTTTCTACAACGAAGTTTTTCTAAAACCAATCGTTTTTCTAAAACGAACCGTTTTTCTACAACGAATAGTTTTTCTAAGACCAATCGTTTCTGTACAATAAACCATTTTTCTAAAACGAACAATTTTTCTAAATGGAATAGTTTTTCTAAAACGAATCATTTTACTAAAACGAACCGTTTTTCTAAAACGAATAGTTTTTCTAAAACCAGCCGTTTTTCTGTAACGAATAGTTTTTCGAAAACCTATCGTTTTTCTAAAACCTATCGTTTTTCTAAAACTAACCGTTTTTCGTTATTCTAAAACGAATCGTTTTTCGTTTTTTTAAAACGAACCGTTTTTCGTTTGTTAAAACGAACTGTTTGGCAGTGGAAACTGTTTAGCTGTGGAAAACAGATTTTCAAAGGCAAACTATGTATATAAAATACGAAGTTGTCAGACTTATCAGGTGCGTATTTTTGCATCTCGATCAAGAGCTGGTTAGGGTAGGTAGCATTGAAAGTAACAACATTTGCTATTCTTTTGAATGCTGCTTACCAGAACCAGCTCTCGATGGCATACGACCATGTATGTTGATTCTTTACGACCATGTGTACTGAGTGATGTATGATTATCGGGTTGATCAAGTTGATAATATGTTGGAAAATTGGGACAGTACAAGTATCAATTCAGTTTGGAAGCGCTTAGTGCTAGCAATGAATGTTTACGATACGATGGTGGAAGACATAATACATAAAATATATATAAGAAAAACATAATATGTAAAAATTCATTGCACTGAATTAATTAATGTTTCTGAATTGAACTACATACATTTCAAATATTTATTTTGTCGCACAGTATAACATGTTTTCTTGTCGTTAACAAATTGTTTTTTTTAAAACAATTTTAAAAACAATTGTTTTTTTTCAAAAACCCACCATTACAATTGTTTTTTTTCAAAAACCCACCATAGTTACAGGGTGCTCGAAAAACTGCTCACTTATTCTATGGCAACAATACTCCTGAAATGTATCAACAACTTTATAATAATTATGAGCAACTGACTCACTTCTATCAATTTTTTCGGCTATTTTTCGAATATTGTGACTATCTTCTAAGCAAGCATAGATTTTTGCTTTTCCGTTAACCCTCCGAGAACACATCTATTTTTTCGATCATCGAGAACAATGGGGGTCAAATTGACCCCAACCACTTTTGAACGTCTATAGAATCGCCGCCACTGAAGGTATGACAGAATCATAAAAGAGTAGCCCTATAGTGACCCTTGAAAAAAACGTATTTATTTTGCATATTTACCGTGGCGATTGTGAGGATTTTAAAATTTGCACATTTAAAAATAAATCATAACTTTGTCAGTTTTTAATATTTTGAGCTAAAAATGTATATGGATACTCTCAAGACATAGTACAATAATAACAAAAAAATTAGCCCTATATAAAGGGCTGCAAAAATAAGGTGTAATCATCTGAATAATCAGGCTGATTGCTCCGAGACATGGTCGTCTTCGGAGGAATCACTGTCGCCAAAATTATTATCATTGTCTTCAGCTAACAAATTATTGCATACACTGGAACGCAGATTATACGTCATATTGCTAAAAACAAAAAATAAAAGCATTTGCAAACTTATTTTTTGGCTTTTTTAAATTAATCTATCGATTTATTAAGTAAAAAAAAATTGAATTTTTACCTCAAAATTGACGTCCAGTACATATGGGGTCTATTTGACCCCTTAATCTGCTTCAAAGGCTTCTCAACGACGACTGACCTCTTGGGACTGTATGCGAACGGTGTAAACTTATATTCAAGACACAGAAATACACTTAGGAGCCTATAGTACCCCCCTTCTCCCGCAGGCCTAAGCGCTGCGATCGGCCAAAAAGGTCACTGGGGTCAATTTGACCCCCTGTGTTCTCGGAGGGTTGAGATTTAATGGTTTTTCTCTACCATTTCACAACAAATTCAGAAAAAAGTATGAAACACAAAAACTTCAAATAAACTCCACAAACAATTCAATTTTGACTTGGATTTTCGAAGCATTCAATTGCAACTGTCCCTATTCTATTGAGCTCATTTAGCAGCGCACGCCAATAAAGCTGACGAAAGATAAGGCTGCTTTCACACTATACGGTTTCACCGTACGTCAAAACACCGTACAGTATAAATCCGAATGAGCAACACACTATACGGTTTATGTACGGTTTTTTTTTTGTCACAAGCTAAATATCACAGTGCGGTTTTTTGCCGTACGGTCGGAACCGTATAATGTGAAAGCAGCCTAACGGTACATCACCTACGGTACGGTACTCACTATTTTACATGAAATATCCCTAATCGTATAGTCCTTTATTTGGGATAACAAGTTTAATGCTCCAAAGGCAATAACAAAAAAAAAATTGGGCGGCATGAAATTTCTGAATAGGCTATCATTAAAATGATCAGCAATGTAAATATAGACTAACGAACCTTTTCACCAACGATATTTTTTAAAAATTCATCGAATGTGTTTTTTTCGTACAATTTACGACTTGCAAAAGCAGATTGCAGCTTTGAAGTTAATTAAACGCAAAAATATTTCCCCTTCATCGGAATGCGTAACGTAATTTTTGGTTTATTGATTAATTTCATGTTGTTTTCATTGTGAAAAGAAATTCCAGATCGAAGGCGCAGGCATTTTTCAACTTCATCGTGCATACATTTACTCAGGAGAAGAAGAAAAATCCTCTAAAATATCCTCTTTCTGAATTTTTTTAAAAATAATTCTAGAATTTTATTTTTTGAACAAACATATGAGCGTAGTACAATTGTACCAAATACGTCCTACGATACCGAAATTATAGTCTCGAATGGGATAGCGAAACATGTTGCTGTCCGTGCCGGAACGAGACAGAGCACAAACAAACTCATGATAAAGTTTCGTAAACACAATTGAGCAGACGTTGCGAGACCGGGCACGGCACAGCCGATAACTTCAATCTAATTAAACGCGATGTGTACGTCATTTATTCCCCGTCGTGTCAATCGTTGGCACTCTTTTCTCAATGATCGATGCGCCAAGTATGAGATCCTTGACCCCGCACAAAAATGACCGAAGAATACAAACTCCAGCCTCAGGCAAGACGTTTTCCGATTGTTAGTTCGTCATCGATTTTCTTCTTCCGAAAGAATAACGTGGCGACCTTCAGCATCCCTACTAATTTGCCTCCCTTCCAGGACAAGCTAGCGGAGGCCTTTTGCTAGCCGTTCGTATGTCAATTGATTACATTATTGTTGGCACTAACAATACACGACTATTGCAAATTTATGGCTTCGTCCGGTGCAGCCAGCCAGGTGAATGGGATTGCGCGCCAGTAGAACCAAAAGGCGCTTGTTTTCACGAACAACATTTGATGGCAACAATAATCATTGAAATTCAAACTTACCAGGACTTATGAGGACGTTCTGATTGGGAACTTTTTTCGCGGTGCCCCAATTTCTGAAATTCAAAATAGAACCTCACCAACACATTGTGACAGCCGGCCTTCAACCTCAACACAATTAAATTCAGTTGTAATACGTATACGATGCACTCACACAACAGATACACGCATATAGACTTATCAGCTTGCCGAAAGCCACCGAGTCGTTTTGGATGCCAAATATTTTCTGATACCGATTCCCGAACCGTGAAAAATGCACTTTTGACACTTTATTAGCGAATCCACGAGCTTGTTTTCATTTGCGATAACACGGCGATTGTTGGCGAAACTTATAATTGGCAGTTTATCAACTGTCATAGGCAATTTTCAGAAATTTTGAGACAAATTGCGAGGGAGGAAAATTCTTCCGGCAAAGAATACACACTGCACACTTAGAACTGATGCCGTCAGAGGGAACATGGTGCCGTCTAAATATGGCCGTCGAACGTTGACAGCCAGATGGCAGAATTTTTTGGTTCGTGTATTCAATAAATTTATGTGTATTTCCCGTTTTTAGTCTTATACAATTTGTTTTTGATTCAATTTGATTCATTATGCTGGTTTCCATTGGTTTTTGACTACGAAAAATCCGAAAAAATCTCGTGTGTTTTACGTCTAAAAGATTATAGTCTCTAAAAATGGTTCGACGCGAAACCTACGAAAAGGAGGGACCGATTGGCCAATAATTGCCGAAAATGGCGAGAATGGAGGAATCGAAGAAAAATTTTTTTTTTTAATTTTAAATTAATTAGTTTAAAAAAAAGACACCCCCAAAAACAAGCGCAGCACAAAGCATTGAACAGTTGCTTCAAAAATCGTAAAAGAACTTTTTGCACAAAAGTTTTTAACTTCGAAAAATCCAAAAAAAATGACGTGTTTATGAGCTCTGAAATGTTCTAATTTCCGATTTCACTTCTAAAGCGTCTAAAAAGGTGTCGTTTTGTATAAAATGGAAATTATTTAATTTAAAAAAAGACCCCAAAAAACGACAAACACAAAATACCATTCATTTTCCCTACGATTGCCGAAACTACTTTTCAAAAGGGCAGAGTTTTTAATTGAATTTTGTTTGTTTTCTTGGTAGGAATATGAAGCGATTTATACCGCACATAATTCCCTAAACTAACAAAAAAAAATTTCCATATCTTCATAAGAATCCCTACAGAATATCTGTAGCTTCCACACTATGTACGCCTCCTTTAGGTACCATTCTCTAACTGTTCCAAGAAACTTTTTTTGCCAAATCCAATTCTTAAAGATATTAAGAAACATTGAATTAGATCCATCTTAGTTAACACACATCATCAGATTGCATAAATGTATTCATTCAACAAACTGCAGAGCTTCGTTTTTTTCATTATATATTTTCCAGTAACGTTACAATTTAAGAATGAAAGACACAATGCTTATAATCAACATCAGTTCTCTCACAATATTTCGCTTAAAACGACACCGAAGTGGAAAGTTTACTTGGCACGGGCGGCAAGTGCGCTCAGGTCAGCAATGCATTTATTCAGGGTTTCCTTTTCTTGCTGGGGGGTGATTGATTTTAGGACGTTCGTAACGATCCAGTTGGCCATGTGTTTCTGATTGATGCGACGGTCAATGTGTGTGCATTCAACTTGGTAGTCCAATCGGCGTTTTACCTGTAAATAATTTGATTATCGAATGTTCTTACATTTCTCTTTCCTTGAATTACTCACTTCACTGTAAACTTGCATGGCTCGTTCGCGGAAAGCAGCTTCAAGCTGTAGGGCAACGTTCTCCTTCTTGGCGTCGATAAGCATCATGGAACCTTCGGCCCGCCATTGCTCTTTCTTTTCAGCTTCAATGGCATCGACTAAACTCTGCATTTGGGCTACACGTCCTTCTTTCCATTCTCCTTCGATTCTCTGCAAGTAAATGATTAAGTCAACGAGAAAAATAAATGGAAAGGCTTCTTTTCCTTACATCGATTTCTCTGTCGCAGTAAGCTGCAATTGCTGGGCCAAGTTTCTTAACGGCAACCACCGCCATTATGCCCAATGACAAGCCGGAGTAGAACTCGTGTTCCATGACGTAGATTTCCTTGGAGCACAGGTAGGTGAGGAGACCGACACCGAAGGCGTATGGACCAGTGACTCCAGTTTTATTGTAGAAAAACTGGAACCATTCTTCCGGAAGGAATCCCATTCGAACTTTGCCTGGGAATTCAGGGCGGACCGGCCGAACGAACTGGGATGTGTCAGTTGAGGATGATGCGGCGGCACGAGCAGCCAAGGCTCCCATTGGCCTTTGAACTGTTATGAAAATAAAAATAAAAACATAGTTTATAAAGAAATTGTTATGGTTTTAGTTTTTTGCTGCTTTATCAATTATCTTGATTTGTTTTTTTAAGAGCCCAAAGACGTTTCATACAATTCACTGCAAAAGCAAGCATGATGTTCGAAAGTTTTAGCTTAACGTCTGTCCTTGCTATGAAATTGTATACACTGGGAAGAACCAAACACTGACTTCAATTTCGAGCATACCAATCTCACAGTAAAGCACGGCTTTGGAGGCGTTATTCTATTGGGTTGTATGGGAGTTTCTGAGCCTGGAAACGCGTTTATGACTCTTTGATATGAGATTTAATTAATTTATATACGACAAGGAGTAGTTAAGGAGGCGAATTCGGTCCCCATTGACCGGTTGCCTTGGACGACTCTTCAACGCGTATGAAAATGTTGCAAATAAATAGGAGCTGTTTACTATATTTTACAAAAAAACTCCTAGTTTCTAAAACGCTAAAGTTGACAAGTGTCATGCGAAATCGAAATTAGCAACGTTAATGAAGACCTCTATTAGGTGACTTCCATCGCGGAATACTGACTGTAGTATATATAGCCATATTAGATTTTTGTGGATGTCCGAGGTGATAGACTTACACCAATGCTGCTTTCTTTTAATCACACTGTGTTCGGGACATTTATTTCATTAAAATTTATGATTACATAAACGGATTGACATGATCTTGGTTAGGTTACTCTTGAATTATCTACACGACACCTTCCGCATGCCCCAGGACTTCAGGAGCAATTTGCTGTAAACAATAAGACTATAACTCACCAGAAAGAAGAGCAGCTCTCGACAACATCTTGATATCGGTGATTTATTTAATTTATTTCTAAAAAAGATTTTTTGACGTTTCCTTCACGTCTGGCACTTGCTCGCACGGACCAATTCGTTCGGCCTTTCGGCGTTCGGTTAATCGATGACAGCTCCAATACGATACTGATTGAGTCAAAGTAGATGCATAAGTAGAGTGCAAACAAAATAGTCGAATATCAGACTTATTCAAGTCTACAAAGTGCTTTAAGAAATTAAAATCATGAAATTAGTGCTTAATAATTTGCAATGAACCTCATAATTACAAAATAATGTAAATAAATCAGACATGCTAAAATGATGATCGAATTCTACTCCGAAAATGGTTTGAGGCACGGCTACAAGAATGGAATTCTTTCATTTCAAAGGCTCCACCTTAAATTTTCAACAGCTGTTGAAATGACAAGCTGTAATTTGACAATTCATTACAAGTGAAAAAAGTTTGTAAACATATGGCCGCGGAGATGTCGTCGGCTAAAATACACAAAAAACCTGTTAAAGTTGAAATTAAAACTGAACAGAGAGACTTACATTCGCTCGCCTACTACGCAGATGATCGTGTGGAATTAATAAAGCAAGTTTTCTCTGCTTTGAAGATGAAAACTATAAAAAATCTGGCGCCGGATTTCTTAAAAGTTTGTATTATTGTATATTTGTCTGATTCCAAGGATATTTGTTGTCATCCTAGTGATTTTTCTCAGCATGCTTGTACATATATCTTTAAGTCATTGCGAAAATAATGTTTTCAATTTATAAGTTGAGTGCAACTTTGCTTACCACTGAGTTGAATAAAACGCTAGCATGTGTTGTGAATCTAATAATTTCACTCTCGCACGAAAATATCATGGAATGTAGTCTCCGATGCTTTAATTCTCGAGAACTGACATAAATAATGTGCCTAATGCCAAAATTCTCAAGTTGATCTATCACCTCACATATGTTCTAAGACCAACAACTCGTTTGTACGCAAAGAACTCTAAATTTGGGTCGTAAGAATACTTTAAATTCAATTATTGCTACTAAAAGCCATCTGTTTAAAGCTATGTACAGTATTGAATAAAACTAAAGCACCCCTTTGCGAAATATCAGTTATCCTCTGATATTATTAGGAAAAGTAGATAAAAAAAATTGTTAGTTTTTAATATTTATCTATATGTGTATTATAAAAAACATAGCAATCAGAATTCAATCTTTTTGTTAACAAAAAATAAAAGTAAAAAATAACTCGGTACTCAAAATTAGCTTGGACAAAACTATAGCACGCTGTAGCTTATGACCGGCATTTATACGAAATGTAGGGTAGTTTTAGCATTTTGTCCCAAGTCCTATATTTTAATAACACCTGCACAATTGTTTGGCATAGAAGATATTCAACTGTCAATGAACTGTCCGGAAATATTTTTTGTCCTGCAGTTTTCCCTGTTGATCCCCCTGTTGGCAATTTCCCATAAGCTCTCAATGGGGTTGAGATCGGGAGATTGTGCAGGCCAATCCAAAACTTCTATCTTATTTGCTTGCAGCCAAGTCTTACACAGCTTAGAGGTATGCTTGGGATCGTTGTCCTGTTAAAATCTCCATTTTAGAGGCATCTCCTCTTCAGCGTACGGCAGTATTATGTTTTGTAAGATGTCGACGTATACAAAACGATCCATAATACCATCAATTCGATGAATTGACCCCTATATCTTATCCTGAAAAGCAACCCCAAGCCATAACATACTTCCTCCATGTTTGGTTATTGGGATGCAAAACGTAGGGTTAATTCTTTGTGCTTTTGGTAGTCGTACATGTCTTATTCCGTCTGAATATTTTAAATTATATTTTGATTCGTCGGAAAATTTCCACTTTTGAAAACTCCAGTCTAAATGGTCCGCGGCAAACTTTAACCTGGCCCTCCTGTTCTTCTCTGAGATGAAAGGCTTTTTTGCAGGTCGGCAAATTGGCAAAGCTCTTCTTCTAACGGTCCTTCCACATACTGATAGTTTGAAATCATTTTTAATTTCATTAGAAGAGACCGTATGTTCAACTAATATCCTTTTTTTAATCAAAGAATCATCTCTTCGTGATGTTTTTCGAGGCCTTCCTCCAGAATGCACAGGAGAGATACGACCCGTCAGCTCAAATTTTTTGTTTAGCCGCGATAAAACTGGCCGATTGATCGAATATCTTTTACTAATATTTATATCGCGATAAATCACTTTTATAATCAAATATAATTTTATTTTTAATTTCACTGCAATATGTATTTATTGCCATATTTAGTCTCTAACGTGTTAAAACAAACAACAGAATGCGCACGTCATTTCACGGCCAAAATTTTGCGCAAATGCTGCATTAATGATAAAATTTTAATGATTCATAAGGCAAACGCATTTCTGATGCAATAACGGTTTCCTGCCCACGGCCCGTCAGTATCGGTACGACGAAAAAGTGACTATATATAAAGGGGTGCTTTAGTTTTGTCCAGGCAAATTTTAAGTACCGAGAAATATTGTTTTTGTTCTTTGTTGTTGAAGAGATTGAATTGTCATTGTTAGGTTTTATTATAATACACGTATAGATAAATAATAAAAACGAGGAGCAAATTTTGTTTCATCTAGTTTTCCTGATAATATCAGGATAATTGATATTTCGCAAAGGGGTGCTTTAGTTTTGTCAAATACTGTATATCTAATTTACAGTTTTTTTCTGTATTACTCTCGTTATTTTACAACAAATTTTTATGATAATTTTTACAATATCCTTACATTATTGTTCTAGGAAATAATCCTAAATTTAATGTCTACTTTGATCTTCTTTTAATTTCCACAACAGAATAGTCCTATTGAAGAAGTAGAAGAATTATGTTTGAATGAACTTCTTGGTTTGTCCACGAAACGCTTACTTTCAATTATAAACGCCACTAAATGTCCATCAGACACTGAAAGCTCATCCGATTCCGATGTACGAAATATCGAAGGTGATTTTACATTGAATTGCGAACTATTGAAATTATATGTTGTGACAAACTTTTTCAGAACATGTGTCTCTCGAAGAGATTTCATCGGACAGTGAAACTGAAAGAAATAACACAGGTAAGTGTAATTTTTTTTATAAATAAATAACGCTGATAGCCCACAATCTACGGGGTGGCGCACAATTAATCATCCAATTTTGTTTTTGAATAACTTTATTACTAAATAAAAAAAAATTATTTTGAGTGATGGAAATCTTTATTTGGACTTTATTTGTATACTGCAGCTGTCTAGTTCACAAATATAAAATATGATTCACGTACGATGCCATTTGCAAAAATTATAACATCTTGCGATAGGGTGATTAATTTTGCGCCACCCTGTACATCCTTAAGAAATAGAATTGATTGAAATATTCATTACAAGTCCTTCTTAGAGTCAACTTTCGGGTTTGAATGGGCTAGATGACATAGAATGTTTATTTTCTTTGTGTTACTGGTTGTATAGCTGATTATATAAAATTAATTAGTTACATAAGATGGCCAAAATGATGATCTGCTCGAATAAATGACGTTATATCCTACAAAACCAATTCAATAATGAGCAACAATTATGTATGATCCTGTTAAAGAATAATTAGGCGCTTTAATATTTCCAATGCATTATACATAGTATGCAAAAAAAAATTATTTTAACGTAACTCACATTATTATAACACTTGAGTTGTGAATCAGTTTTCACAGATTTTTTTTTGAAAACAAAATTTAAATAAAAGCATTTTGAATTACACCATACAGGCTTTGTTGCCATGAAAAAGTCAATTTTGAAGCTGAAAAATAAGAAGCGTAAAGATAATAAGCACAGTGCTATCACTTTGTAAAAAATTAGCCTATCGGCAAACTCTGAAATGCATGTCTTTCATCAAAAACATGAACAAAAATAGTTTGTTTTTGCAAATATTCAACAATATTCATAAGCACAGTATAATTATAACCTAGCCTTTATTGTAACTTTTGAAAAAAGCGAACATCAAACTGACGTGACATATGTTTTCATTTTCCTATGTAATAGAGGCTGTAAAATGCATAAAATTGTAGTTACTAGTATTTAATTTAGTCTGATGTGCCATTTTCCAGAAAATTGGAATTTTTTAAGAAAATTCCGGGAATATTTGGTTACATAGTCACTTAAAGGTGGCTATCGAATATGGCAGAGAACCAAGCTGGAGGCAGTTTCGATTGTGTAATAGGAGCAAAACATAGAAAAGGCAGGACGCATCCGCACGAGCAACAGGCACTTAAAAAAGTATAGAGAACCTCTAATTTGTCTCTCGTGCTGCCGTTGAATTAGGTAGCCACGACTGATTCTGAAAAGGATTCAATTGTCAAGATAAATTCTGCACTTCTCAAGGAGAGGGATGTGTGAGAGTGACGAACGTTCATGATAAGGCGAATAAGAAAATTCATATTTAAAGATTAATGGAAAATTTACTCGCATTTTTCTGAACTGACAACATCATCGAATAGATATGCAAAACGAGGACACCAGACTTGACCACTTTATTCAAATATAAAACGAACGAGGCTGACTAATACATAGATATGTTTGGAAATACTAAAAGAATTGTGACAGGAACGTAGATTAAAGCCAACAATCCGTAAAGCTGTTTGAGTGATGTTATGGACTTGGACATCAAATTTCTATTTACGATCAAAGGTGATACCAAGATCAGTGAAATGGTCAATAGTGATAAGAGAGGTTCTACTAATAGCATATGGAAAAAGCCCTAGTCTATAATTTTAGGCAAAAAGATGCAAAGAAATACTTAAATACATATAAGGAGAAACGATACATCAAGTAGTAAGAGCAATATTCCTGAAGAATCAAATAGTACAATTTTAAGTTATATTTTAGATTGTCGTCAGAATGCCGATAAAACACTAGAAAGTTCGTTAATGACCAAGTTGAATAAAAGAGGTCCAAGGCAGACAAAACAGGTGCGATGCATTCAAAAAGGATAAATCCAGGAGAGTAAAGGCTGATTATTTTGATTTTGAAAAATCTGTGTAGATGATGTCAACCGTGTAGGTACGATCGTAAGCCGCAGCGGCTGCGTGAGCAAATTCAATAAAAAAGGTAGGGGTGCACCGACCTTAGGTAAAGCCATGCTGCTGAGGAACGAAGATATAGCTAAAAGTATTGTCATCTTTCATGAAAACACGCTTCGTTTATTCGTTATTCTATGTGTTTACGAAATAAAACAGTTTACTTAGACTAAACACACTTTAATTCGAAACAATTAATGTTGCAACTAAATCTACGAGGGTTGATCCAAAAGTAATGATAATCAATATAAACCAAGGTGATTAAACTTAAAAAAAAATATTTATTTTTCAACATGGTTTCCTAACAAGTTAATACATTTAGTCCATCTTTTTACCAAACCCAAGATACCCTTAGAAAAAAAATGATTTGTCTCTACTCTCTCAAAACGCTTCAACAGCGGCCATCACTTCGTTATCATCTTCAAATTTTTTGCCCCGAAGGTGTTCCTTGAGCCCAGGAAAGAGGACTCACTGAGACCTAGATCTCGCGAATAGGGTGGATGTTCAAGCAGTTCGAATCTTGTTTTTTGAATTGCAGCCATCGCAACTGCAGCCTTGTGAGCCGGTGCGTTCTCTTGATAAAACAGCACTCAGGCTCGCAGTTTGCTGCGTCTTTTTTCCTTAATAGCCTCCCGCAATCTTCTGATTTGGTCTGCGTAGTAAAAGCCTGATGTAGTGGCTTCCTTTTCCAAATATTCCACCATAATAATTCCTTCAGTGTCCCAAAAAAAAAACTGATTCATAACCTTCCCTGCCGAACTCGACACTTTGAATTTCTTCTGCATCGGTGAAGAGGGTCGCTTCCAGGTGATCGATTTCTGTTTGGTTTATGGATCAAAATGGTGGATCCAAGTCTCGTCCATGGTTACGAAACGTGACAAAAACTTCTCCACATCTGCCTGAAACCATTGTATCATGCCTGAAACTTTTCGAGATTCACTCTCGAAATGTGGACTCGTTTCTCCTTTTGCTCGTCGGTGAACATTCTCGTATGTAATTCGTATCTAATTCGTTGGCAACGATTCTTTGAACACTGCCATGCGAAATACCTGTGGGCTCAGATACATGCCTGATGGTCACTCTTTGATCTGCCAACACGACATCCTCGACTTTTTTCACGTTTTCTTCAGTGAGGGACGCGGATAGACGTCCTTCGCGGTATTCATCTTCAGCGGATGTTCTTCCCAGTTTAAACTCCTTGGCCCAGCGTCCAACAGTAGAATATGAAAGAGCAGAGTCCTCTAATGTTTGCACCAAGTCGCTGTCTATGTCTTTGGTAGATATTTTTTCAAACACAGGTACTTAATGACAATTCTAATTTCGTTTTTCTCCATTTTGATGTTCTCTCTCTGCGACTATTCGTATTCAAATGAATGTACCTCCTTGGAATCGTGGCCTATTTATGTTTTTTTTTTATTCTGACTCAGTGGGTATATGAGGTAGTAAAATTTTTACTAATGTTCGAATTAGTGATGGGCGTTTCTGTTGTTTTCAAAAAACGAAAACGAACTGTTTTTTTTTTCAAAAACAACTGTTTTTTAAAACTGTTTGAAAAAAACAGTTTGAATTAACGAGAGAAATAAATTTTATGGTGTACGACAATTAGAGTTAGGTCGTACTAGGATTTTCAGGATTTTTAGTACGAATACGAAAAAATACCTGTTCCAAATACCTATTTGAAGTATGTACATGTATATATTCCCAAGCTAGAATGGTGATGGTGCAAGATTAACTTCAAAGAATACCGAGTCATTAGTCTGTGCAGCTTGTCCGTAACTTTCCAATGGTCGGTCATTTATTTGGCAAATCTTTCTCCAATCTAGGGGCCATCTAAAGAAAAACGATCAAATTCAATCAATTTAATTTGTTTTTCATTTTATTATATGCAAAAAACACCTCCAGTATTCGTTCAAATGACAAAAGTAAAAAAAATTACTAAGATAGGACCAACTAATCCTGTTGTCATCTATATGACTTCATCGAGCGATCGCAGATACCAAACTTTTCCTGGCTAATCTAAAACAGTCGGATTTCCACTTCGCCTCACTGAAGCATGAAGTTTTTATGAAGCAATAAAAAAAATGTTTCGTTTATTAAACATGCACCCAATAGGGTGCCAACCTCTTCCGTAAGGCTGGGCATGAGTCCAGGGGCACCTTACCTCCCATGGTCTCGTAAATTTTTACAACCCCGTTAGGTATGGAGACACCCTCGTGGCGACCTGCAGTCAGGAGGAGGGCCTCAGCACACCCAGAGATGCCAACTGATGAACCAAAAAGGATCTCAACCTATTCCTGCTTGGCACTTTTAGTGCTACTTTTAGTTTTTCCGGCGGATTTCATTTTACCGTATCTTCGAAACTAAGCCGCTTTTCGCCCGAAACAACTCAGCAAGGTCCCCGAATTCATGCTAGATAAAAAAAAAAATTTTTTAAAATATGGATGTTTTTGCCCAATTTCCCCTATCAAAATGTTTTGCCCTTAAAATATCACTAATATACTCCCCGACCACTTCCAATCATCGAAAGCGCGGTGAAAGCAGTTTTTGCCAAACTATGGCCAAAAAACCCCTTACTCCCCTACAAAACCGAAATTTTTATATCACAGTAATATGTCTTGGCCCGTTATGTCCCAAACCACTCTAACCCAATATTGGCCGATTTTGGCCGATTTTGACCGATTTCAGCTCCTTTTGCCCTGAAAACTTTTTGAATATTTGAATAAAATACTTGAATGTACGAAAATATTCGCAAGTACGAAAATACTGTTTTCCGCAGCTAAACAGTTTTCCACTGCCAAACAGTTCGTCTTAACAAACGAAAAACGATTCGTTTTAAAAAAACGATTTGTTTGAGAAAAACGAAAAAGGATTGGTTTAAAAAAACCGTTCGTTTGAGGAAAAACGAAAAACGATTCGTTTTAGAAAAACGATTGGTTTTATAAAAACTATTCGTTTTAGAAAAACTGTTGTTTTGAGAAGAATGGTCCGTTTTAGAAAAACGATTGGCTTTAGAAAAGCTATTCGTTGTAGAATAGTTGGAATAATTGGTTTTAGAAAAACTATTCGTTGTAGAAGTACGGTTGGTTTTAAAAATGCTGTTCGATCTAGGAAAAAAATTTCGTTTTAGAAAAACTGTTTGTCGTTATTTGGAAAAATTGTTCGTTCGTTTTTTGCAGCCGAACGTTTTTTTCAAACTGTTTGGCGTTTTTGAGCCCATCAATAGTATTTATATCATTTTGGCCAAAAATTCGTATTGCTATATATATACACTCATGGTGCCAGTCTTGTTGTCCGGCTATGGGAGGTGTCCGCTTGTCGGAGGTATCGAACAAAATTTAGAATTTTATATGCTTATTAAATACATACAAATGTTTACATGTATGTATTAAGGTAAAAAAGTACATATTTCAATTATAATTACTTCGTGTTTTTTAATATTTATATGTAGATACAGATACAGGAACTTATATATATGCATACATTTTTCTTGTTTTTATAGTAATAACTAGGTTATATATATGTTACATAGTATGTAGAGGAATAATCTGATGAAAAAAACTGATCAATTTTCGATTGCTGAAGCTTAGTTTGTTTCCATTTGAGCTGTTGTTTCGCGAATTGTTTCTCTGCTCTTTTCAAGTATTGAAATGCTTCGTAGTCATCTTTTGCAAATTGCTTCAAACGAACGATTTCCTTCAGGGCCTCGTTATATGACTTTATTGGATCAATATCTTGAATGGTTTCCTCGTCATCGGAATCGTTTTCGTCCACAGTGTCAATTTGATTTTCAAGTCGAATCTGAATATCGTCATTTTCAGTGTGTACTGTCTTATCAATGTTTAAAAATTCTTCCAAATTTTGGTTCTTGAAATCGACGAACACTTTTGATAAGGGCAATTCATCTTCGGCATCAAATTCTAAAATATTTTAAGTTGTTTGTTCGAATGCTGCTTTCCTAAAACCATTTTTGATAGTCACTTCATCAACTTTATCCCAGGAGGATTTGATGAAGTATAATGCGTCAAGAACATCTATTGTTTTTGCGAGCTCTGATGCTGACTTGGTTCTATCAATTTTCGAAAGAATGTGTTCGAGAATCAATCCTCTATAATTAACCTTGAAATTTTGTATAATCTCTTGATCCAAGGGTTGACAGACTGACGTAGTGTTAGCCGGTAAGAAAATTATGGTAACATGTGTTAATTTCAAATCTCTAGGATGAGATGCCGCATTATCCAAAAACAAAAGAACTTTTCTATTTTGAATTTTCATTTTCCTGTCCAATTGCTGCAGCCATTCGGACATAATATCCCGCGTCATCCACGCTTTTTGGTTCGACTTCCAATTGGCAGGTAAATCTTGCAAGCCAAGATTTTTGAATGCACGAGAACGGGCTGCTTTACCTCTGCTGCATCTCCTTCTCCCCTGCCATATTCACACAAAATAAAACTGTCAGCCTTTCTTTCGACAGTTTGCCACCAGTACATTTTTCGGATTTCAAGGCGAAAGTTTTATCGGGTAAAGCACGAAAAAACAGCCCACTCTCATCAGCATTATAAATATCCTCGGGTTTATATCCAGACAATATAGTGGGCAATTTTGCTCTAAACTGGGCAACGGCTAATTGATCAACATCTGAAGCTTCGCCAGTTATGCACTTGAATGTTATATTGTGCCTTTTCACCCATTTTTCTAGCCATCCATTCAACGCCAAAAATTCACAATATCCCAATTGTTTGGCTATTTGTTTTGCTTTCGCTTTAATAATTGGCCCTGAAATTGGAATATGCTGGCTTCTAGCCTTGGCAAACCAATCAAAGCACATCTGATCTATTTGTGAACCTCCCGTCTTGAGAAAGCTTTTCTTTTGTTGGATGTTAATACCAGAATTCCATTTGGATCGAATGGTATCTCGATTTTTCACAATATTTGCTGCTTGAGTTTTTCAAATACCAAACCTTTCAATGCAGAAAAATATAGTCTTTTCAATTCCTTAATAACCAAAAATCACCTCTTTGCTAATTCTCGAACTGACAGCTTTTCTTTTTCAAATACGTTAATTATTTTATTTTTTTCATTTAACGAAATAACGTTTCGTGTAGCCATACTGATATTAGGTCTTTTCCCGTACCACGATTAATTGCGATTAATCGCGATTAATTGCAATGAAGCTGTTCCCGTACTCCGTTTTACTGAAAACTGAAAATTTCCCCTCTTTCAGTAATTTCAGTAGGGTCTGAGCTACTGAAAAATACTGAAAAGTGTCAAACGGAGTAAATATTTTCAAATGTGCGCGGCAAGCAACATATTTTTGGCGTAGTGTTGCTATGAAGGTCCAATATTTTTGTGGCGATAATTTGAGTTCTTTAGTTGCAAAATGAGACTGAAAGGTTTTTGAAAACTTTTCAGAAACAGCAAAAAACTATATTTTCTTTCCTGGTCAATATATCAAACCAATTTTTTTTTTAATAAATTGAAAATAAAAAACTACACAATATTACAAATTTTCATAAACTATGGATTATGTTAAATATTAATTAATTCGCATTTACAGTTCATCAGGTCGCGTTTTGGAACAAAATCGCCTTCAGGTGTGGTTTTGGAACGAAACTTCATGTTGGAGTCGGGTTTTGGAACAAAACAAAAACAATTATATTTTTTTTAATTTTTTATTTTTGCCTGTAATTTTTGTTTTACAGAAAGTAGGTGCCTACCTTAGAACATAACTTAAAAAAACAATTATACAAAAATAAGTTTAAAAACATGGAAAAATGAGCAGCAAAAATATTGTGTTAAACATTTTTTTTTTCGTCAATAATTACTTCCGCATCCCAAATATCGTTCTCTGTAAGATTATTATAATCTATACGACGATAAAAACACTTGTTGGATTCATCAGTTTCATCCTCCGAATCTATATTTTCTAAAAAATAGAAGCAAAATGACACAACTTCAGTCAACGCACACATTTAATGTGTCGGCGCACGATTTCTAAGAACAAACATGTGAAGTCGCAATCAGTATGGCCAACTTTGAAATATTTCTTATCATTCTAGAAAAGGCCCGCTTAATTTAAAACAAGATTAATAATAAAAATAACCATTTAAAAATATGTGACGAACAGAAGCTTAGCCTTTTCTTAAAGTTAGAACATTAGGTCGGTTTTTGGAAAAAATAGCAAGAACCGTTTCCGACATTGCTAAGGTTTGAGTCGCTTTTTGGAACCAAACCGTTCAAAATATTAGACGCCATTTTGAAAGAAAAAATCTCTGTTCAGGTCGCGTTTTGGAAATAAGGCTGTTTTTCAAATCACTTTTTAAGGCATTTAGACTGGGTTTGGGATAAAATAAAGTGCACAAATCGATTCCTGAGAAGATTTCCTATAAGAAATGGTGTTTAACTCAGTTTCGTAAAAAATCGCTTGAGTCTCATTTTGCAACTAAAGAACTCATTTATTACCGCTTAGGATGACTTTATAATCACTATTGTTCTCCCAAAAACCGAAAACTGACACTTTCGGTTGTAAATTTTCAGGAAATACAATGAGAGCGTTCCCGTACTTTTCATGAAATTCCCCACCACATGATTCAGGAAAATTCAGTAAAATTAAGTTACTGAAAGTACGGGAACAGACCTATTTGCAGCTAAAAATCACCGTATAACACACGCGAACTATGCTGAAGCATATAGAATCAAGCCAGGGGAGTCCCCCTATACATTCCAGACAACGACTTAAATGGGGAGTCCCCCAATACATTCCAGACAACGACTTCCACAAACGTTCAACAACAACAATCTTATAAGGGGGAACCCCGATTTGATTTCAATTTTCGTATTAATATTTGGTAAAACATGTTTTGTGTCCGCTTGTGAGAGGTTTTTTGTATCGAATGTACGAAAATATGGTGTCCGTGTCCGTTCATTGGAGGGTCCGCTTGTTGGAGGTCAATTTGTTCCCAAAACGAATCCACAAGCGTGTGTAAAGAAAATTTGTTCGGATATGGGAGGTGTCCGCTTATTAGAGGTGTCCGCAAACGGAGGTTTCACTGTATATATATATATATATATATATATATATATATATATATATATATATATATATATATATATATATATATATATAAATATTTGTATATATATTTTTGAAAAAAAATATATATATATACATATATATATATATATATATATATATATATATATATATATATATATATATATATATATATATATATATATACACTGGTGGTCAAAATAATAAATACACGCCTGCGTTTTTTGGATAACATCTATTATTTCAGCTTTCAATACCTTGTAAGCTAAGCCAGTCTATTGAAACGATTCGTTGAAATGTTTAGAACATATTAGTAGCAAATAAAGCATCATACCTGTTAAGGGTTTTTAATATATTCCGATTTGGATTCATTATCCCAATTATAGAGTGGACAGAAAAATAAATACAGTATGAGAAATTATATTGAAAAATTTAATTCTTTTCAGGAGAAGTTTTGTTTTATTTTTTTTTTATAATATCAACTTAATAATTTATCGCGTGACCCTTATTTGTAAGAATTTGTTTGCAACGAGCCGGCATAGAATCCACTAAACGTTCACGGCTTTCTTTTGAAATCAGGTGCCACTCTCTTGTTACTGCAGTACACAATTCGAACTTATTTCTGGGTTTATGTACATAAACCCTATCCTTGACTTGCTTCCACAAGTTCTCAATAGGATTACAGTCCGGTGACTGCGCCGGCCAATCGAGAACCGAAATTTTTTTGCGCCGCAACCAATTCTTCACTATTTTTGCAGAGTGCTTCGGATCATTATCATGTTGAAATGTCCATCGAAGCGGCATGTCTTCCTCTGCAAATGGCAGGATTATGTACTTTAGTATGTCTAAATAGCTTTCTTTGGTCATAGTCCCGTCAATCAACTGAATTGGGCCTACACCATACCAAGAAAATGCTGCCCACACCATTATGTTACCTCCGCCATGCTTAACGGGTCTTTTTGGTATATTGTGGATCAAATGGTTTCTTGGGAGGACGCCTAACATATTCTTTTCCGTCCGATCCGAAGATGTTGAATTTGCATTCGTCACTCCAGAGAATATTTCGCCATTTTCTCATGCCTTCTTCTCCAGTCCAATCTAAATGGGCCCTTGCAAAATTTAGTCGGGTCCGTATGTTTTTTTTACTTAGGAGAGGCACTTTTCTTGGCGATCGGGCTGGTAAGTCGGCGTCCAATAATCTTCTAAGAATTGTTCTAGCACTCACGTTAGCATTTGTTTCCCGCAAAATCACGACCGAAGACGCAAAAGGGTTCATTTTACAGACGCGCATAATTTTTCGATCCAATGATGGAGTGGTTTTCCGTGGCCGGCCGCGATTTTCTTTATCATTTTTCTCCTTCATGGCGTTCTGGACCATTCCCAAAGAGCAGTGAGAAATTTGAGCAATCTCTCGAAGAGAGTAGCCGTCGTCCCTTAGGCATTGAATTTCGATCCTCTTCTCTGGGGAGCAGTGCTTATTTCGGCCCATGTTTGAACTAAAGAATTATTACGAAATCAGATAATTTGAACTTAGTAGAAAAGTTTTCACTAAACTTACTCGAAAGAAAATAAATTTGGAAAAAAACTTAAAAAGTGGCCCGAAAGTACTTATTTATAAACACTGTATTTATTATTTTGTCCAATGTGAAAATGGTCCTTTGACCATCAATTTCAATTTGACACGCGCGAAACCACCATATGAACAGGCTTACTACATACAAAACTCTCCTCCCAATCTAATGATTCATTGCAGCTGATTGTATCGCTTGAAAAGCATTGCCAGCTGAAAAAATAGATGTTTTACAAGAAACTTTGGGGTGTATTTATTATTTTGACCACCAGTGTATATATCAAAAAAAAATTCAGTGAAAAAATCTCAGGAACGCGCCATCCGATTGAAGGATACGAGGTGTGGCAATTAAGTTCCGGGAATTCGTCAATAAAACACGAAAAAATTAAGTTTTAATCAAAAGTTTATTATCGACCTTCACAATAGTCTCCCTCTAACTCTACACAACGTTTCCAACGTTGCTCCCATGATTGGAAGCACCGTTGGTAATCCTCCGACGTTAGACCGTTCAGCACCCTTGTTACGGCTTCCTTGACCTCCTGTACGCCACCATGGTGAATTCCCTGGAGGTACGACTTCATCTTGGGGAATAAGAAAAAGTCGCAGGGGGCTATATCAGGGCTATAGGGTGGCTGCGGCAACGTTGGAATGCCTTTGTTTGCCAAAAACTCACTCACATAAAATCGAGATCGATAGAGCTATTTGATTTTGATGTGAGGCAAATGTTGGAGACTTGTAGTTGCAGTGCTAGTAAAGTATTGCACGCATTAAGCATGTTCTTTGTTTATGTTATGTTATGCTGCTTTCAAAGTTTTGCAGTGTTTGGCTTTCCCCAATCTGGAAATTGATGCAAGTGGTAGCCCTGAAATCCTTTCCAACCTATCAGTTTAAATACATTGTTAAGATCAAAGTAATTTTGCACTCTAAACAGATTGGAGCACGTGTGGTAGAATATGCACTCAAAATTTGCACAATTCTTCTATTGTTCATCGAACATTAGTATTTCTAGCGGTTCAGGTGCGCTAAATTTTGTTTTTGAATTTTATGCGAACAGGAAATATCCGATTATCACTACTTTAACTACAGCGCTAATAACAATACCACTCGCGTTGTAATCAACTCGCTTTTAAATTAACTCGCCAGAAAACACTCAATTCGCTTTAGCTACAGATTCGCTTCGAAAGACTCGCTTTATAAGGCTGCGATAGTTCGGAAAAAGACTACGTTCATGTGAGAATAGGAAAAATGATTGACAGGTTCCAGGAGGAAAGAAATTTACCAACGCAAAGACTAACCTTTTAACGATTTTTCAGGAAAAAAAACTAGTGCCATCAGAGCCAGAAGAGCAACTGGAGCCAATAAAGGACACAAGCAGCTCAACTTCCAAGAGTTGACCGCGAATGAAAAGTTATTAGGGGAAAAAGTAAATAAATTCGAGCATAATGAAGAGAAACATATTGTTTAGTACAGTAATATTATTAAATTAAAGAGAATCAGGTAGACGCAACGAGAATTTCAAAAATCGAAAAAGGACCAGAAGTTTTTAGGATTACAATAGCTCAGGGAAGATTCAATGAAATAAAAATGATTGCACAAAGCATATATTATATCTACTTGACATCCGAACATAACAGAAAAATCAGCATCATCCTGGACTGAATAAGACTTTAATAATTTTTATTTAACTCTTTCGGTGAACTAAATAAAAACAGTTACTCAAGGTTACTTTAAAAAAATTAAAACGAAATACATTGGAGCATATGGCGTGATAAGAGAGGTTAAAGAATAAATTTCCGAAGAGAGAGGCGTAGTGGGAGTCAGGGCTAGGCATTGAATCAGGAGATGGTAAAAATAAAACGAGGAAGGTTCAATGCTGGAAAGGATGAGATCAATAACCTTATTATTAGCTTTGGAAGCAAAGTAAAATTGAGAAAACGGTAATGCAGAAAAGAAAGATGATGGAACAATATAAATATTGTTGAAAAATTCAAAGCAGAGCAAACCAGAGTCTCGTTGGAAGGCTGGTACATTAAAGTCACCACAGATTATGGAAAATTAAGGAAAGTTTATATTTGATTAAGACGATATTACGGGAAACGTACGTAATTCGTACGTTGAAAAAGTAGAAATGCATAGAATACACCGACAGTCAGGCTTTAAAGCACAGACATATATAAGTAACATATTCGACAGGTAGATGAGATGAAATCAGTTAGAACGTCAAGCACACCACCGCCATTGAATATGTTAGTGGCTAAGCGGTTACGGTAGTAGCGAAAAACATTATGAAAAATACAAATTTCAGTGCTGAAGATGTCACCTGTAAGCCAAGTTTGTGAAGGAAAAAAATGCTTTTAGAGAACCAATGCAGTTCTGATATCTTTCAGTTTTGTCCTCATGGTAGTAAAGAAATATAGCTAAACCTATGAGCTAAGTGCGAAAAGTGGGTTTCGAATAGGTTAACTAACGTTCCGAGGGGTCAACATTTTGGATTAGTAAGAATAATATTAATTACATCAATTTAAAAGAAGCCATATTTCTGTTAGTAAGTTTGTCAATTTGATGCAGTCGAAAATATTTTCTAGTTTTTTACTTTTGTAACTTTCTAAAGCAGTGGTCAGCGTTTCTTACACACAACGAAAACAAAAACCTGCACATTGGATGAAATTATTCCCTAACATTCACATCACTTTGCGACAGCATTGATGGAGGACGTTGATAAAAGTAATCGGTAGCAAGAATTAGTACGGTATCACTTTAATTCTGATTTTATATTGATTAAGACTTACTAAAACAATCACATACTTTGCCTGGTGCGGAGAATGTTGAAACTGTAGACAGTTGACTGCAACAGATGAAGGTATTATTAACTGCAACAGATGAAGGTATTATTAACTGCAATACTTGTAGCTGTAGAACTGGAAAGAAGTTGAAACAGGAATAGATACAACTGTAGACGAAGAAGATTTTAGGTTTTTGCTTTCAGTAGTTACATTCGGAAGAGATATCGGACTACCGGATAACCGGACTAATATCAGCTAAAGCTCTAGTTAGCTGAGACTAAGATGATAACAAGCAACCGTAAATAGTGCCTTCTTGGCTTGAAGCAGCTTGTACGCAAACGTATCCACTGAGGCTCCTAACCAACGAGGGTAGTGAATACCTGGAGTCCATAGAGCTTCTAAAATCTGATTCCAATACTATACACATGAAAAGGGGAAGATTAAAATCGATTAAATCGTTTCTAGTCCCACAATAACAATTTTTTTTCTCCTTCCTTCCACTCTCTCCATCACTTCTTCAGTATACAAGGTCCGTGTGCATCAACATATTATCAAACATATCGTCCTAGGACTTCCCAGACAACTGAAAATTGGTATAAGGGAAGATACAATTGCTATTAATTTTAATTCATACTTTAAGTTATATGTTTGTTCTCATTGACATGTGTCTACAAAAAACTCTAGTATCTTCTTCATTAAAGATTTGTGTTTTTGATGTGAGATTTCAAGTATACTTTGAACTCTATTATATTTTTTGTTAACTTGACCGAGTTCGGTAATGAATTGTAGTATGCGATAGCCTGCTGTACTGGATTCATCCTTAATCTATATGTTCTTGGAATTGCAAGAGATAGATTTCTAGCAGTTCTGGTTTCTCAGTTAGTTATCTCTAACACAGTGCGGCGGGTGTTAAACCACTGCAGATTGTTGTTCAGGATGTTAAAAATTAATTTTCCCCTTTCAAAATTAATTAGTTGTTGAATATTTAGCAATACTGTTCGAGTGTACACAGTATACATTGGTGTTAGAGTCGGCATTCTAAATATAATTTTAATTGCTTTCGAAATAAGTCTTCCAATTAACTCGATGTTTTGCTTTGATGTCTGATTCCATAAAATAGTTCCGTATGTGATAATTGAAAGTATATAAGCATTAAACATTATTAATTTTGTTCTGGTTTCCAAGAACTCAAATTTTCTTAAGACTGCAATCAATGGTCCGACTTTATGTCTGATGTGGTTAATGTGTTGTAACCATGACATTTTCTCATCTAGGATTTAGCCAATATATTTCATTGATTCAGCTTTTTCTAGACGAATTCCGTTTATCTGAATAAATGGGTTTATAGGATATTTATTTTTTTGCTGGAAAATGATGTACTTGGTTTTGTTAACGTTTATAAGCAGTTTGCTATGCCTGAGCCACACTTGATATGTTTCAAGATATCTGTTAATTTTATACTCAAGAGATGGTTCATCCTTTTCAGAATATAAAAGAAGTGTGTCATCAGCAAAAAGGACTAATTTGCCAGACAGCTGGAGATGTTGAATGCAATTCACATACAGAATGAATAATACTGGTCCAAGAATTGATCCCTGCGGTATGCCTATATTGATGAAACGTTCTTGACTGATGCACTGTATTTGTTTTGTCACAATCCGCCTATCCAATAAATTATCTTTTATTATCGAGTTAAACTTCTTACTAATGCCATATTTTTCGAGACGTTGAAGCAAAATTCTGTGGTCAATAGTATCAAAGG
This sequence comes from Nemotelus pantherinus, assembly GCA_963978885.1. Taxonomy (NCBI): domain Eukaryota; kingdom Metazoa; phylum Arthropoda; class Insecta; order Diptera; family Stratiomyidae; genus Nemotelus; species Nemotelus pantherinus. Next base: position 51,076,337 of record OZ022263.1, on the reverse strand, counting down.
CCTTCTTGAGATCGACAAAATGGTTATTACATAGTTACCTTTATCCTATGAGCTGTTAATGAATTGGACCGCGTCTAATGTGGCCGCTATTGTATTGCTGTGTTCTTGGAAACCGTACTGTATTGGAGCCAAAATTGCTGCCTCATTGATATGTTGCACTATACGTGAATTTAAGATTCTCTCAAATATTTTGCTCATAGCACTAATAAAGGCACTTGGGCGATAATTAGAAGGATCCAAAGGATCACCTCCCTTAAAGATTGGTGTAATTCGCGCCAACTTAAGGGAAGAAAGAAAAGAACTCGCTTTTAAGTGACTATAATTTTTGATAGAATCTCCGCTATTTCATTTTTAAGCATATTGACGTCTTCGGATGTTAAATTGTCGATACCTGGAGAAACTTTAGTTTTAAATTTATCTATAATTTATATTACTTCACTTGGGACTGTAGGTCTTAAATGAATACTGGCATAACTTTCAGGAATTGGGTTATCATTTTGCTCGGAAACACTTAAATTGTTGGCTGATATTAGTTCCAATCATAACTATTCAATTCCTCTGCGATAAATTCAGGATTTGAGATCAACAATCTATTCATGGATAATTCATTAATACATGTTGACTGTTGGTTTACATTTTTACCTGCTTGCATGAATTCGTTGATAACTCTCCAGTATTTTGAACTACTTCCAGCCGATGCTTCGAACTTTTTTGAGTAAAATTCTCGTTTAGCTTCCTTTATCAGTCGATTCGACTCCCTTTTTAAGACTGTGTAACTCTGCTTTTTAATTGCGGAATTTAGATCTGCCATGCATATGTTGTAAGCTTTGCGCTTTTTTTTTCGAGACATCTATACCTTTTTTTGGTGATCAATGATTCTTGGCGTACTCTCCCATGTTTTGAAGTTGTTGCTTTGTTCTTGGCTTGAGTTAATATGCCAATCAGTTCTTCGAAATTTGTTACTATGTTGTTACGTAGATCATCGATTACATATTTTTTAAATTTGAATTTGCATGTACTATTAATGGCTATTTTTTTTGGAGGCAGTTTTACTTTATTGACAAATTTATTATTCTCTTTATTGACAAATTTATTATTCTATGATCTAAGTCTGGCCATTCATCATCTTCATATGTGGTTCGATCAGCTAAACAAGTATTTGCTACAACGACATCACCTTTTCGATATTTGTGTTATGCGTGTTGGTTTATTCGAATTCAGCAAAATTTCATTATTGTATGTTAAAATATCATAGTATGCTCTAGTTATATTGGATGCCGTCAGTAGATCAATGTTAGTGTCAGCTAGTGTAATAAGCTTTTCATAAGATGAATAGAGTACATCAATATGACTTATAAATTCATAGTCATCTTCAAAAGTCGCTTTTTGTACTCAATACCCAAAACATTGATACATTTTTAATGAATAAAACACCATTCCAATCAAAATTCATATCTTTAATGATGAAGACTTAGAATCGAAAAACTACCGAATTCAATTTCAATTCTATAATTTAGATAAACGTCTTATTTCGTAGACTTGACTTAATCACCATGAATCCTCTCCTCCAACAATGCCACATGAATAGTTGTACCGTGTATATTTTTCCGTTTTAACTTGCTTCTTAGGAACATACATAGCTCGATACCGACTAGTGACACAGTCATAATAGGTATTGTCATAAAATGACAATATAAAATCGCCTTCGGATAGCAATTTCACACTTAAGCCGTAGTCCAAGCCGTATTCCAACCGTTTTTCTTCTGTAGCATCTTCATCTCTGAAAACCACCACTTTCATGTTTCGATAGATGTTCAACTGCTTGCCCATAGTATCGTTTCCAGCGACGACGATGATTGGGCAGTAGATGTGCTTCCGAGAAAGTAATCTAGCCGTTGTATGACTTACTGCTGAGCTGATAACGATCGCGACACATTTTCGGATGCTAATATGGAAATTAATCGGTTCAACAATTGTGGAGCCGATTGGCGTGGGATTGTCCGAATCTGGATGTGAAGGCAACTCCTGGCAGTCTTCTAGTGGTGTGCTTACGCAAAAGAGTTTTCGAGCGATGAGTGGGAATGTTAGGGTTTTCGGACTTTTCTCTATGAGAATCGAGTCGAGATAAGGAAGCACCTTGTCCTTTTCCAAACTAATGTAATCAGGTCTCGTTTTTATTGGAATTTTCCCAATTACCGGTATTTCCAGTTTCTTTGCTAGCTCAATCAAGCACATTGTCGTTTGATCCACCGAAAACATGGTGTCCTCGCGCTTGAATAGCTTATCCAGCCAAATGCCATCGCAGCTTTCCACGATGTCTTTGGCGATACATTTGTTAGTAGCGATACAAGTATTGATTGCAGCCAGGACATCAAATTCATAGTTCAAACTTTTAAGGAACTGTTTGAAGTGCCTGATATATCCGACATTAGACACAGAAGGCAACACAATGAACTGTGCCTGGTTACTCATGGCAAACTGCAAGTCTTCAACGTCTTCGTTAGACTGTTCGAAATCATCGGCCACATAGTACGGCATTTCTACGTTCATGTATGATCTGATCGACGAACCCTTTTCAACGCAGCAAGTGATATTTTGATTAAGAATTTTGATGACTCTAAGTTGAATTTTGCTTCTGTTCAAGAAAATTATGTCTCCAAGCTGGACCAAAGGAATGTACTTACGCATGTTCCATACATAAACGATTTCGCGTTGAGACAAGTACTTATACTTAGGGTCGCACGTCAGAACCAAAAGCGTATTAACATAAATATCTATCGGCTTGTCGTTTCTGACCCGTCCCGTTCGAAGTCCATGTCCTCTAATTTCCATCGCTATGCCGATCGGCGACAAGTACTCTTGATTCTTGTGAAACACCTCAATCGCACTGTGAATCAGTCTCATAATTTCACTCAACTCGTCTGGCATAGCGTAACCAAGTCGAACAAACAATGTGCGAGCCCCAACGTGAAATAATCTTTGCAAATCGTATGCAGTCGTCCGTTTGTCGACCTGAACTACTAATCCAGGCTGAAAATATTTCTTCACAGTCTTCTGTTTGTAAGTAGTAGGAATTACTTCGACAGGTGGGAAGTCGGGCTTGGTGGAAAAAAGCTTCTGCACCAGTCTTTTTATATCGTCTTTCTTCTGGCATTTCAAAGGCTTTTCATGTTCTTTCTTCAACCTTTCTGCTGAAGGTAGATTAGTCAGTGTAAAGGAGTGGCCGTAAATATCCTTGTAATGATAAACTTGAGACATCTTAGCTCTTCATAGACACTTCAATTAATAATTTGAACCCGCTGTCTAACAATGATTTTTTAATGGCTTTACAGGTAAACCGAAAAGGGCGAAAAAAATTCGTGCCACCAAGGGCCAACCACAAAAGCAGGAAGGAGGTAGGTAAAACTTATTTTATTACGAGACTTTTACGTAACTTGAAAAATAATTTTCATGACAATTTCAATTCACTTGCCAAGGCATGCCGCAAATCGTGATTACTTATTGATTAAGTAGATATAATTATTTGTTTTGAAGTTAAGTTAGTGATAAAATTGTTAATATGAATTAGCAGACAACTACATTTACTTTTTTAAAAAAAAGTAATTACGAACTAGCTGCTTAAAATTCGTATTTTTTTTAACTCACCTGATCTCATTTGTTTCTCATTTACAGAAAAGAGCGTGAGTGTTCTTGAGCTATTAGAGCTGCAGGCAAGAGCGCGGGCTATCCGATCGCAACTAGCTCTCGAGCCAGTTGCGAAAATTGAAGTCGACTCAGACTCCACGGACACTGAATTACAAAGTAGTCGAAATAAACAAGCGAATCCCAGTAGATCTGCAAACAGCCAAAAAGCTGTAGACAGTGGTGGAGGAAAGCTGACTAATGGCACTGCAGCAAGTACATCGAAGCCCATTAAATTAAAACGTAATTTCCGACGAGCAAATCGAGAAGATGACGAAGAATGTGAACCCAAAAAACCCAATACCGAACAGTTTGTCGAAAAAGACAAGATGGAAGACGATAAAAAGGATGCGTCCGAAGGCAAAGATGAAACTGTTTTCAACAAAGAGAGATCACCATCTCCAGATGTGATAACAATTTTACCTAGCCCAGAAACATTGTGTATAAGTGATTCCAGTGACGAAGATGAAGGAAATAGTGCTTCTAAAAAATCAACGGATGGAAAGGGCCAGCAAAATGAGTTGATTACTAAAGATGAAGTAGTTGCAGATACGCCAAGTGAAAGTAAGAAGGAAAATTCTTCAGTAGAAACACCAATGATTCCAAAAGAAAACGCTAGCACGGAGAATGCTGAAGATCTTGAAGATGGTGAAATCGATGAAGAGCCAGGTCAACGAAATGAGGCTGTGCCTATGCAAATCGACCTTGCTGAATCTGAAAAAATTGAAAGCCCAACCGACACCACAAAAACAACTGATGACCACCGGGGTGAAAAATTCTCTATTCAGAGCAATAAAATTATTATTGAAAGCGATGTCAAGGTAGTCATCCCAGAAATAAGTGGTTTAAAAGCAGAAACTCAAGAAGCTGGTTCTGACGATCTGTGCCACCAAAATGACGATGTTATCTCTTTGGGCCACGATGACCTCGATGAACATCTCCATGAGACTGATAAAAGTGCAGATAAAGAATGTACTATGGCTGTGAAAAAAACACACAATATCAACGAGAGAAGAACTGGAAATACCAACAGCGAACAAATTGATAACGATATAATAACTTTAGACAATTCTAGCGATGAGGAATCTACGTTGGAGCAATTTTCAGATACGAATCAGGTAAGTGTAAATCAAATTCTTTGCAAGGCTTTAGATTTTGATTTTTGAACTGGGAATAAATTGACGTTTGAAATGCTACCCAATTATAATTTTTTAGATTATGATTTATTATCGGTTCACTTATGTATGTATTTAAATACATAAGTCGACCGAGTGTAAAGAGAAATTCGATGATCACATGAAATAAGATGACAAAATTCGAAGCCTTTGTGTTATTAATGCGACAAGAACACAATTCAATGCTATTTAGACTCAATCTTGGAATTCCAGATGGCTAAAAAGTAATCGAGTTAGCAAAATTTTGGCTACATCACGTTTGGGCAATCGAGTTCGGGACAAGATAAAGAAATCGAAGAAATCAGCTGAAGTTATTGAAGAAGAAACACTGCCACCTAATACGCCGCCAGAGGTTTTTCAATCACAATATGAGGATGGTTCCGTTCAACAGTATGCTGAAATAATGGAAAGATCGAAAATGTCTTGAAATATTCAAAAAATAAAAATTGATTTATTGGAAAAAAACATATTTGAATTATATGTATGTATATTTTCAAAGTTAAGTGTAAATTGGATGTATGTATGGATCTCAAGAGTTGCGAAGAGAATGTGTATCATAGCATCCTTATCCTCAAACCAAGTCACCGATGTTTACATGCTGTGAATTAAAATGAACACTTTCAAATTGAAACATGATAAAATTTGTTGTAAATGCACTAGAATCGTTTTAATTTACTTTGGACATGAAATTACGAGTGGTATCTGAAAGCCAAACCAAAACAGGTTGGCTATAAAACCTCAAAAATAGAAAAAGGAATAATCTTCACCCTTTCCCTCTTCGCGAATAGCTATAACACCGGTAATTATGTTTATGTTTTTTTTTAAATTCAAATGAAAGAGTATTTACATCAGCATCTGATTCCGAAGAATAAACGATTGAAATCATTTGGTGATGAATCATATGCAATAATTCAAGGGTTTTTATTTCATTCTATACATTATTCAACCACAAATACAATGACCACAGAAAAGCTAAGTCGAAGTAATATTCGGAAATATTGTGGCAATAGTTGAACCCACATCACCAGACACATTTTAATTGAAAACAATGAAAATTATTCCGAAAAAATGTAATTTCACTAATGAAACAAACGTACGAAAAGTAATTAATAATAAATATTTAATGAGTTTGCGCCACGTCTCGCATATATTTTTACATTTCTTCATTTGCACACTGCGTCGTTCGAAGGTAGTTCTTTCGGTGTCGATCGCACCATCAGCATGAGATTAGTTAAAATTCAAAAGTCATAATGAACAACCGAAAATATCAAAAGCACACGCAAGGGGTGTGTGTTGGGTCACGTATTTATAGCATCGAGAAGGATTAGAACATGCAGATTTTATTTATAGGGTTTCTTTTTTATTAACGAGAATTCTCGTACTTTCGTTGAGCATTCTCAACCCTTGCAATGAGTGCTATTAACATCGTTCGAATTTTTATTAGTATTTTCAGTAGAATTGAATGTTTTTGGTTGCTTTAGTTTTCAGGGGGAGATTAAGAGGAGAGCTTGTAGTAGGTGTGTATAGTAGTCATACTTAGTTGCTTTCGAAACGTGTATAATTAATAGATTTTCATTTTTGATAAGAGTCATTTCCGTTTGAAATAACTGACAAATAAAATGAGTTGTATCGTAAAGTCCTTGCATGATTCGGGTTGGTTTGCCTGGAAGTGCCGAAATGGAATTGAACAGTTCGACTTTTCGGTGTTCGATCTGATTCTAGAGAGAACTTTTGGAGGAAAAAAAATGCCTTTTGAATTTATGAACAAAGAACGCATTGTTCGTTGTTGACTTTTAATCCAAAACTGGCAATTTCTTCTTGCTATTTTATAAAACATTTTTTTAAGCTTACTTCATAATTGAAAAATACAATTTAAAAAAAGAAGCAATCGTGTCCCCCCAAACAATATATACGCATGAAACCAATAATGAATTATTTTAAATTTTAAAGTCGGACTCTTCTCTGATGATTAGCTACCAGTAACTATGATTACCTTAGCAAAAGAATAGTAACTTCACGTTCCACAATGCATTGTCAGTAAAATTTTCCTGAGATTTCATTAAGTGCAGATTGTTGACATCTATGGCATGCCATCAAATATGGCATGCCGTGTACCGTCTACATTTGCCGTTTCCATGGCAAGTCGAATGTGGTAGCTTCGTTCTCTGACCATGGGCATAGAAGGAAAACTATGGAAATACACTTGATGTAAAAAGTCTGCGTTCATTTGGTTCCAATCGGTTTATAGTGTTAAAAATGAAAAACAAATAAGTTTTTTTCAAATTTTCTTATTTAAATTCATCATTATAGTATTCGAAGCAAAAAAAATTATTTATTTCGCTTTAATAGTTTTTGAGATAACGGCACTTTGCTCAATAGCACACACACAAAAAAACAGAAAAAGTGTGGGTTCAAATGCTGAATTTTGAGATTCTTGGGAATAATTAATTTTAAGTGCACTGTTTCAATATTTCAATGCGTATTTCCTTCAGGACTGAACATTTTGGCAAGTTTTTAATTAGTTGATTGTGAGGTTTGTTTTAAGAATGATTTATTTTTACATTGGAAAATAAAAGGAAAGAATCAGTCTTACTGAAAGGAATAATTTTAAAAGCTTTCGGAAAGATGTGAAAAGCTACAGAGATATAGCAAAAATAGTGGAGAGTCAATATGAATCGGTTCAAAGGATTATAAATAATTTTAAATCGACAGGACATTTCAACTTCAAGCCTAGTTCCGGGCATCCATCAAAATTGTCCTGGAGAGAAAAACAGAATATCGTATAAATAACAACTGAAATGAAAAAAAAACATTGGTTCTGATATGGCAAGAAAAATTCTCAAAAAGGCTGGATTCCATGAACGGAGACCTCGAATGAAATTGTTAATTTCACTAGTTAACCGACAAAAGCGGATTACCTTCGCAAAGGAGCACCGAAATAAGCCAGTAGATTTTTTGTTGAGTTCTCAGATGAAAGTATCTTCGGCATAAAAGGCTGCGAAAAAGTATGCGAAAATCCGGGAACAGGACTCTAAGAAAAATGCTTGAAAGGCACTGTAAAACATGGTGGTGATTGAATTACGGTATAACACTGAGAAAACACATGGCGCCAGACGCCATAATTTATAGACTTCTGGCGCCATGTACATAGTCGATTTAGGGGTTGTGATAAAATATAGCGCCACACGCCATAATACATGGCGAAAAGTACATAGGCCTACACGCCATGTACTATAGTCCTCCACGCCATGTACATGGCGTGGCGGACTATATTACATGGCGTGGAGGACTATACTGTATGGCGTGGAGGACTATAGTACATGGCGTGGAGGGCTATAAGCATAGCGTCTGCTCCTATGTACTAGGGCGTGTGGCGCTATATTTTATCCCAAATCGACCGAAATCGACTATGTACATGGCGCCAGATGTCTATAAATTATGGCATCTGGCGTTATGTGTTTTTTCAGTGCATCTGAAGATGATCCAGTTTGCATCCAACAAAAGGCCACGAACCTTCTCAGTTCGGAGCACCTGGAGGTAGAGCACTTGATGTTAGGTGATGTAATTCTATCAAAGAAATTCCCGAGGGATTAATGACATCAAAGATCATATCCTCTCCTATATTCAAGAAGCTTGCTGATATTTATGCATCTCCTCACACAGCATGGCTGCGAGTTATAATTGTAGTGCCATGAGCCATATTACATGGCTCATGGCACTATGTAATATGGCGTGTGGGGCCATAATTTCTGCGCCATGTAATTATGGCGCTGGGAACTATACTGCATGGCTCACGGTACTATGTACATAGCGTGTGGCACCATAAATGCTGCGTAATGTCACATGGGACCACGCGCTATGTAGATTCTGACATTATGGCGCTGGGAGCCATATTGCATGGCTCAGAGTGCTATGTACATGGCGTATGGGGCCATAAATAATGCGCTATGTTACATGGCTCTGGGCGCTATGTGGATTTTTTTCAGTGAAGGTTGAATAAATGGAGTATATTGATTGTCAGAAAACTTGGCCTAGTTAGATTGCTTCCAACATGATAATGCTCCAAAGCATAGGTTTTGGTTACTCTATTCTGTCTCAAAACAGCTACATACACCCCCAAAATCACCAGACCAGAAACCCATTGAGCCCTTGTGGGAATCACTGCAGAGCAGAACTTGAGAACAGCCAATAGCTAGTAAGGAAATGCTGAAAGGTGTTATAACGGAAAAATGGAATAACACAACTACGGAGACAGCAAAGCTTGTCAGCTTTATGGCAAAAAAGACTGCAAGAAGTCATGCAGAATCGGGAATGCCCTACCAGCTATTAATTTATAATTTTAATATTACAATTTATTTTTGTATTTCAATTAACAATTCACCCCGTAAAAAGTGAACACAATATTTTTCTACCTTGTTATTGTGTGGTTCTAGCAAAGGTGCCGTTATTTTAAAAAAATGTGAAAACGAAATAAATAATTTTTCACACGACGAATACTAAAGGTCCACTTAGTTAATAGAAAAAAGAAAATTTAAGAAAAAGCTATTAGGTTTTTATTTTTCAGCGCTACAAATTGATTGGAAGCAATAATAATAATAATAATAAATTTATTTCCATAATGCATAATAAGTACAATAAAATAGTGAACAATAACGTAATTTCAGTTAATATTACAACTATTACTAAATAAACTAATTCACTAAATAGTTAGTACATCAAATATTCAATCAATATTAGTTATGCACATGGATATGTACGTCTTAGCTAATGCTGTGTTGAGGTTACCTTCTTATAATTTAAGGTGCAATAGGTGGCAGGTGATCAAAATATTACTCGATTTAAGAACTTTACTGGCTTCTATATTACGTTTAAAGTATATCAAGCTTGTCCCACTACAGAACTCAGAAAAAATGATTCAATGTCTTGCATAGAAAATAGGCAAAATTTTAAATGTTTTAGAAATTGATTCGTGTTATTTATAGATGAAATTGAGCTGGGAAGGGAGTTAAACAATTTTGGTGCGCAGAACTTGAAAGACCTTTTATAAGCTTCCAATCTAGGAAAAGGGACTGAAATTTGGTTTCTTGCTTGCAACCTACTCGAATAAACTTTAGCACTACCTCTCATGTGGCCCCCTCTAACATAAAAAAATCGTAACACACGATAAACAAATAAATTCCTTAGAGGCAATATCTTCAAGATATTAAAAATTGGAAAAGATCCTTCGTATCTACTAACTCCCATTATTACCATTATAGAACGGAGACTTTTTCTAGCAAGGTTCTATCATGCAAAAGGGAAAAGTACAGGCAACCAAAGTGCATAGACTGGAAGGTTATAAAAATTGCCTTACGGCAAGACTTTTCGAGTTTCACTATGAAGTCATAATCGAAGAACACTGTCTGCAACGACACGAGAATAATCTTAGAGTCCCCGAAAAAACCAGTCCCCTCCAACAAGAGGAACCGGAAATGCTTTCTCTATTTTACCTATTGGCCGAAGTAATTAGTTCACTAAATAAAATATTGAAATGATGTTTATGAATTGGAGGTATTTCTTTACTTATTCCTATATTGCTTTACTTTTTCCCATGTTAACAGAAAGATCTTTATAAAATTATTCTTCATTTCTATTTGTTAATTACTTCCATTAACTAGATAAAGAGAACCAAAGTTTGTTCTTCGAAAGCTATTGTCCCTTGTCTTTGCTTTCTGTAAAGTGTTTAAATTAGTTTGGAAACGATGTTAGCAATTAAATTCACGTATTAGGCAACATTTTGGACTTGATGATTCTCTTACAGATCCAGCAGGACATAATAAAATTAATTTTGATGTTTATCAAAAAAGGGCCTTAACGGGCAAACACTTTCATCGATATTTTTCGAATTGAATCAATGAGCGAATGGGCGAGAAATAATGTTTTAAGAGAAATATGAACAACAAATTTCATGCAAAACTGTTTAGCAGCTTTTTGCGCACACACTAGTGATTCATTCAAAGAGTAAAAAAGTTGAGCTGAAATGAAAAAATATTAATTGATCGGCAAAGTTTATTCAGAAAGTACTTACCAGAATTTTAATTTTCTCTAGGTTATCAAAAATAATAATAAATATATTTATACATATAAATAAAACAATGTTTCACTGTTTCTATATATTTTTCCATGAATACAATTTTTATTTCGACAAATTAATTAAATTTTCATCATACGTTATTCATCATTCCCATATCTCATAGCTTTCCAATGGATTATACACATTTCACTATATAAATTACGTCTTTAGCGTCTTGCACATGAGATACAATCTTATATCTTTTTTGTAAAATTGCATTCATTACATTGTTTCTTAGTTCATTATCGTTTATTTTCCAGATTTTTGTTGTTGAAATATGTATGTATGTCTTTTTATATGTATCCTCCGAAAAAGTTTTGTATTTTTGTATTATTTCTTTGTCAAATATTCCATATATAATAATATTTTACGTCTAAATAGTTACTAACACTAATTTTGATTTTTGTGCCTCCGATATATTTATGTAGCTTTTGTCATTTTTTTCGTTTCTTCACATTTGTCTATTCTCTAAATGGAGTAGTAGTATATGCAGTACATAGTAGATCAATCCGAACCGCTTACATACTTGCGTTTTCGAAATAGTTTTGGTGACATCGAATTCATTTTCTTTGTTTTGTATAATTGTCATAATTCATCCAAAAATTTCTTATTGGAACTAGATTTCACTCTCGTTCCGTTATAATGTTTTTTTTTATAAATTATTCTATTATTTTTGTATTTTGGTTTACTCCAGAATAGTTTTAAGTAAATATATATGTATATATAAGATTTTCTTCGTCAACAAATTTTGATTTTTTGCTCATTCACTAAATCTAAGAGGTTTTTAGTTGGTTGTTTCTTATATCGTACTATTTATTGTAGGTTTATGTGTGCCTTTGTAGTTTGATTTGTTTTGTTTTGTTTCACGTAAAAGTAAATCTCAGCATGCGTATCGATTTCTGTACTTTCGAATGTTTTCATTTTGACTGGTCTGGTGGGTAATCACAAGTGTACGGCTTTTGTGGCGTTTTAATGGAAGGGTGGCTAGCCGCCTCGCAGACGAATGTTGATGTTTCATATTTTCGACACGTGTTTAAAGAAAAATTAAGGCAATACTAGGCGAGAAAATAATCGTTGGAAATATTCCACGAAATTGTTTCAAGTATATTTCGCCCCCGATAGCAAGGGTACGCATTAGCTCGTAATCATAAAGTGAAATCGAACAACAGGAATAATAATAAATTCGTATAATGCTTGTGCTTTTTTTCGACTTGATTAGACGATGTTGGAAGTTCTGAGCGACTACTGGCGTGTTTTTGCTTCACAGCGATGGGGGTGGTGTAGATTTTGGAGTCTACAAAATGTCATATACGATTTGAGTAAATATGTATCAATTTTCACATTGTTACTTTGATGTGAAAGTTAGAGAGTCGCTTTATCCAAACTCTAAAAACTATATTATCTACTTGTGCCTAGCTCCGCAAAAATTAATATTCAGCTGGAGCGTATTAGACGAAATATTTAACAAATGTACTTAATTCCACTATAGAGCCTTTCGGAATCGTATGAATGCAGCTTATTGTACAACTGAATCGAAACCCTATGGGTGACAAATATACACAAACTGATCCTTTTGCGACAGAATTACTATTTTGCCTAAAAATTTTTCAATTCGAATGGTTCTGTAAAGGATTATCTACGACAACAATAGAATCTCGTGTGCATTCCGAAAATTGAGAAACCGAAAATTATTCGTTCGTGCAGCACCCTCCGGAACAAATGTCACCCTAGATTATCGTAATGCATGCTAAAGCGCGTGATTGCTACACCCCGCGTCAACATCTACCCTAAAATTTTCGAATTTACTTATTTTTCCAAAAATCTGTAAAAGTTGCATTCAACAATATTGTACTTTGGCGGGTGCATGTGCGTGCACATAATAACTGCTTTACCCTTTTTCCATTTTCATTCGATTGTATAGAGTTTTCGTAACCCTATCGTTATTTTAACTCTGTCTCCACGTCCTCTAAACATCTGCCTTTGATTAAATTGTGCGTAGACAATTTAATCGCAGATATTGTACGCAGAAGTAAAATTTATAGTTTCCAATTTTTTCGAAAATTGGGATTTTTTTACGAAAAAAAAAATCATTTTTATGAACGTCGATGGGTTTTCAATTTTTTCCCGAAAAAAACTCTACATTTCCGAGATGAGGGTCACACGGAGCACGACCTGCATAGTGTCACTAATTCGCTTCTTTATTTCGAAAGGATTTAACGAGCTGGTAGATGGATAGATTTGAAATGAAAAAAAATGCTACGTGATTCAAAATGTGCGCGGTGTGTTGACCACGCTTCACGGAAATTCACCCTTATTTTGAACTTACTGACATGGAGCGACACTAGCTCAAGAACGGGTCGACGCGGGCTTAATACGCGTGCTGTCAACATTGTAGTGAGCGTTTGAAAACCTTGAATGGGTCTATTTAAGTTTTTTAGCTCTAAATACTGTTATTTCCTTGGATTGCTACGTGTTTTTGGTTATAGTTCACGTGGAAAGTTATGGAGGTTTGTGTGACGCAGTGTACAGATGGTGTTCCTTTTTTTTTTTTTAGGTGAAATCGGGTAAATTTAAGCATATATTTCAATGGAAATTTACCCCTGGGCTTTGACAATTTTTAATGGAGATTCTAATGCTCTGTCTGCATCAAGCGGATTTTGTGCGTTGTTCGGGGGTATTCAGCTGTGTTAATATTAACTAAAATCATAGTAGTGTTATCATTGGATATTACTGTTTTCTTTTGTAAAAAGATTAGCTTAGTTGAGGAAAATTCATCTTGATAAAAGGTTCTAAATTTGATACAATGTATAATAATATAAATTGCATTTATTAGATTTAAGGCTTATTGTCATAGTTTAACACCAAACAATTATACAGGATGCAATTGATTTGGTTGCTATTGATTTTAAGAACTTAAAGATAAAAAGAGTGGAGATTGGAGTATTGTATATAAACAAAGTCTGAAAATCCTCCTGTAGTTCTAAGAAAGGTATTAATTTATTTAGTAACATAAACATGCTGCAAAGAGTGTCCCTTTTTATGATAAAAGTCTGAATCTCTCATTTCTAATTAGAAACAAATGGGAAGCTGAGACCTCATGTGATTGATTGATTTTATTTCATCTTCGGACTTATACTCCCCTATGTATTTGTAAGATGGAAGATCCCGCTATTGAAAGGTAATCTATACCAATAAAGTCAGAAAAATTGACTATGCACAGAGAAATAAAAAATTTGCGAAAATATTGATTCAAGTTTGAAGTCAGTGTGGGTAAATTTCCTTGTCCCTGTGAATTCCTTTGATGCTCCGGGGTCAATTTTGTTGTATAATAGATGCAAAGGTATAACGCTGAGTAGAATGAACTGCGGATGGAGTTATGAAACTCGAATCGAGTGACATTTTCGAGTATAGAACGAATTCGCTATTACCAAACTAGTTTCGAGCTGAACTGCACTTGAAGTTGAAAAATGTACTCGTTTTGAGTTGAAAACGGAATTACAGAGCTCGAAACTAGCAAGCTGAAAAATGTACTAATTTCGAGTTTTTTGCAGTTCATTCTTTCGAGCTAAAGAGTGACATTTTATGTTTGAATTTGAAAATTGAATAGTGTAAATGTCTTTCCAATAAGAAAATCGATCGAAAATTGAAATTTTTGACATTTTATCCGTCAGGAATGAGCAGTGTCTCTGCTTTTCTCCGTCGCCAAAACTTTCGTTCGAAAGTATGACCAGATAATGGAGACATGTCAAAATTTAGCTAACTCAGTACCAGCCTTAAGCTTCAAAAAGCGTATTTCATGAAATCCACACAACTGAGTTGTCCATAAAATACATTGCTTTTGTGACGCCAAGCGAGCAAAATGAATATCTACAGATAGCATTCGGATTGAAGAACGCACCTGCTGTTTTCCAGCGGTTGATCACCGAGAAAGGTGAAATAGTCATTCACATGGACGACATAATGCTGGCAACAAGGAACTATGAAGAAAACTGCAGTCTATTGTCCAAAATTTTGGACTGACTTATCTATCGCGGCCTGGAGCTGAATCTACCTAGGATTCTCTGAGGCTGATTTTCGGGGTATGAAACAACTGTGGACGGAATTTTTCCTAGTCAGTCTCATTTGGAAGCTATCACTATATTTATATGCCGGCTAATGAGTGTGAAGTTTGATCAGTTTTAGGACACCTACAGAACCTGATGCGTAAAGATGCAATATTTGACTTCACTGATAAAAAATAAAAACGCACATAGAGTCGAATGTTTAAGGCTGGATGAATACGGGCGAAATCGACGGAAATCGGCCGAAGCAATTGGACTAGAAAAAAATGTTATTGTTTGTTGTTATTAAAAATTTTAATAAGAGGAATAACATTTAAAACAATTAACTATATTTTATTATTTCCTTAAAAGACACAAATTCCTCAGCAGTGTCGAAACTTTCCCGAACATTTTTTTTTCTTTACTCATTCTCATGATACGAGCCTCCGTAGCATGGATTCAAAATTCAAAACGTTTACTAGCACGGGACTCCCAAATTAATCTCGGATATGTCCAATTTGAAATCATTCGTGCAGTAATGTACAAGAATCGTCTAGTACTTCATCATTTGTAACTCAATCGAGTTTCATAATCGCTAATCGTTTTCGAGACGAGTTCGCTGGAACTCGATAACGACGACTCGGCTCGAGTTTCAGAATTTCATCACAGAAACTTGCATGGAGGAGTTTCCACCGTACGGTGTTTTATAAATACATTTGGCTGAACAATAGAGCGTCACAAGAGTTAAGTTTGATATTTTTAATTTTTATTTGATAAACCGTGGTATATTCAAAAACACCCATAGTTTGAAAACAATTTTTTTATTCTACTAATTGTTGATCGCCCAAAAATTTGTCACAATTTTTGCTTTCATTTTACTTCAATTATTACTGTTTTTAAACATTACGTATTACTGTTTCAGTCTCACAAGAGAGATGTAACAAAATGAAAACAGCAGTGAGAATTGAAGCAATTTGCTTGATTCCGAGTGTTAGTAATAGTGAAGGAAAACTATGGAACTATGGACAAATTTGACAGCCTTGGTCTTCGCGAACAGCAAATGTCCGCAACATGTACAAGATTTTTACAAGTATACTCCGAAAGCTCGCTGAGCTTAGGTAGTGGAGTTTCTCCGGAGTTTGTCCAAAGGCTCGTAGAGCTTAGGTAGCGGAGAACCCAAAGGGAAAATCTTAGGTAGTTATGCTGTCGATTTGTTCTATTCATAGAATTATATTTTTGTAGTGATATTGCTTCACTAAATTTCGTATAAGTATACGCTTGTTCCATTTCCTTAAAACTCTTTGTTCTGAGGCTTGTTTTTTCCTCGTTCTCCTCCAAGGGCTACCAGATGTTCTTCACAATATGATGTCCATTTTTTGATAATTAATGTAGATTGGAATTTGAAAAAAAGCGATTTAAAATTATGGGTACTTTTGAAAATAACACTTCCAATATGATGCGTTCAATCGTGCAAACGGCTAGTTTACCCGTTTTTTGCAGATCAAAGCAGATCAAATTTTGTTAAGTATATTTAATATTCAATACACTAAACAAAATTTGATCTGCTCAGGTGCGATAAAAAACGCAACTAATCTCAGTCAGAAGAAGAAATCAAATCATGCTTCAACAGATAAGCTATATTAGGCGAACTCAAAACTAACACATAGGGTTTTTTCATTTTTTTATTATATTAAGCAAACTGAAAACTGAAACATCTTCGAAAAAGTTGTGTCAAACATGGGAGAATGCTTATAGTTGATAAATATGATTGAAGTAAGTAAAATCCAAACAGTTTAGCCTGTTTCAAATTAGAATATGAAACAAGAATCACAAACTTGTGAGCCCAACTGAATATTAAAAAGGACATTACATATGAAAAATGGGCATGTGCCTAATACTAAGGTTCATGCAAAATTTAACCTGTAATGACTTTTGGCTGAAATTTAGCTGGAAGTTTCGTTAGAACATAACTTTGATTTTAGCGTGAAGCAATTGTTTTTTGTTCAGATGGTACAACCAGCTTGTCCCTTTAGCGGCTCTCAGCAGCGGCCAAAATATAACAATACAAAAGCATTTGTCAGAAGAAGAAATTTCTGCAGCCATAATCGTTGTAACCAGGTTCCCACATTATTGTTTTTGACACATAATCGGCAACTTAGGCCCGCATATCCTACTTTGTGTATCAGGGCTATTGTACAACTCACCAAAGCAGGAAAAATATGCGACACTCAGGAACAAAATAGTTTTTTCATTGAATACCAGGATGTCAAACTACTTAAGCTATTGAGCCTTAACACAGCTCAATTGCTATACGAACCCACAAGAGGCAGTGCATAAAACTCCCAAAGCAATGTACTATTGTAACGCTGGCACAGATCGCTCAAGACAGCAGTCTATTGACAAGGGAAAATCCAGTGATCGGATATTCTTGGAAGTACCCTTTTCGGCTTGCGATCAGCTCTGAAAAAAGACAAAATTATGAGTGGGAATTACCCTCAAATATTGCAACTGCTCCATGATCAATCGAGGGAAAAGAAAATTCATTGATAAGAAAATTTAAAGCGTCGGCACTTCATGGTTATATGGAGTCGTTTCAGTTTAAATATGAAAAAGTAAAAGTATTATTGGCGCTATGAACGCGTCTCGCGGTATAAAATTTTCAATTTTGAATTCGAAGGACCTCAAATTTGAGTCGGCTCGAAGTTCCCAAATGTCTCGATACAAGTTCAATTGAAAACTTGGAACTCAACACGAGCAAAGTTGTTTTTTGATCAGTAAGTCAACATTAAACTAATTCAGACAAATTTCTTGAATTTTTCGAGCGATCCGCTGTCGGTCAAACTGCTAATGCCGGTAAAATTGTCGATTTTTACAAAGACGAATCAACAAAGCTAAATTGTTGAGCTTTAGAGATAGTTTTTTTGGAAAAACAAAACAAACCAGCGAATAACCAAAAAGTTGTTACTTTTTTGCATAAGTATGAATAGACTAGAATAAAGGGTTCATCCCAGAATGCAGGCACTTTTTTGGTCTAAAATGAACAAAGATTCTCTGTTCCCCGTCGACTAAAAAACTACTTAAGATCAATGATGTTGCAAGATCAGCTCAACAGACTAGACATGATCTATGTAACATTTTCCTAGGAATAACGCCCGTATTCATTTTGCCTAAAACTATCAACTTTGGACATAAAGTAGGTATCATACTGGCAAGCAAAACCCGAGTTTGCTTGGTACCTGAAAGCGTTCAGTTCTGCTTTAAGCTAATCTAAATCGGAATACTGATGTAATTATTTTATAATATCGTGCAGTACATGTCAGAAGAACTCATCATTAGCTTATTATTTTCGGGACAATCGATCCTATATAAATTCATCCCCCATAGTTTGAAAAAGAAAAAAATATATAATAAACTACCCAAACAAATCATATCTTGTTCGTATAACAATTTTTGGAACTTTCCTATAAAAAAAATCCTAAGATTGCTTTTCTACAGTATCTATTTTACTCAATCGTTATGTTTTTTTTTCATTTTCTGATAATGATTACTCAACGAAAATGAGCATGAAAAAAATCATGTTCCCAAATACGAAATTTTGCTGAAACATGTTCCAAGCATTAATGAAGTGAAATCCGAAATAAATCCGAGTGCAGATTGAGCGCTACGAGTAGATTGATAGATGTCCATGAGCCAAGCAATGGATCAACTAAAATACACCAGTTCAACTGGAAACGATTGCCAAGAGATACAGTAGGCGAATCAGCATCTAGCGCCCATCGTGGGATAGCCCCATACTATGCGTTCTACATCTAGTTGTGAACACTGAGGACTCTTGTAGGATACCGTTTCGGTTGCAAATACATCCTCCCGCGAGACCGATTCCACATTCTACGCAAATTCGTGTCTCGATGTTCTTGGGCATATTAAAATAGAAATATGAGAAGGGTGGTAGGTAGATTGTTATTATGTTAGCCCCTTCCACTGCACGCGCATAAAAATAATGAACGAAATATTAAATGACGAGATGATATCTTATTCTCGGTCAAATGGATACAGACGTATCGTTACGATGGACGGATGGATGGAAGGAAGGATGTGAAGATATTGTATGTAGGACCGTCGATAAGATATATGTAGACAGACATGTTTTATCTACACCGTGCTACGCTTCTACCTTACGATATGTTTTCGTTTACCGAAGATGTTTCTATTCGTGTCGTACACATAATCACACTTCACCAGCCCAGTGTCCCTGCATCGGAGTATCGGACGAAAAATTATATTTGATTATTATATTCCGGCATCACCGTCGTCACACACGCCTTTCAAAATAAAAATCCATAAGTTTGCTGAAGCACGGCACGGCTGATGGACCCTTGGCCTCAAGTATGAGCAAATATTGTGTACATCGACTTCGTTCTTTTCAGTTTTTTCTCTCGAAGAAATGTTTGAGAAAGCTCGACATCATCAAATATATCCTTACACAAATTCCTCGTCCTATATAAATTCGAAACGGAACAATATAGGCTCACAATATATATCATCGTGCAAACTCAACATACATCCTTACGTCCGTCCACATAGACGAGATATTGAATTTGTGTAATGAAAACTAAAAGAATTTTTGTTTCATTATATTTTCTTCTTGCTTCCCGGGTAAGCGAGGTAGTCAAGTGGACTTTTGTTGGATTGAGAGAGGAGGCGATGAAGGAAAACTTGAATGTTTGGAGGAGAACTTCAATGGGATGGAAGTCGATTAACAGAATTCATCTGGTAGATGCTGTATTCGAAATCGAGTAGATTTTGAATTCGAAGAATAGCAAGTGCTTTTGTGTGAAAGTAGTGTGTGGATATTTGGGTGTACGAGAGTGTAGATGCACACTGCTTTACTTTTCTGGTTTTATTATTTAAGAAAGATGCTATTTGGAAGGTAACATTACTTCATCCTTGAATGTGCTAAAGAAAAAAACATTGATTAAACGATTTGCTAGCATCAGAGAAGTATCTAAGTACTTCCGCGTAACAAGGCTACTAGTACATCAGAGTGCACATAGTTATGTTGGTGTGAGTTCAAGGAAGACCGAAAATTATAGTTTTCTCGCCCGGAAGGCTCCCCTTTTATGCCGGTCCCAAAGTATCACTTATATTTGGTACAATTCGAGAACGAAAAATATTTCACCCTCTATTCTTGCTTGAATTTATGCGTGTTCCGGCGTTGGGTGGTGGATGAGGAGAAAGTTTTCTGTATATTTTGTGTATCTAGAGGAAAACGAATACGGACAACCAGTACGCAATAGTGAATTTCAATATCGAGTTTTTGGAAGTACAGGGTTGTATGTACACATAGTGGAGGAAAGAGGGTTTTGGATAATTTTGTTGGCATAATTGCTTTTTCAACTGGTCACAAATAAGGCATGGCCGTATTTGTTTTGGAAAGGACAAATAAATATTTGGAGGAAGTGTGTTTAGCAAATGTGACTACCAGTAGAAGCACACTTGTAAAAAGCCAGTAATGTTCACTGAAAGTTAGATGCTCAAATTTACATCGTTGATAGTTTGTCAGAGGGTACAATTGAATGGAATTTGTTGGTGAATTACACAGCATAGTACTTTGATTATCAAATCTATCTTTGAGATACCCATCGTTGCGGTGCATGAATAGTCGTAACAGCGAATGCAATATTCGAATACACATTTCGATATTGGTTTTGCAAATTTTCCACAACTGCACAAACTATTCAACAAAACATGCATTGGTGTATTTTTTCTTGAATATCCATTTTTCAATTCTTTTTCAACATGCTGGACTGAAAGATGAAAAGAATATCCGAGATGCCTTTCTTAGCTCCTAAGTTATCATTTATTATTCAATCTATTCCCATCCAGATAGATATACAATTGACGTTTTTTCCTATCCAAGTGAAAACATTGAATTGACATACAGGAAATTTTACGTACTCATACTATGCTGGATCAAATCATTCCATCTATTTTTTTCTTTCTTTTCCTTTTTCTTTTCCATTTTGTACGAAATACAATTTTTTCTTTGCCCTTGATTCTACAGTGGAGATGACGTTTGCCCAAGCCGACAGGATTTCTTCTTTTTTCGTGGTGGTACATCCAACCAACAACAAACATCTAACCTGAACATGACTTATTCGAAGTCTTTCGTATTCTGGGGAGAAAACCTAGAGAACCGTTGACATGTCCCTGCTCAGTTAGTTCACCTAACCATACACCAGCGACCGTACGAAGAAAAGTGCAGAAGAAAAATGATATAAAAGCTACGGAAAGATGTTAATAAGAAACACGAAGAGAAATAAGAAAATATTTCGAGTGGAGCTTGAACAGAAATTCTGAACCGACCGGTCGGAGAAATGTCGAAAAACGAAAAATAAATTTCCTCGATTTTTCTTCAATGTCTCTATTCGTATGGCGGGACGTAATATGTGTGACCTTATATAATGTAAATTGAAGTAGGGCGCAATCAACAATTTTGACGAATACACTGGAAATAAGGCGAGTAGAAAGTGCTTGAGAGGAGTGTGTGGGATGAGAGCCTGATAGGACTGATATGAAAAATTTATCTGGATCAATGTTGGCTTCTGTCGAGATTAAAACCAATGATCTATATATTTATGTTGCGACATGAGCAAAAGTTTAGATTTTTCGTCTACACATATTGTTGGAAAAATCTCAATATGAAGTCATCTGTAAAATTATCTTTCAAAATTATATTGTTCAAACATTAAAAATATTATGATGTTTGCATTAAAGTTATGGTTCATGTTTTGGGCTATCTATTTTCTTTTTTTATATATATAAATAAAGCTTTTTGAAATTTTAAGGACAGTCAAAACAATAAAAACATTCGAAACTACCGAAATCATTTTGTACGTATATAAAGTTATAAATGTTTTTCAACTTTCCTGATATTTTCTACATATTACATGTATTTATACAATAATAATATAAGAAATGTCTATATAAATTATATAAATAGTTTTCATCCATTTTTTGTTTTTCTTCATTATCATGTGTGTTGAAATATATTTTACCTAAAAAGCTTACATGCTAAACATTTTCTTTCTTCCGTTTAGTGTTTTTTGTTTGTCATCTTTTGTCATTTTTTTTTTAAGTTTTATTTTGTAATATGTTGTAATAATTATAATATTACGCAATTTTAGTTTTACTTATATAATAGGGTTTTTTTTGAATATAGGAGACGATAATGCAGAAATAAATCTGCATTATCATTTTTGATTTTTCGCTCATTTAAGGTACTTTATGAGGTTTCACGTAACATTGTCGACTACATTTCATTTTGTTTGGATGTATCATATTTAGTTTTTGATTTTTTTTTGTTTGTTTGTTGATTTTAAGTCACATCATACATGCAATACTAAGGAAATTTATTTTCTGGAAAACATTTTCGAAAATTTAATGTGTGTTGAATGCTTGATTTCAGTTTTGCTAACGATAAATCGTAATTAAGCACATTTGTAAAGGAGTGTGCTGCGAATTTGATGTAGAAAATTGTATGATGATGATAATATTTCTTGGTACGAAGGATTGATTTTTGATAACATCAAAATTTATTTTAAACTTAAATTTTCTTCATTTTTCGGCGATAAAAAATCCAAAATTGGACCGATCTTCATGATTTTTTTTAAATGTTGTGACCGCGAAAGTCTATAATTACCCTAGTAGCAATCAAATCTTAATTCATTCATACAGCCAGATTCAATTTGTCAGTTGTTGCAAACGCAGGTGCGGTGGCAATGTCCATTGATAAAAAAATTTAAAGAAAAACTCAAAGCTTTAGATTAAAACTGTTTCAAGTGATACAACGAATTGAAAAAGGTGCACTTGAAAAATTATTCAATAACAAATAAGAACAGCGTATTTAAAATAAAACTCTTAGCAATATTTTATAAAAAGGCGTTATGAGCTGCTGTTTTTTTTTGGCAATAAGCTAACATTTGTTGCAATATGATCAAAATTTCAAAAACAAATCAATGTACTATCAAGATTGAGCAGGATTTCGAACAATTAATATTTTCGACGTTGATAAAGTAACCACCTCGACTATATAGTTTTTTATCCCAAAAACCCGCATTAAAATATATTTTCCAGCGGAATTAATAGGATATGACTAGCTGGTTAAATTTAAGGAATGCATCTCACACTATATGTATTCGCATCTAAACACGATTTCCCTGAGTTTTAAGTATTTTAGAGGATGCAAAGCTGGAAGCTAGATCAAGCTGCAACTCATCCACAGGGCCGGGTTTAGAGCAAGCCAGCATACTAAACTGCGAGGAGTGTTAATTTCTTAAGAGTGCCTAATTTTTATAGGGACTGCATTTTTTTGAGACAGCAGGCTGGATTAGGGAGAGCATTTAACATAAAAAAATGTGCACGTTCTGTATTTTTTCAGATTGATGGACGTGTGATCAAATCCTGCTCATGTTGGTTTCTGGGAACAAGCTTGTGCTTTCCAAGCGCTCTTCACGAATTCGTCAACAAATCTTAGAATCGGACAGAGCTCGGATTATTTAGCAGCTGACCGATACCTTATCTGAGTATAAGGCCGATATAATAGCAATAGGTGCGTTTTTTGCTCTGGTACAGAAAAGAATAAGACAATGACGCAAAAAAAACCATACATGACAGAACAGCTGATGCATTCGTTAAGCTTTCTATAGGTTGTTGGAAAACCCAAGATAATTTTCGAAAAATCTTTCCACCCAAAACACCAGATAGTTTGGTGTGGGTTTCGGTATTTTCAACATGGCGGCACAAGTGGTGAAAAGCTTCCGTATTGCATCTTGAATTTTTTGGAAGGATATTTTCGCGTAATGCAGACATTGATTGACCTGATGCATTGTTTTGCTAACAGAGATTATAATTTTTTCATCAAAATGAAGGGCAGAACAGATAGCGTATGCGTGACATACCAATGTGGGCATACTAGCAAGCAAATTAATTTCGTGATCCGTATCTTATTGTTACATACACCAAACTTCATTTTTTTCAAGGAATTGTATTGAAAACAGGAAAATAGTCAGCACTTCAAGAAGTCGATAAAGTCAAGGCATTCACAAGCCCTCATACATTTTCTCATTCAAATAGCATATTTACTTGCATTCCCAAAGTTAAGTAAACCAAACAATGCACCAGATTCTAACGGTCAATTTCCCTCATCAACCCATATTTAAATCATATCTGAGCGTGTTCTACATTTTATGTCTGTCCCATTCATAATATGCATACGTATTTCTATTCATTTTCATTTGTGATACCATTTAGAAAAATCATTTGTGCATTGAAAAGTGCCATTAATGTCTACTGCCCGCGTTTTATTCAAAATATGTAGTTACGGTTTTATTGTCCTCCTCACCGTATTCCAATCGGCAGACATCCGTTTTTCAAATCACCCGAAAATGTAACAGCTGCTACTTGGCTTAATTGATTTACACCAAAAAACTGACGATGGAAATTTGGATTTAAATTTCACTTATTTTTCTCGATCG
Organism: Nemotelus pantherinus; assembly: GCA_963978885.1. Classification (NCBI taxonomy): domain Eukaryota; kingdom Metazoa; phylum Arthropoda; class Insecta; order Diptera; family Stratiomyidae; genus Nemotelus; species Nemotelus pantherinus. Next base: position 51,051,793 of record OZ022263.1, on the reverse strand, counting down.
TGACAAGAATGGTCAGTTCATTTCACACACAAAAAAAAAACTGTAGAGAATTTGTATCGGGATCATGATTATGCAAAAAAAAAAACGCTACGGTATTGAAAAAAAGGTTGCATTGTCACGCGTGCATTCACGTGCCAAAAAACCCCTCTGACGCATCGAAACATTTTAAAAACTATCTCTGGCCCCTCACAAGAAAATTGCATCCTGGCCAGTCTGAAAGTGAATTACACCGCACGCAAGTCCTTTCCCTTCAGTTGCACTTTGAACTTGCCTCTTATTGTCTCGCTGTCTGCGCACCGAGGAAACGAGTGAAAAACTCGTGCCGTGGGGTGGAAACGAGAAATTTGTGATTTTTCTCGATTTCGTATGCAAAAAAGTATAAAATTAATGGATGAATTTAATGCTTGCATACCTAATCACCCTATTCAAAGTAATGTGCCGGACGCATGAAAATGAAAATCTGATCTGAAATAATGGAAAACTGAACGGCTGTCCACATCCCTGTCGGCGTAGTTTTTCAATTTTACTGATTATCGACGATACACGTAGATATTCGTATGAACGATTGGAAACAAGAGCGTTCGATTTTTATTCGGCGAGGGCAAACTGTTGCCCCATTTTTCTTTCTTGTAGGGAACCGTCATGCACAGGGTGTTGTAATGAAATCGAACGATACATAAATTATGCAAAAACCAAATATTGCCAAGCGAATATATGTACGATATTCATAAGTGAGCGGAATATGAATATGCCGGCAGCACGGTACATACACATGTAGTTCTAAGCAGTATGTAGTAGCTGATTGTGACGTATTATTATGTAGGTAGAACCTAAATGTTTGTCTTTAGGGACAAAAAATATCGATTTGCTACTTTCAGTCGGTGTGGGCTTGAGATGAAACGTAGAAAATATGATACGAAAATCTGCTTTTAATATAATTCATGACCCTTTGCTGATACAATAGTATGATGAAATTGATAGAGAAATCGATTCGAAGACAAGATGGCAAATCAACTTGCAAACGAACGATTTCGTAGCGTGTCTATAGCATGTAGTACGTATTCTAACTAAATACCAAATATAATAAATTCATAAAAAAGAAATTAGAGACTATCACCCTCATTCGATAGATGCGATATTAAGTAGTGGACATTGTGTCCTTCATTATGGTTCACACAAAAAATGAAGATTAATGAACATTAGCGCTGTTTGTTAAGAGGAGAAATTGGGACCCCTATGAAGCAAAATTTGTATTGTCAACTACAAACACCATCGCTTGTACCATGAAATATTACCGGAATTTCTAGAATACTCGAAATTCGAGCCTTCTAAATGATTTTTGTCACTTCCTATTTCTTATATTCACTTTCATTTCCGTCCAAAACTATATTTTTTTACTGTTGAAAAAAAGCATCGAAAAATTTTGCAAGATTTATTTTTTACTAAAGTAACTATTTCATCCAGCAAATTGCATTCATTTTCTCGAATTTATTTAACCTTGCGTTTTTGATTCAAATTTCCTTAGTTGTGTCTTATGTTTTTTTAAGCATCATATTTTCATCCCGAAATAAACAATTGTAATTCTTTTCAATAAATATTTCTTCATAATACCATCACTCATTTCAAAAACCGAAATTATTACAAATAACATGTTTTTAAAGGTTAATTATCAGCAATTGCTAGAAGGCACACAGCATATTTATTTTAACATGTTTAGCAATCACCGATTTTGCCTTTTTTCATCATCATTATCATCATCATCATTATTATTAATAATAATAATAATAAATTTCATAAATATTTAGAAGTGGATATTTGATTTTTAATTTAATCAAATCAAATTAAGCATATTTTGATTAGGTTGCGTTTTTTTTGTTAATCGATTTGGTTAGTAGAACTTTGGAAACTGAGACTAGTTAAACGACACATTTTGCACGCTTCTTCTTGATAAAAATACCTTACAACTACAAATTTACAAAAGAAGATGTGCAGAAGTTTCGATTAACTAGCCCGATGTAACAGTTCTTGTAGAATTTAGCTGGTAGCTGTTTTTATTATGATTGGTTTGAAAATTGAAATTATGTATTTACTTTGATGAATTTTGATTATAATTTTGCTCAGTGTGATTAGTTTGATTATAAATTTGTTCCGAATGTGATTTTTAATGATAAACTTTTGATTTTATTTTGTTTGGTACTGTTCAGTTAGTAAATTAAGTTCGATATCGAATTATAATATAATTTGAAAGAATAAAAATATATTTTAAATTTGGATGTTGCTATAATGGATTGATAATAGAATATGAAAACCATACAACATAAATGTGAAATTAATTAACGAAAATGCTACCCGAATTTTCACTCTTGGGTCGTCTTCTGAAAATTTGGTTAGGACAGGAGACCAACCACGTATTTATTCGAAATATTCGAGGATACAAAAGTCTCCAAAATTAATAAGCCGTGGGAACTATAGAAACCTGGTAACGTGCAGAAATTGCAGAGAACTAAAAACTGTAGAAAGTACTCAAAAGGTGTAACACAGTGAAAATTAAAGGATGAAGATAAGTGCTGACTGGAGAGTTTGGTCGGTAAATTCAGACCATTAGTGGTGACGCATCTACGAGGCTAAGACATAAGATATGCTGCTATAGCATAAAACGACGATCTAATGTAGGATTGAAGGCACAGCTTAACTATAAAAGATAAGAAAGAAGCTCAGCATGTGGTGTCCTCGGTTTGAATCCAGGTTGGAAAGGGAGTGGCGCATTAAACTTTGAGCTAACTTAGCTCTTAGTAGGTACCTGAGCCAAACCAGGGTCAAAGTGAGGAGTGAAACAAACCATTTTCCAGTCGTGAAAATTTCGGTTATGTACCAGCTCTTCCAACTCCATACCCAAATACCCGAAAATGGGCTCTGGTGGGATACTTTGTTGTTTTCCATTGACAATTTACAATAAATTCACAAATGAAATATGAATATCATCTGAACATCATCAAGGAGGCCAAATGGACAAAAACTTCCTTTAAAACAATGTGATTGCTGATGAAACGTGGTGCTTTTAATATGATCCAAAAACCAAGCGCCAGAGTGCCCAGTGGAAAACGTCAAACGAGCCAAAATTGAAAAAGTTGAGACAACATTGATTTGGTTTTACGATTCCAAAGGCATTATCCACACAGAGCTCATTCCACAGGGCTACACCGTTAATCCATCATTCTATCTTGGCACTTTGAAATGTTAGGTGCATCGTATTCGTCATGCCCGACCAGAATATCGCGCAGAAGATATTTGTTGCATGATAATGCGATTGACAAAGTCAAAGACGAGTGCATCCAATCTAAGTTTGATGTCAAAAGCGACTCCAAGACGCCTGGGTTGTGTACGAGAATGCAGTGTGTGGTTGTTCAGTAAATAGCTACGAAATAAAGAATTATCTTTTTGGGAATAGGCCATTTGTGACCTTTTTTTTTTTTGATTTAATGCAAGCTTGTTTGACACCATTTTCCAAGTATGTATCGATTCGATTGAAAGAGGCTGCATCCTTCGATTGTTCTCACTATTACTAACAGTTTAAGATCACTGCCGTAAAAAGACATTTATAAGGAGTAAGTGGCGGTAGGCTATTCACATAAAATACGAAAAGAGGAAGGCCCAGTATAGATATTTGGGGAACTCTAGTTCCCGGTTTAAAGGGGTTTGGAGGGATTTAAAAGACTGTATATAGCTTGCGCTAAAAACCGATTATCAAGTCATTTGGCGATGTAATTTGTAATAATTACTAGATCCGTAGGCGTTGAGCAAAAACATGAATACCTATGCTCCCCTATTAAGCATAAACGTTCTATCTACATTTCAGTGCTTTCGACATATTCAATGATTTGTGTTTTGATTTGTACTGAAGATATATGGAGAGTGCACTTTCAATATTGATTTTAATATACTTCCATATAAGAGGGTTTTCAAATTTTGCACAATGATGTAATAGAGTATGTAGTTTTTGAGGCCGGTGTTAACTCAAACATGAGTAAAATGCAGATAGAAAGTTTATGCTTAACAGGGCAGTATGGCGAATCAATACTGCTAATGTTAAATGTAAAATGGTTTAAGGGGTTACATAGGTCTTGAATGGGGGAAAAAAACAACTTTTTCAAAAAATTGTATTGTAAAAACCAAAAATTGAAATTTATACTTAGAAAAGGTTAGCATTTCAAAAAGCTGTAAAAAAATGCTCAGCTATAAATATTGAAAATTGTCGTTTTTCCTGCAGTTTTCCTCGTCCAGCCTTTTTTTTGCGGTAGGCAGAATATTTCGGTGCAGGTTAATCTGAAATCAAAAATTCAAAAATTATCCTATAGTTTATACCCTTGGCTTGTGATTAAACGAAGTAATTGAAAAAATAATGAAATTTAAAGTTTTGAAATAAGTTTGAATGTATTTTCGTCTCAGATTTTTTTAGCATTTTTTCCGATTCTTATAGTTTTTAAAACATTGTTTTCATATAAAACAAGAACGAGTCAATCGATTGAAAAATCCTTCGTTCAATTGCGAGCCAAGGGTATAAACTATAAGAAAATTTTTGAATTTTTGATTTCAGATGAACCTGCACCGAAATATTCTGTCTACCGCAAAAAAAGGCTGGACGAAGAAAACTGCAGGAAAATCGACAATTCTCAATATTTGTAGCTGAAATTTTTTTTTACAACTTCCTCAAATGCTAAACTTTTCTATGTGTAAATTTCAAATAAAATAGATTTTTGGTTTTTAAAATACAATTTTTTGAAAAAGTTGTTTTTTATTCCTTCAAGACCTATGTAACTCCTTAAAGCTATCAGTCCGCAGGGGAAAATTATTGAATGGTAATTGGGAACTATGTGCATTTCTAAATTGTGTTTTTGTGGCAAACATATTTTATGGTAGACGTGTAGGTCAAGCGGCGAACCATATCGTTTAATTTTATTTCAGTACTTGTTTTTAAGGCAATGGATTAAATTTCTTAAACCAAGAAAGTTGCTTTTGTGGTTGAGAATATGAGATTTGAATGGAAAAAATCATGCATAATGCTGTAGAAAGAGTGAACTGAAATTTTACAGGATAACAATCACAGGACATTGGTCCAATCGAAAGAGCTTAGAAGCGAGTTCAAGGCGATATAGTCACTATAATTTTGTGCCCAGCTACTTCACACAAAAATAGTCCATTTTCTTTAGTGGGCACTATTTTTACATTTCTGAATCAGATTTACTAAAAAAAGGATATTTTCATCATTTACTTACTCGAAGATACAAAAATTATTCTCAGCTACCGAATATTTTCTATTTTTACATTCATCTGTTTTTACAGTCTGGAAGCCACAAATTCATGAGTCTCTAACAAAGAACGTATTCTTACGTCATACTAAATGTATAAGGTAGATTTTCGAATATAGCAGAATTCTAATGCAATACAGAATACTGGCATATTTAAAGCGTATTTTCAATTTTTGTTTAAATTTAAAAAAAAATCATGTTTCTAATGCAAATAAGGATGTAAAAAAATTGCTAGCTAATAAGAAAACCAGGAACAAATTGTTACGCTACAAATATGAATATTGAGCACCAAATGATGGTTGGCTTCGTCAGGCGAAAGTAGTGCAGAGTCGAAGAGTCTGGGCACAGATCATTCAAAATGACGAAGGTTATCTACAGCCATAACTATAAATCTTAAGTTTCTTGTTTAAACACTGGGACTTTTCGCGTTGGTTTTTAATAGCGATAGGCTCTAATAGGTCCTAGATCACGGAATGACGAAAAGTCGGAGACATACTATCTGCATTCAGGCTGCAAACGATAGTGATATATACATCGAATTACAAATTTAAAAAAAATCTGAAAATATCCGCTGGGTAAAGTGCCTGCATTTATTTGGGTGTACAATAGCCCTTTAGTGAAGAAAATTATAGCAGAGACAATTTTTAAAGGCAGTTTTTGTCGGTAAAAGTGATTCACAAAGAACCAGCATATTTCATAAGGAAATTGGCATCGCTGCTATAATGTATTCATAAATTCACTTTATAGAGCTGTTGCCATTGTGATTTTCATCAGTCACAAAAGATTTAAAAAAAAATTCAGATCATGTCGGTTTGGGTACGATGCGGAACTGTTTCAAAAATATTGATACAATAAAATCAAAACAAAACTCAATAAAAATCAATTGGAATTTATTATTTTTTTTTATACAAAATCAATAAAACAAACTAAGCTTAATCCATTATAACAACATGTTTTGGTCACGACGATAGCGTCAAAGTAATAAAATTAAAAATAATACTAAAATTATTTCTAAATTAACTTCTAAGAAATTATACAATCAAAAATAAATATATACAATTTATACAAAAATCATATACAAATTAGGACTATTTCACATCTATAATTAAGAACCATTTGAAACTTGAGGTAAATTGTTATCTGTCATATTCTCTATGTATTAATACTATTTATACTTGTACTTGTGTACCCTGAGATGCGTTGCGTTATTAAAAGATTTACACGTGTAAACCTACATATTTGGAAACAGTATTGAAGAAGAAAAAAATACTATTAACTAACAAAAGCAAAAAAAATAAGTCTACGACCTTAATTTATTCCGTTTAGGTTCAACAGAATTTCGTTTAAGATTTTCATCGCTGGAATGTATTGTTAGCCTTTTTATAACTCTTAGGCATGTATATTATCCAATTATAACGTTTTTACGTACATTGTCATGTTATTATCCAATCATTTGACTTTAGTTTGATTTCATTTTATCTACACAAAAATGTCCTTCGAACAAAAACACTATTCAAAAGAATTCGGGACCTGCAACTATTCTTCTTCTAAACGTTTTCTTTCACTTTATATTCTGCACCACGAAAAATAAATTGAGCAACACTATTTTTACCGTTATTCCCGTTTAGCTACCATCTCCGATTTTCATTTCATTAAACTAAATCATAAATTATGATCACACACGACTACTTGTAGCGTTTAGAAATAGTATTTATATTATTTGGTAAATCTATTATGATTTTGATTTTATACGGCAGGTGATGGTAATGCTCTACACTCTCGTTGCAATTCAGTATAGGGCATGCAACAGGGTTTCAATTTATGCTGTCGTCTAACGTTTGTGCAATGTACTCTTTGTGCAATGATAACGTACATGTTGCTCACGAGCAGCGTTTCGTTTAACTTGTCAATAGTTGTGTCATGTCTTTAGTCGATTAGTTTGATTTTTAATTTGATGCTTTTGTCTAAATTCTAAGATTTTTGTGTTTTGCCATTAATTAGTTAATGTTAGTTACGTTTTACTTTCCATCAAATTACTTTTCTATAAATTAGGAACTTTTTTGAACATCACCTCTTTCTTTATACTAGAAATTTGTTTGATTCTCACATGCCCGTTTCATACTCTCTTACACGTTTCAAGCAACTTAAAAATAATCTTTTTGACCAAAAGATACACTAGAAATTAATCGAAATTTTGTTCTTTTTCAATTCTGCTCATCATTAAAAATGTTCAATCTTAATTCTGTTATTTTGTGATTTAAGCCGCGGGTTGAAGCAAAGCTCAGTCTTCGAAGCAGGCTTGTAGTTTTTCATGCTCATGACTAGAAGTATGACTAGATTAATTTGCGTCGATTCGCATTTGATAGGAATGTCACGCGTTGGTTATTTCTTACGCGAAATGAAATGCTTGTACTACAGATTAATTTTGGATCTGATGGTATATTCACGCCGGAAGTTTTACTAGAACAAAATTTATATGCATATGACTTATCTTTAACCGAACTGAAGATGCTCTAAATTCGAATACATAATAAAATAATGTGTGATTCTAATCAGTTGCTTATGCTGGTGTAAGAGTGAATGAAACTGTTATTGGACCTGAGATACGTTCTCTAACCGGCAAGAATACAAGAGCTGGGACAAACCTGTTACCAGTGTTAACGCCTGGCATGTTAGTGCTAGCATTGCCATTGTTGTTGTCGCTGCTGGTATTGCTGTCACTTTCACCAGCTGCACTGCTTGAACTTTGTTGCCCGTACCCGCTTCCAGATTTACCGTTAGCCCCACCACCGCCACCCGGAGATACCGTCGAATAATGCTTGCTTCCGTCAGCGATAAGCTCCTCGATCAAGAATGATTGCATGATTTCGAAATCATTCGGTTTCTGCGGCAACGCGTAAGATGTCGGTCGATTTGTAATGTTGGCGAGGTCACTCAGCGAGTTAATCACGATAGGATAACGATCTGGCTCGCGATTCGTTTCGCGATCCAGATCTTTTGATCGTCGTTCTTGTACACGCTCGCGATCACTGTCCCGTTTGTTGCTGCTAGCATTTTCTTGCGGAGTCTGCGGTGCTGGTGTTGATGCCGGTGTCACTGTTGGTGTACCGGAGGAAGTTACAGAGTTCGACGGCTGGGTGACCCGTTGCTGATCTTTGGCGATGGACACAGCGTTCTCCGATTTCAACGATGACGGTGGGGAAGGGTTCGCCATAAAGGAGTGCGACCGTTCGTGAATGAATAGAAACGCATAGTAGGGGGTCGAGAATGAGCAAATTGAGCACTGGTATTCTTTGAGACGTGGAGATGAGCTAACTGAATCATCGTTCATTATGAGGCTAGGAAATGCATTCTTTGCAAGGAGATTCGGATCTAGCGTGTTCAATGTCAGACCTCCTCCGTTTGGAATTTTGATAGTGGGACTGGATGACTTGCTGAAATTCATTTGTTGCTCTAACTCACGAAGTTTTTCCGTGCCGACTTTTCCATGGTCACTCATCAGATGAGCTCGCAACCACTTCGAGCTACGGAACCGGCGGCTGCATAAAGGGCAAACCTCTGTGTAATGGGTGAAGTAGCGGCTGCTGATATCTGCCAAATCTGTTTTCAGTGACGGATCTATTGAGAACGGCAGCGCTTCAACATCTGACTGTTCTCCATTTTGACGAGACTGCGGCAATGGTGATCCTTCCTCAACAATCCCATGCGTATTGTGTTTGTGCACGCGCAGGAAGTATTTACTGCACAGCTCCTTATTACAAATGTTGCAAACAACTCCGCCGATTTGCGCTCCATTTTCAATTTCGATTCCGTGCATACGCTGCATATGTGTTTTCATGAAATACTTGTTGCAAAGCTCCTTGTTGCAGATTTCGCAATAGCTGCTTGTTGGCGTTATAGTGTAGGGAGGTCTCCGTTCCGATTGTGTTGGAGTAGTTGGAAGATTGACTGATGTCGTGGCAATAGGCCTTTCAGGTGTGATAAACCCGTCGCGGACTGGACTGCTCAGTGGCAAGCCGTGTACTTCAAACACATGCTGCTTTAGTTCGACTGGGCTAGTGAATTCTTTGTCGCAATGCTTGCACACCTCGTTTTGTAAAATGCCGCTAGTGGAAGGCGACAAGCTCTGCGGGGACTTAGAAGCATGGTTATTATTGTCAGTAGTGTGCTCAGTTGTAATGTGAGCGTGGAGCATATATTGATTTTCAAGCTCTTTGCCACACAGGTTGCACATGACTGGTCTTTGATTGCTCAGATCATTCAGTTGCAGAATCATCGATTGAAGTTTCTGGAGATCAATGCTTATGGCATCTGGGTCCTGAGAGTTGCCAAGACCATCAATAATTTGGACATTCTTTTCAGATCTTGTTTCACCATCCCGACTGTGTTCCTTTGGTTTCGTCTCCTGTTCGAAACTATTGTTTTTGGCGGAAACCACTTCATCTCCATCCGATTTATTTCCTTTCGCTGATGAGTCTAGGTCTGCTGATTTCCGGCGAATTTTCTCACCACTACCGACCATTAGGTTCAGGGGCGTGGTTTGAACGAATTGCCATGGTAACTTGTCTTCTTTTGGATCATCTGCGGGAACGAGAATCCCATGGCGTTTCAACTTGTGAGTTCTAAGAAAATACTTGTTGCAATATTCCTTGCAGCACAGATCGCAAAACGCTTCTGGATTGACAACGCCCAGTCGTTTCAGCTTCTCAACGGAGAAATTTGCTTCTCTGGCTTGTTGACTCGAAGCAGGAGATAGTTTTCTTGGCTGAGGCGTGAATGAGACATCTTCCTGCTCGACTGTGAAGTCCTCGCGGAAGCCCTCTGGCATTTTCATCGGGGTTGTGTTTTCTTTATCATTTGAGCCGCCCGCATCTGCTTCAGCCTTGATTTGGTGAGGGCTGGTTGGCGGTGGTATCTCATGAGCTTTGTTACGATGTCGTTTCATAGCGAAGACGTTTGTGAATCGTTTATGGCAAATGTCACAATACACTGCAATTTCAGGTGGCGCTGGAGATTGTTCTCTCTGCGCTTGATGCTGCTGTGGCTGAGATTGTTGAGCTTGCTGGTTTTGTTGAACATGTTGGGTTTGGTGTTGTTGCTGAAACTGAAATTGCAGCGCTTGCGATATCTGGTTGATTTGATTTGCGGTAGGCGAATCGTTTGATGAGCTTGCTGGATCATAGATACCATGTTTGTTTGCCTTGTGTGTTTTCAGGAAGTATTTGTTGCAAAATTCTTTGTTACAAAGATCACAGTATGCTTCGGGATTGAAAATGCGCAAGGGTGGACGTGCCAGTCCCTCGACAGAAGGAAACGCTCCTACTGGTGGAACACTAAGCAGAGGTAACTGTGATAAATAGTTGCTTGCGGAAAGTGCTGCTGCAGCTGCTTCCGGTGGAAACGGAAAATTCAGAGTAGACATAGTTAGCCAGTCCTCAGGACGTGGCATATTTGGTAGAACACGGTTGTCCGAAACTATAGTTTCGCTGGAATCTGGTTCAATTTTGATTTTCACTGGAAAGTTGCCAATGTCGTTCTTTTGCTCCTCCCTTGGTTGGTTGATATTCATTGCAGCATGGCTCTGCAGTATATGCACCCCTAGTTTAATGTCTGAATCGAAGGCTTCCCCACATTCGTCACATTTTTTGAGATGTTCTTGTTGTACTGAACCCTTCCCCTCTGCACTATCAGTGCCGACCGCATTGTATCCTTCGTCATCGTCAGCATCTCCAGCCGATACCTCCTCATCCGTTCCTTTTAAATGATGTTCGTTCGATTGGAAATGTGTTAGTGATATGTTTGATTCTAGAATCTCAATGGGATTTGCGTTCTGACTTGGCAGCTGTTGATGCATCGTTGATCTTTGTTGTGCATCGATTTGCTCAAGCATTGGTATAATATGTCTTTGAAGTTTTTGCTCGGGGTCTAATTCGCTTCCGGGTGTCTTTGAGCCTCCAATGCAGCCATTTTCGCTTGTACTCTTCACATCTGTATTGGAGGCATTATTGATCTGCGATTCAAAATTTGAACTGAGATTAATGGCGGATATGCGAATCGGCGTAGATTGTTTGCGTCGTTTTTTCGACTGGTCACTTTGATTCGTATCGAATGCATTCGGTGATAAATGTGTATTAGATAGGACGCTGGTAATATTACGCTTGGTAGCTTTCGATTGAGAACTAGAGCTACTAACTTGAGACGAATTGGAAACATCACTAAGTGCTGTGTCTTCACTACTTAAATCGGGCGGTGGGGTTGCATAAACGGATGTAGCCATGCTTTGCTGTAAATGATAAAAATAAATTTTATGTAAATTTAAGTTTGTTGTGCATAAGTGTGACAATTGAAAAAAATATTATGTGAATATTCCTATCTATTTAAGTAGATGTTTTGATAGAGTGTATCATCTTTCAAGCTAAATTTTTCAATACTGAGTGCTGGTTAGTTTTGTTTACAATAAATTTGCCGACGAATTGTTACAATATTCAAGCAGAATTGGTCAGTTTTGAGCTACGCTGTGACTTTTTTTTAGGACCAAACTGAATTCATAAAATATCACTCAGTCACTTTATGTTAATAGTTTCTTAATATATATTTGAAATTGACCAGCCACAATGCAATGCTTTCTTACTTTGACCAGTTTCACGTATTGATAATTGATGCTAGTAGGAATTCCGTTTCATCTTAAACAGGGGCGGGTTTGACCATTTCGCCGCCCTAGGCCTCAGAAATATCTGCCGCCCTTTTCGTGAATTACATTATATGTAACAATGCGCGATTTTTTTCGATTCCCTCTAATACTTCACTGTTTTTCGTTGTGCCCGACCAATATCAGAGCAAAACCGGCACCGGTTCGTTCGTGAAAATTCCTTATTATCGCGACCTTGCCACACAAATAATTATTAAAACACACACACGGTAAAGAACCTAAAAGAACCTAAAAAAATCCGAAAATACCAATTTTTAACAGCCAAAACAGTGTACACCTTTATATCGCTTATAATTCCAACGTCTTCGCTCATATTTTTATAAGTAAGTTTACTATTCCGTTCAAACTTTGCTTCCGCACTTGACTGGAGATCAACTATGAGCTCGACTACTGTAAATTAATGTTCGATATGTTATTAATTAAGGATGAACCCGAAATATTTTTTTTATAGAAATTAATTTCAGTAATTAAGTACAATTTAAAAAACGCGTCAAAAATAAAGAGATTCACATATATTTGATATATCCTGTACCATAATAATAAAAATGAAATTCTCTGAAAAATCCTAAATTGAAGAGGTATTATTTGGGCTCCTTTTGGGATCTTTTTAGCTCATTTTAGAATCTTTTTAGGTATTTTCAGATACTTTCTAGGTACTTTTTAGCTATTTCTGAGATTCTTTGTTCCTTTACCGTGATCGCATTTCGATATTTATTACAAGTCAAACTTTTTAATGTCCGAAAAAAATCATCAGAGGTGAAATTTTGCGTGCATTGATTTTTTAGAGAATTTGGTTGGCTTGAGGTGTTAGGCTCATTCAACTCAGATATATGTACATATACGACAGAAAAAAAACTGCCGCCCCCAAAAAAAAAATGGAAAAGTGGCCGCCCCAAAAAAATCGAAAATGTGCCGCCCCCCAAATCTGCCGCCGTAGGCCCGGGCCTAGTGGCAAATCCACCCCTGATCTTAAATGTATATGAATGTGAAAAATATGTATCACTCTTACTTGTACCCTAATTTAATACAAATACACGCAAGATAACCTCAAAAAATGCGCGCTCATAAAAAAACAACAAACAAATCATCCCATCTATCCCATCTTCGATGAATTTCAGTGCGAAACCTCGAAAGCGTGTTTTGTTGACATTAAAAAAGCATTTGACTTTTTATAGATAAATGAAATCATATAAAAACTGACACAGCACAACTTCTCAATTAGCATTGCCAAAATGATTCAACAGACACTTTTTCGTCCAGGTAGGCCATGTATTTTCTTCAAATAAAATTATATATAATGGTGTACCTCAAGGTTCGATCTTAGATTCCATCCTCTCTAATATTTTCTCTGCAGATCGGCTTTGCGGACCAAACAACCAAGCTCCAACACTTCTGTCGCTGATGACTCTCTTACTTATGGATCAGCACATAATCCTAAGTATGCCACGATTCGTGCCCAAAGACAAATAAATTCTGTCAGTAATTATTTTAATCAGCGGGAGATCACACCAAAAGTCACAAAATCTGAAGACCCTGTAGTCAAATAATCTGGCAACGAAAAGAAACCGATATTTCTGATAAATGGAGCTAAACTTCAAGTAAATAAATGTCACCATGTCTGCAAGCAATATTCATAAACTGGTGAAATTTGAAAAAAACAGTCCTGCGACTCCTAAAAGTCCTAGTCTCTGCGAATTTACCTTGGAAGCCCCCAATCTTATCCACACTTCACCCTTCGAGACCTACTTAAATATAGTGGAAACGATTTTTTTTGTTTTTTTTTTTCAGACTGAAGCCAACGAAATTCATCTAAGAAGGATCCCTGCGACTCCATGCTATGTTATCAATTACGAAGCAGAGTTAACAGCTTCAGCCGTTCAGTGCAACAGCAGCAGGATTCCATACAGAAGTTTAAATTAATAAAACAACATGTTAGATTTTCAGAATAAAGTTGGAAAACTGACAAGATCAACAACATCCTCAAGCAATTTAATGTATATCTCCACATAGTAGAAGTTGTAAAATTTCATTTAGAAATAAGCACTCAGAAAAGTGTCATTTAATAGAATCAAATTTAAATCAAAAGTTGAAATCACTTTGAAATAAACAAAGAATCTTATATGAATTCCACTTTATTATAAAAATTTTCTTTTCAAATCAAATTTTTTCATCATTGAATTAAAAAGAAACGTATATGAAGCCAAATCATATTTGAAAATTTTTGAATCAAAAATGTTGAAATATGATTTGGCGCCATATACGTTTTCTTTTTAATTCAATGATCAAAAATTTTGATTTGAAAAGAAAATTTTTATAATAAAGTGGAATTCATATAAGATTCGCTTTTTATTTCAAAGTGATTTCAACTTTTGATTTAAAGTGATTCTAAAAAAGTGATTTAAAGTGACATTTTTCTGAGTGAGTGTATGGTACATAGCTGAATCAAACTATTCTAACTCCTCCTTCCCCAGAAAGTTATCAATTGGGTGGCAGGAAGGCATTTGAAATACTCCTGAAAAACATTATTTTTAAGTCATCATATTATTTCATGCCTGTATTTATTGACATTTTGAAGATATTCTCTGAGCATGCAGCTGCGTTTGATGAGTGACGTCTTGTATAATTAAGGGCCCTTAGGAGTGTTTCTGCAAAGACTGTAGGAAAGTCATACAATTTAAAATATAAGACTTTACTCCCATCAAACACGGATATTTATATGCGTTATGGATTCTAGAAAAGTGAATGAAAATTGATGCTAATATTTATGTATGAAGAAAATGGTATTTCTTATGCATACTCGAATCATTTTGTCTTCGCTATTTTTCGCCTGTAAAATATTTAATTTAAATCTGTGTGGAAGCCCAACATATTTGTCAGAATCAACTACACGGCTTGATTATTTTTCCTTGTTGTCCTTAGTTGCGGTTCACTATATATTCAAAGCAGAGTTTCTGTAGGGAATAATGCATGAAATTGAGATGATGAGTTTCAAAAAAGATGCGTATGTTCAAAGGCCGAGAATAAACCTCTATGAATGTGCATCCTTTCAATTTTCATTTCAAAACAGGTAGTTTTAGGAACGGTACCTGCACGATATCCTTTAGATTCAATTTGTAAATGTCAGCTCACGGATAAGCCGAATACATTATTTCCTTTTTAATCAATTCCGCTCATACTCCCGATGAACTGGACCCGAATCGTTACTCCTTAGGCAGATGAAAAGTTTCGGCAAGAGAATTTCCCTTAATTACTTTTATTTTTCTTTGTCGATTCTAGCTTGACTGTTAATTTTATTGATTCCTTCCAAAAACGAACTGAATCCAAATCGCGCATGATTCATATTCCCTTGGGTGGTGGTTGGTTGCTGTTACTGGTACATATATGGGTTGGCATTTTCTATTTGAAAAATTTTCTTCTTATTTTCCTTATTTTCGGGTTTTTCTTCTTTTCTCCTTTAATTTAGAAAAACTACATCCCCGATACCAGTGCTGTTGTTGTTAAGCCATCACTCTGCCGAAACTTGGGGCAGTGATGCCAGAACTTTTATGTTGGAGGTATGACAAAAAACACTTAATAGCTTGGTTAAAATTATGTTTGCTGGAATCCATCTCGAGCCACAACACTTCCGTTTGATAAACATGTATTGCTACTGTCCTTTGAAACACAGTTTACAAGGGCGAGTATCTGTACTTTACCCAAAGGCTGTTCCGTAACCTGAACGTGACGACAAGTTTACGAGCCACTTGCTCAACAACACAAAATTCATCTGTTTTCGAAAGAAAGCTTAAGAGGAGCAAGTGAGCACATGTATGGTTTTCTCAAAAATTATATTCGGCCTGCCCGATAAGGATAGGGATGAAAGTTGGGTGGCAGTTTCCTTTTTTTCTCGCACGTTTACAAAGTGTTGGCTGAAGACATGTTATTTAAGCGTTCGAGCTCGGGAGACAGGATGGGTGGTGTCGGTGGATGGGATAGTTTCGCATCACACGCGCCTTTTTCAGTACATGCCTGCCTGTATGGCCGGAGGCTCGGGGCAAGGAAATCACTCACTGAAATATTTCTTATTTAGAAGTGAGGTATGTAAGTTGATGGTTTGAAGTGGGAGTGCGGTGAAATTGGCAAGAACGTAAATGATTTGTAGGGTATGTTCTTGTGAGAAATACTTAATATTTCATCTAATCGTTTTTGGTGTTTTCTTCTAAGAGTCCAATTGTGTTTTGAATAAAAAACTAATCTCACGTGATGGTATTAATTCCATATTAAGATTACATAGCTATTGTAATTTGGAAGCATAATTAAATATATTTTCCTCTTGATGCTCCCCAAAATTCGGAGTTTGACACTTTTCACTGGATGCTAAGTATTTGCATTGTCTTAATAAAATCTCGAAGTTTTTTTTGCCTTTATATAACATGTATTACACCATACATACTTTCACTTGAATTAAAATTCACTCATTAACTCTAAGTTTCACAGCACTTACATTCTGAACAATATTTTCATTCATCGTTAATTGACACCTTGCCTTAACTGGCTCAATGCACACCTTTCTATAAAGCTATAATTATTTTCTGAGAACTCAACGCACATAAATAGAACTGATCCAAAACTAATCAAAATAATCCGCACGCTCATGCGCTGAGCTATAATCGAAAGTTCGATGAAAACTGATATCATACATGCATTTACCTAAAATCAAAAATTATTCGAAAAAAAATCAATTCCTTTACTTTATGATACCCAACAACACCCATAGCAATAATGATAAACCCGATCCCACCCCACACTCACAATACATCCATCCGGACAATGACGACGAAAAAGAAAAAAATATCATACAATCTCTCGTTTCTTCAAACTGACTACTCTATATGCGATAAAACACCCCAAAAATCATGAAAATTTTTCCCAAATTTCGGAAAAAATTACCCGAGGCTCCGCCCATTCTTCATACATTTCTAGGATATTTCCAAAAAAAAAATCTGAAAATTTCATATGTGCGGATAAAGTGTATGATGACGAAGATTGGAATATGTATGAATACAGAGAGGACAGGATGAGAAATTCGCAGGAAAAGGCCGAAACTCAGTATTCGAATCGAGGAAAATCTGTTCGTAACGATTTTAAGGATGTGTTGGGCAAAGAGGCCAGAAAAAGGCTCATATGTACACACGCGTTCACGTACAGATATAGATTGGAAAATGATCAATGGTCAGATGTAAGCAGGAGAAAGGATAACGTTGCAAAAGAAATAAGTCATAGAGAGAGTATACTTGGGGATGGAAACGTTATTCGCTAATTAATTTAGTTGGGCGGCTGGATAGCACGCCTTTCACAATTTGAAAAATTATAATCAAGGCTTAAGGCTGCCAACATGAACAAATGAAACAAATTGAAAGAGAGAAATAATATTTCTTATTGGGAATTTCGAGAGCTGTCAAGAGAAGACAAGCTAAGCTTTAATTTCAGATTAAGAAAAAGATAATCCAGTAAAGATTTAAATTTCATCAAATAATTTCCCAATCATTTGCATTCATATCTTCCAACCATCACACATGGTTGCGAATCGCTCCCGATAAAGGATTTGAATGTATGTAGTACGATTGGCAGTTGAATAAACATTGTTAGGCCAGGTGGTACAGCATTAGCTGTATGCAACCAAAAGCATCAATACCGAATTTTAAAGGTGTCTGATTGTACACAGCAGGTGTGTGCACCAACGGCAATGTTACTCGGTGAATATGCAAATAGGGTGAATCAAAGCTCGATTTTTTTCGTTCATGTTGGATTTTGATGAAAACATATGCCAGTACATATAAGATGATATGTACAGTAATGTGCTTACTAGTCACATAATAAATAAAAATCAAATACATCAGAAACTATTGTTGACAGTAATAAAAGCACAAGCATACGTTGACACCAAAAAACAACATAAAAAAACAGCAAATAATTTGTTCTGAACATTATGGGCGTTGGCTATGGAAGTAGAATTAAAGTTTATACACTGAAAGAAAAATCTTGGTAAAATCAACAATTTTCCTTAGTTGTTTTTGCGTCAACTACGGGCTATAGTTAAAACAACCATAAAAAAATAGTTGATTACTTTTATGTACCATGACGCGTGGTTGATAAACAACGTCCGTGGTGCAAAAAAAGTAAGCAACCACAAACAATGGTATTCCAACCATATACATAGTACGAAATATAGGCAGGGGAGGCGTGAATGCCGCAGTTGAATTTGGTGTATCACAATGCAGCGACAATGTCGCTGTCAATGCAATCAAGGCACCAACCAAATTCATTTTTTTTTTTCTTTTGTATTGCTAAATCCTGTTGTACGAGGATTAGGTTGCCCAGACCATTCAACCTAATTCAATCAGATTTACTTCAACCTAGTGGTGATGCCAACCTATGGTAGGTATCACCGCTAGCGGTGCGGCAAAATTAGAAATTTGGCAAATTCTGCCGCTGCCGCAAATTCTGCCGCTGCCGCAAATTCGGCCGCTGCCGCAAATTCGGCCGCAGCCATTGTGCGCGTTACCATACAAAACAGTGCATTCTAATTTTTTGACTGCGCTTTGCCGCAGCCCACTGTTTTGCCACAGCGGAAAACGCTGTATTCTGAACAAAATAGCGTCATGCAACGTAATATAAAGGCTTCACAGCATAACATGAATATGAATTATATCGAACAGCAAACCGAACACAATTTTGCCATGTATCATATGAAACTTCTATGATAGAATAGGAGTATGAGTATGAGGAGTATGAAAAATCAACAGTTTTCCTTAGTTTTGCCATCAACTAGGGCTATAGTTAAAACAACCATAAGAAAATGGTTGATTACTTTTATGCACCATGACGCGTGGTTGATAAACAATTTCATTCGGAGCATGAAAAACGTCCAAATGTTGAAACTATTCTACTTTGCGTAGAATAATTCCAAAGACGTTGCTCACTGAATTACGTTTGTTGAAATCAACTATTGCAAAGTAGTTTAAGTACCATAAAAACTGTTGATAATTCGAAACGTTGAAGTTTTGAGTGAATTGATGAATATTTTCTATTTATCAACTAATTTTCGTGGTTATGAAACAATTAAAACAGTTGATTTCATGAACGTTGCGATATTTTTTGTATAACCAGAGCCAACTACTTTTATATCGTTAAATTAACTATATTAACATAGTAAAAATAACTATTTTCCTTAGTTCATTTAACGATTTTGAATGAATCGTTGCAATACTATTAAAAATAGTTGAATCAACCAAGAGTTTTTCTTTCAGTGTATTAGTTGATTATGGTACGATTGGAAAACCTATGATTAAAAACAGGGTTAAACTTTGTGTATATTATGAAAGTGCAGGAATAGTCACTTTGTCTAAAATATATACTCCACTTATTAAAATACATTGTTTAACCCTCCGAGAACACAGGGGCTCAAATTGACCCCAGTGACCTTTTTGGCCGATCGCAGCGCTTAGGCCTGTGAAAAAAGGGGAGTACTATAGGCTCTTAAGTGTATTTCTGTGTCTTGACTATAAGTTTACACCGTTCGCATACAGTCCCAAGTCGTCATTCGTCGTTGAGAAGCCTTTGATGCAGATTAAGGAGTCAAATAGACCCCATATGTACTCGACGTCAATTTTGAGGTAAAAATTCATTTTTTTTACTTCATACATCGATAGATTAATTTTAAAAAGCCAAAAAAATAAGTTTGCTAGTGCTTTTATTTTTTGTTTTTAGCAATATGACGTATAATCTGCGTTCCAGTGCACGCAATAATTTGTTAGCTGAATACAATGATAACAATTTTTGGTGACAGTGATTCCTTCGAAGACGACCATGTCTCGGAGCAATCAGAATCTGATTATTCAGAAGATTACACCTTTTTTTGCAACCCTTTATATGGGCTAATTTTTTGTATTATTCTACTATGTCTTGAGAGTATCCACATGCATTTTTAGCTCAATATATTGAAAACTGACAAAGTTATGATTTTTTTTTTAAATGTGCAAATTTTAAAATCTTCACAATCCCCACCGTAAATATACAAAATAAATGCTTTTTTTCAAGGGTCACTATAGGACAATTTTTTTTTATGATTTTGTCATACCTTGAGTGCATCTCCCTAAATTTTTAGCTAAAAATATTGAAAGTTGACGAAGTTGCGATTTTTTTGTAAAAAAACTGATTTTCGATAAAACTGTTTTTTTCGCGAATTTTTTTAGGTACGTTAAGGACATTTAGGGCACTTCAAATGCATGAGAACTACTAAACGAGATCTCAATCCATACCAACAAATTTTTTCAAATGAAAATCTTCAGTGGCGGCGATTCTATAGACGTTCAAAAGTGATTGGGGTCAATTTAAGGTTATAATGACACTGTAAGTGGTCACATCAGTCAGGTATGCACTAATGATGGGCGTTTCTGTTGTTTTCAAAAAACGAAAACAACTGTTTTTTAAAACTGTTTGAAAAAAACAGTTTGAATTAACGAGAGAAAAAAATTTTATGCTGTACAACAATTAGAGTTTGGTCGTACTAGGATTTTCACATACTAGGTATAACTAGTACGAGTACGAAAAAATACCTGTTCTAAATACCTATTTGAAGTATGTACATGTATGCATACGATTTGCAGTAATGTAATGAAATGGACTAATATGCCCTCCTCCACCCTCGAGGCACAACGTTCCCAAGCTAGAATGGTGATGGTGCACGATTACCTTCAAAGAATACCGAGTCATTAGTCTGTGCAGCTTGTCCGTAACTTTCCAATGGTCGGTCATTAATTTGGCAAGACTTTCTCCAATCTAGGGGCCATCTAAAGGAAAACAATCAAATTCAATCAATTTAATTTGTTTTTCTTTTTATTATATGGAGAAAACACCTCCTGTATTCGTTCAAATTTCGAAAGTAAAAAAATTACTAAAATAGGACCAACTAATCCTGTTGTCATCTATATGACTTTTCATTGAGTCTCTGATACCAAACTTTTTCTGGCTAATCTAAAACAGTCGGATTTCCACTTCACCTCACTGGAGCATGAAGTTTGCCGAAAATTTTATTAAGAAATTATAAAAAAAAAATATTCGTTTATTAAACATGCACCCACTAAGGGGCCAACCTCTTCCGTAAGGCTGGACATGAGACCAAGGGGCCCTTACCTCCCGCGGTTTCGTTAATTTTACAAACCCGGTAGGGTTGGAGACACCCTCGTGGCGGCCTCCAGTCACGAGGAGGGCCTCAGCACACCCAGAGACGCCAACTGGTGATCCAAATAGGATCTCAACCTTATCCTGCTTGGCACTTTTAGTGCTACTTTTAGTTTTTCCGGAGGATTTCATTTTGCCGTATCTTCGAAACTAGGCCGCTTTTTCCCAGACTTGTATGGAATTTTTGCCCGAAACAACTCAGATTGGTCCCTGAATTCATGCTAGACCAAAAAAACATAAATATCACTATTGTACTCCCCGAACACTTTCAATCATCAAAAGCGCCGTAAAGTTAGTTTTTTACAAACTATGACCAAAAAACCCCTTACTCCCCTACAAAACCGAAATTTTTTTATCACAGCAATAGGTATTGGCCCGTTATTTCCGAAACCACTCTAACCCAAAATTGGCCGATTTTGTCCGATTTCAGCTCCTTTTGCCCTAAAAACTTTTTGAATATTAAATAAAATACTTGCAAGTACGAAAATGCTCGCAAGTACGAAAATATTGTTTTCCGCAGCTAAACAAGCGAAAAACGCTTCGTTTAAAAACAACAAAAAACCATTCGTTTAAAAAAAACAGTTCGTTTTTAAAAAACGAAAAACGATTCGTTTTAAAAAAATGATTCGTTTGAGAAAAACGAAAAACGTTTCGTTTGAAAAAAACAGTTCGTTTGAAAAAAACGACAAACGTTTCGTTTGAAAAAAACGATTCGTTGGAGAAAAACAAAAAACGATTCGTTTGAAAAAAACAGTTCGTTTTAAAAAAACGATTCGTTTTAGAAAAACGATTGGCTTTAGAAAAACTATTCGTTGTAGAATAGTTGGAATAATTGGTTTTAGAAATACTATTTGTTGTAGAAAATGGTTTGTTTTAGAAATGCTGTTCATTTTAGAAAAAAAATTTCGTTTTAGAAAAACTGTTTGTCGCTATTTGGAAAAACAGTTCGTTCGTTTTTTGGTGCCAAACGTTTTTTTCAAACTGTTTGGCATTTTTGAGCCCATCACTAGTATGCACTGTGAGCTGATGTCCGATGAGAATCAGTGCATACTTTCGAAACCTCTTAGTTAAAATAAATGTTTTCAATTTGAACCATCCCACAAAAAAACAATTCGATTTCATTTTTCAATGTTTAGTTGAATATCCTTTAGAATTTATGACGGCTTGTAGTCGCCTTGGCATACTCTTTATCAATTTATTAGTAATTGTTGGGCCTAAACTTTTTCATTCAGTTTGGATCACTCATTTGAGTGCAGCCATGCTTCTGATAGAGTATTTTTGAAATTTTTTTCTATATAGTATAACCTACAAATGCAGGATAGGGCTGGTGGTTGAGGTGGAGTCTTTAATTGTTTTAGAGTAGTATACAGAGCCCACGACTTGACGAAATATGCGATTGGCTTTGGGACATTGTCTTGTTGGAGCCAAAACATATCCGAAAGCCCCAATTACGCAGCACTCAATCGCACATTCCTTTTAGGAATATCCAAGTACTTCATTTTATTTATCGTCACTTCTATAAACTCCCAATGGCCAATTCCACATGCAGCCATGCTACCAAATGACAAGGCCAACTCCGTGTTCAACCATGCAGCATAAGTTAACGTTATTTAGTTCGTTGTTGGCTTGTCTCCAAGCAATTTGCCTGCCATCTGATCCAAATGTGTTGAATTTGCCCTCACCGATAAACAGAACGCTTTTCCGAAATTCAGGATCATGGCGATCATAGGCTGTGGCGAATTCAAATCTGTTTCCAATTAGTCTCGGAAATAAAAGGCTCGCTATTCGTCAAGCAAACTCTCAAAATATTGCTAGGTTTTGTGGAGTTAGGTTGAATTTTCTGCTGAATGTATTGTTCATTATTTACAGAAAGGAGTTTTTTCACCCTCACCGAATTTGATTAATCAAAGTTCCGTCATATTTCCATTTATTAACGATATTACTAGCCAACGAAAACGATCTACCAAGTATCTTGACAACTTCTCCATAAGCTTTCCCTTCAGAAAAAAAGCTTCGCAATAATTTTGGTTTCCTCGATGGAAGTGTTTGTCATTTTATTTTCAATTTTTGATTTTCATTTCACTGGTTACTTAAGATGATGCAAGGAACTCAATCACTAATAAACTTGCACAGAAAAACAAAATATCTTTATTTTTTGACACTTATAACGTTAACCGACATTGGAAGAATGCTTTTTCTTTCAATGTTGTGTCAATCAAAGAATGCTTCTACATTGGAAAGTATAGTTTTTTATGTCTACATTTAAAAAAAAATTGGAGTATGCATGATAGTAGAATTAAATTTATACAAATTCATCCACACATAATCTCTTTTTTTAAATAGAGCGCAATTTTGAGCAATTATTTTATTTTCAAATAGCTTGTGCCTTCAATTTCGTGACTATGTTTGTGTAGCAAAATTATGGATTTTATAGAGTATGCTAGAATGGTACTCCAGGAATACTTTTCGGCACTGGAAAATGAATTTTGGACAGTAGATATTTAATGTCTACAAGATAGAAAAGTTTTGTTGTCTAATGGTGAAGAACAAATCCTACATTGAAAATAGATCTTTGTATCTTAGTTTTTGAAAATAAATTCTACATAAAAAATTTCTAACTCATGTGAATTACAAGATAGACTGATTTTCGAAGAAAAGTAGAGAAAATGTTCAGAATTTGAATTTGTATATTCAACCGAATTTGCTGTAACGACAGTCATTTGATTCGATGGTTACACTAGAATCAAAGGGCTGAAAAATTTCCAGGATCACTTCTCGCAATAGTTTCGAACTTCAGGAAAATAAAACATTTGTTCCTTATTTTCATTATAGGACCAAGATATCCTGAAGAAGAGGGTAAATTGCCACCGAAATATCGATATCTATCAGCTCAAAAAAGTTGCTTAAATTAAAATATTTGGTTTTGTAAGCTAGAAAAATTTGAATAGGAATAAAGTAATTCATAATTATACATAAAAAAAATCATATAAAAATTTAATTGCAACACCTCCTAGTACAAAAATGATAAAAATGCCACTGTTGGCAGCTTTTTGCTAGTTCCGCGACCAAAAGCCTACCACAATTAGTTCTCGTCAATATCAACCTAACCTGTGATTTATATCCGATGGTTGCATCGGCTGTTATAGGCATAAAAAGATTTTTAGAGCTGTTTCCGAAAAGTTTTCGTAGCTTATGAACATGAAACATCATCTGGTGGCACAAAAATGATAAAAATAACTGGTCTCCGCAACACTTCGCTAACACCAGACCCATAAGTATGTCAAATCTGTTTCACGTTGGTAGAAAATTAAGGATTATCGCCCGTAACAGTTTTAAAATTTTTGAAATAGAAACATTTGTTGCTTATTCTTACCGAAAGATCAGCATTTGAAAATTTTATGGCAACTTCTTCTAGTAGAAAATAACGCAAATTACCACTGCTGGCACCGCTACCCTAGTTTTGCAACAAAAGTCTATCTAATTCGCTTCACAAAAGGACCAACCTAGCCATTGAATTTTAAGCTGGTTCAATAACTACACCGGAAATTAGAGGACCGGAAGCTTTTATTTGCTTGAGCGTTTTTTTCAAGATAGTACTACATCAACTGGATGGCTAGCATATTCATTAAACTACTTTCACTAAAGCCCAATATACCCTATGAGTTTCATATTGATTTGAGTTCTCATGAATACAAATTTCATGTTTCTATTTTTAGTAAATATCAATATGTCCTGTAAAAAGAAGTTATCCACTTGTCCAGAAGTTGGAGCAACTCGAAATTCAAAAAAAAGTCCTTGTCTATATTTAGGCACTCAGAGCCTCATAGGGTTAAAAAGTTCTAAAAATTTATAATATCAAATTTGAAAAAAATTATCAGTTTTTACTAAGCATTCTTGGTTTTTGCAACTTTATCTGAATTTATTCTAACCATATTAATATGCGGGTACATGTCAATCCAATAAAATGAAAATAGATTTGGAGAGAG
This sequence comes from Nemotelus pantherinus, assembly GCA_963978885.1. NCBI lineage: Eukaryota > Metazoa > Arthropoda > Insecta > Diptera > Stratiomyidae > Nemotelus > Nemotelus pantherinus. Next base: position 51,026,570 of record OZ022263.1, on the reverse strand, counting down.
TTTGGAGAGAACACAAAAATGCGGGAATCTTGTAATGTATCAAGATTTTAGCTTATAAGTTTTAATTCAAAGTTATACCTAAGACTAGAATGAAAATTATAACTAAGACTAGGATAATCGAACATTCAACATGAATCCAAAATATACAATTTACACCAGTTTAAGCCTAAATTTTTCCATAACGCATTATTTGATTGTGTTATCTACACCATGCTTCAACGACAGGATAGTAGACGGTGGTGTCGGGAGCGAAGGCAATACCACTAACCTAGCTTACACTTCACACTTTCTCCCCTATTGTTTAAAACGAATCGGAGCAAGCCAGGCTGTTGAAATCATTGTATTAAATTTATCGATTTTTTATCAACTAGCAGTCGGCTTTTATCTTTTAATAATTTTTTCCTGGGGGGAATAAATTTCGATTTTCCTTCCTTCTCTCAACAGTTGACAGGTGCATGGAAGAGTGGAAGGAGTTTCATACCTGTCGTTGTTTGCTTTATGGCATGAGACAAATGAAGAAATATGGGAAAGCTGAGCGGGTGGGAATTGAGGTGAGTAAGCTAAGCTGCATATGTTTATCGACGATATGACAGGATAGAGTTGATTATTCGTTTTATGAAACTAAGTTTTGATAAGTTTCCATTTTACTGTTTTATCTATTACTTAACTTCGCTAATCAGGTTGGTTTATAAGCCGAAATACATATTGAGAATTGAGTATTTTTCGAAGTTTAGTTGCGTGTGCGTAAAAGGGAAATTTCTGCGATAATGCCATTTTAATAACTAACAAATAATGTAACTTTTATAAATATAAACATTAAGTGGAAGGATAAAACAAAATGTATTTAATAAAATAATAAGATTTATTGTTGTTGACACGATGATATTTGAAAACCAAACTCTTACCAGTAAATATCAAGGAGCAAGTCGGATGACCATTCTATTTGATTTCTCAGTTACGAAGGTGTGAAAAATTGATCTTTGGTCAAAAACAGAAAATGAATTCTTTAGAAATTTCAGGTAGTATGCACTGTGGTTTTTATTCATAGACATTTTAATTGGTTTTAAGTGATTGTCTCATTTTTCACTTCGAAGTCAATAGTGTAAAGGGTTGCAGCAAACTGATTAGTTTGAGCTATTAATTGTAATGCCTAGTACTATACTCTTCGCGAAACGAATTCAACGGTCAAATCCCATACAAAAAGAACTTTACTGACGAATTGAAAAGCTCTTTTTGTATGGGATTCGACCGTTGAATTCGTTTCGCGAAGAGTATAGTACTAGGCATAAGTCAGAAAACTTGCCCAGAAAAAAATCTACACACCGCATTATCCTACGTAACATAGCGCAGAACTTATGATCACAGGCGTTATGCCGGTAGAGCTCTGAGCTATGTAATATAGCTAAAAAGATAAATTACCATGAATTATGAGCTTTTTTGCTATGCAATTCTTATGTAAAGTAGCCCGAATTGCTATGAACATAATCTCAACACAAATATTTAAAGTAGGCGAAATAGCAATAGGTTTCCAATAAGCGTCTGCTCTTAAAGATTAGTCACCAGGTTCCAGCCGGATTTATTTGACATAGCTTAGAAGTTAATTCATTGCGTTAAGGGCCATTATACATAGCGCCTACTAATTTGAAGTTTTTTCCATATGCATTATTATGTCGGGCGCTATATTTAACACAACCCTGAAATCAGCTATGTGTATAGCGTCAGAAGTACATAAGTTACGGTCTCTGAAGCTATGTTTTTTTTGCTCAGAATAGAGTTCTGAGAACGAGATCTAATAAACAAGAATGAGTTTTGCGAGATTGAACTTTCAACTCTAAAGCAAAAATACATCATATTTCAGTGCCACAAAATCTTGATTGCTTCCACTTTTGCGGGAGAAAACTTTGCAGATCGGGAGATAAAGTATTGTCTGTTAAAATATACGCTGAGAACAAGTAAATCACCAGAGACTAAACACCCTTAAATAATTTATGGGGCGTAGGCAGGTCTAAGTTTACCCAGCTCATGGTAAACTACTTTACATTGGTGGAAAGGTCAAGAATGGTTTCGGTCGCCTAAATGTACAGCGCGCTCTTGCAAAAAACATCCAAGATTCACTGAAAAAGAAGATGACAGCAGGAATTTCGGAATCGGTTTTTAAATATTTGTTGAAAAAATGCTCCGAATACAGACGAAAGTTTGATTGAGTTATAGTGAAATGAATCAAGTACCACTTGCTCAAGGTCATTACTAGAACAATATAAAGAATCACGAATCCTCCTTCTAAAATGTATCACTGCATTACCTAACTGATACCTTTATTTGAAAATCTGGCCCAGAATATTTGTAAAAGGTGTTTTATACATGTATTTGTATTAATTTCAAATTTCTCCTTCAATGCTGATCATGATTTCCCAGATTAGTTCTCACATTTCAATGATCATACAAACATCCCTGTGTTCATCTTAGACAATCATAATTTGGTGCTGAAAACTATTCAGTTCTGTCGCAATACTTTTATTCATTTATCAGCCTTGCAGTAGTCACAAAATGCAGTCAATCAACATAAGCTTCTTCAAATGAAGTAAAAAAATATTTATTGCCTGCAATATTATTTAATTTTATTTCCGGTGATTTGATCTTATATAACAAAGTGATTTTTGTTAGATGTTCCTAGAAGTTTATCGGCAGTTTGTGTTTTATTGTAAGTTTGCGTTTAAAAGGCAGATCAATATTTGAACAAAGAGCTAAGGAAGTAATTGTCCCAAAAAGGCTTGTAGCGAGACTTTACTCTTTGCTAATAAAGTGAAATAGTACTACAGGGTGGTGCAAAAGTTTCCGTTTTTCGACCTGAATAGTTAACCCGACTGAATTGATCGCATTGGCTAAAATAGACCAGGAGTAGGAACGCGAACCGCGACGAAAAGACTTAACAACTCCCAGGAGGCCGCCAAAAATGAGTCGATGTGAACCGTCCAGCGATGCATTCGATCCACTAACTAGGGCGACAAGCATACAGACAACGCATCAAACCTCAAGAGCATTCGAAACCAGCTGAATTCTGTCAAAAGCTGAAAAATCTTGGAATTGCTGATGACAATACCCGTGGTTGAACTCGGCGTGCAAACATCCTTTTCACGAACGAGCCGTGGAATCAACTGCATCCAATACTTAAATGACGAGAACCATCGATGCCGTAATAAAGGTCCCGAAATCCGGCTTAAAAGTCATAATAGCTGACCGAGTGTGCAGTCGCGGAAAAAGCCAACTTCATTTTAATGGGCAAGGAGTGCCTTTTAATGGAAAATATTACAGCGAAAGTATCCTCGCCGTTTTCGCACAGTGCCTTAGTGCCACCATCAATTTATGGCAGAAAGATGCAATATGGAGCTAAGGCGCATATAGCTTTGAAGACTTATGAGGCGATTTATGAGCACTTTTCGAATGCGTGGATTCATTGGCCTGGTAATTCCACTGATTTAAGGGGGAAAATACATGTAACTGCTTAAAAAAAATTAGATTTTTTTTATTATATCAAAATGTTCGAAATGCTCTAAAAATATATCAAAAAAAGTTTTGAAGCGATATTCGTATTAGTTCTCGAGTTATAGTCAGTTATAGGCAGCGCGGCGTTCCCCAGGTTGGTCGAGCTTAAGAACTTTCAACGCGTTTTTCTCAAAGTAGTACTTTTTCAACTGCCGTACAAAATATCTCACAAAATATTGAACCGATCCGGCTCAAATTTATACCACATCTACAAAAGAGTATTATCTTCTCGTTGAACCTAAATGTTATTGTAATTTCAGAAAAATAATTTGTTTATTAGTGTTTAAAACGAGATTTTTTTTAAAAATAACCGATTTTTTTGTTTAATCCAAAATTAATGTAAAAATTAAATTTTTTTAAATAAATTTTATTGGTTCACCTATGAATTATACATCTCATTATCATATTTTTTTCTCTCTGAACGTCGCAAGTTCCCCGGACAAGGCGTTAAGTTGTACGAGGCACTTTTTGATGTGTTTTTTTCATTCGCTCGCATCGCCGCCATTTTGTGTTGAAAAATTATTAAAAAAATATTTTCATTTACTGTGAGACATGTACTTTAATGATTTGATATTAAAAATTTTCTGAATAAACAAAATATATATTTTAAGTCAATCTGAAATTAGCAATTTTTTTTTCCATTTTACATGTATTTCCCCCCTTAAACCCAATTGTAAATGTGTGGTCCAGATTAAAAGACAATGTTTTTAGAGATCCCAGACCGAAAAATAGACAGGAGCTGATTCGACATATACCAGTTGAGTGGGACGCAATTTTGGTTTTAGTATCCAAGAATTTTATGTGAAAGTTTCTGAAAGGGAGTTTTAGACTGTATATAAAATGAAGGAGGACATACTTCATACTAGTTATTTATTATGTAACATTATGTGTGTGTGCTTTATAATAATATTATAATATTAAACCAATCTCTTTTCATTAAAATTTTATACAAGAAATACTAAGGAGACACTTTTGCATCACCCTGTAGTTTTCAAAGGTAGGTTTTATAAAAAATCAGCTGATTATCTAAATATTTATATCAACTTTCAAGCTGTGTCCGTGTGTCTAAGAAAGAAAAGCGTAAGCTCATAAATATAATCAGCCCGCCTTTCTTGTGACTTGCAATAAAACTGAAGAAAGATTAACACACTTACAGGTACACATTCATGGTCACCCCTGTTTCCTACACATTTCCTGAAAACCAGATCCCATAAAAGTTTTCTTTTGGAAATTTTACTTTTTGGATGCTTTTATTTTTACTTATTTCATCTAATTCACAATTACCAACCAGCCGAACACAATATTTTATCATGCTTTTCTTTTCGGCTGACAGGAAACCACACAGAAACCCCTAAAAATCTATGTAAAAGTGAAAGTTTTAGACATCTCAGCCTGTTCTTTATTTTCTTTTCATTCTTTCCGCCTTCTTCACTCAAGTCACGCAGTCGGGCAAATAGCAATTCGTTCAAACGACCACCCCAGAAATGTGCTGCACACTTGGTAGTTTCGTACTCGCGCCGCATTATCGCTACCGAAGGAATGAATGTAACGGTGGGTGAATACTCGACCCGACTCGACTCCTTTCAAGCTTTAGCAGGAATACATCTTACCATACACAGGGCAGTTTGCAGTTTCCTCAAATGGTGAATTTTTCTTTTTGAAAATCCTTCGAACTAGATTAAGAAGAAAGTCGTTTGTAACGTTGAGTTCAGAACGGTACAGCATGTGTAAGAATATTGGGATTTTGAAGAAAGCAGAATCGGAGAAAGCACCAGAAATTGTACGTGGTACGCGTAAGGGAGAGTAGAGCAAATTTCAGGCTTGGTGCTTAAGTAGTACACACATGTGTGATTAAGTGCGTATCGTGTCTGTTATTCCTCATATGTAGGATGGATATATGAAAAAGAAAACGAATTGCAAGCAATTTATACAGGGTTTAGTTTCTTCTTGCTATTTCCGATGAAGGCGTATACTCAATATTAGTCACTCGGAGACTTTATACAAATTTAAGATTGAATAATATGGATGTAGAAATAGTTAGGCTTAGTCGTCCTTGTGCTTTATATCAGGTCACATTTTTGGAATTAAATTTATCGGCTTTAATATTTGATCCAATCTTCGTTACGCTTAAGCTTGACTTTAATACTCGCACACGTGCGATCATATGTTCATATACATTTGTATTTTTCCTCTTCATTTCAACAATATATCTAGAATTTCACGTCGACAAAGAAACCGATTTCACTATCCCATACATTTCCATTACATAATTCAATATAAGCTTAAGATAGGTATATCCTTGCAGAGAACGACTTTCACATAATTTTTTCTCACATGGTATACAAATGCTGACCTCATCTTCAGCCCGTCAGTTTATTATTTGGCGAATATAATGAGTATTTCACCATAAATTCATTTCCATCGAATCAATCGAAATATGTCTGAGAAGCCACGTCCGATCAAGGCAATGCGCTGGTCAGTCCTATTTATAGATATATCGTCTCAGAGATATATAATCATCTACTTGTGTTCGACTTCATTTTTCGACAAATCGAATGGTATGGCCACGTAGCCACCCTCAAATACAATGTAAATCCATACTCATATGGATGGATATCGCTTATTTTTTTGGCATAATGGGAATGAATTTTTTCCGGGGGAGAGGGAAAGAAAACCCCTTGCAAATTTAGAATTATTATCAACATAAATACTATTAAGGTTATTTACAACCACTTAGTAAAAAAATTTCCAATTTGAATCATCCCACAAAAACAATTCAAAATCATAAATACTAGTTGCTTAAAAGAGAAGCAAAGGTGATTTAGGAATACTCAAGTGTTTTATTTTTTAATACCATCATTTGTCAAAAATAGTTAATAGAACAATGACTCAGAGCATCTTTTTAGCAATGGTTTGCACCACCCTTCAGGTTCTAATTACTTTAAAACTAACATTTAACACGAAATCATTCTTTGAGCCATTTTTTGATAGGGTAGATGTGACCTTAGGTATATGTATGTGATATCGTAGGACCATATTTCATAAGCTGATAAAAAATATTTCTATTCGTCCTGCTTTTCAGGAAGAATATAATGAAGTTGCTAAAAAAATCTCCTTTTTTCGTTAATATGGGACAGAAACGAACAATTATCTATCGTCGATATTCCTTACTTAATAATATCACCTCTTCTTTATCTAAAGAGATGCGATTTATTCGAGCATCATCGGGGCACTACAGCCCGAATCGAGCCTTAGCCTCCTTAATACTTCGCCTCCATTCGTCTCGGTTCAGTGACTGCGTCCTCCAGTTTGTTGCTCCCAAAAGTGACCTGCTGTCAGCATCTATAGAATCCTCCCAGCGCTTGCGTGGCTTACCGACTGGCCTAGCTCCGCTCGCTCGCCCCTTGAGAGATCGTTTGGAGATTCGATTGCGGCTCATTCGTTCGACGTGGCCAGCCCATTGTAGTTTTTGGAGTCGTATGACGGTAGAGACTTTCGGGTCGTCATATATGGTATACAACTCGTTGTTGTATCTGATTCGCCATCCATCTTCTTCCCGTATTGGACCGAAGATCCTTCGCAATACCCTTCTCTTGAACGTATCCAATGCTTTTTCAGACGCCTGGGTCAGTGTCCAGGTTTCGCTTCCGTAGCATAGCACAGGTCTAATAATTGTTTTGTAGATGCGAAGCTTCGTATTCCTGTGTACGCATCGAGATTTTAAAGTGGGAAGCACCGAAAAGAATGTCTTATTGGCTAATTGAATCCGTCGTTTGATTTCGTCAAGCTCATTCCCATCGTTCGAGAGGTTCGTCCCTAGGTACACGAAGTTGTCTACGTTTTCAAGGTTATAGTCACCTATCGTTATGTTTTGTCTTATTGGCGTCCTTTTCCTTGATTGAGTCATAACTTTAGTTTTTTGTTCGTTAATTTGAAGACCAACTCCCTTGGCGGTTTCGTTTAGAGCTACAAATACTTCCTTGGCGTCGCTGAACGAACGTGACATAATGTTGATGTCATCAGCGTAAGCTACTAGCTGTGTCGACTAAAATAAAAGAGTTCCTCTCGTGTCAACGGGGATTTTTCTGATGACGTACTCAAGCGCTAAGTTAAAGAGTACCGGAGCTAATCCATCCCCTTGTTTTAGCCCTGTATTCGTCGAAAACGAGTCGTTCATATTATTCTGGATCAACACTTGTGACGTGGAGTCGGTCATGGTCATTTTCACCAGTCGTACCAACTTTGCTGGGATTCCGAACTGCAGCATGATGTTATATAATGCAGTTCGGTTGATGCTGTCGTACGCTTGTTTGAAGTCGCCGAATATTTGATGGACATCAATGTTGAATTCCCAGCATTTTTCCAAAATTTGTTTGACCGTAAATATTTGGTCAGTTGTCGATCTTCCACGTCTGAAACCACCTTGATATTCACCAAGAATTTTCTCAGCGTGATGGGAAATCCTTAACTCTAAAATTTTTGTCAAGAGCTTGTACGACGTACAAAGTAGTGATATGCCCCTGTAGTTTTCGCATAGCAGTTTATCTCCTTTCTTGTGAATGGGACATATAACGCTTTTTCGCCACTCATCCGGCGTCGTTTCTTGTTGCCAGATGCCTGTCACCAATCCATGGATTGCCCTTAAAACGGAAATCCCGCCTGTCTTCAGGAGCTCCGTGGGGATACCATCGATGCCCGGTGCTTTGTTGGATTTCAAGCGGTCCATGGCCTGTCGGACTTCATCTAGTGTGGGAAGGTGAGATGAGGCACTGTCAAGGTATGTGCCAATTAATGATGGCGATTCGTTGGGTGCGGGGACATTTTCGTTTAATAATTGCTGGAAATAGGACGCCCATCTTTCCTTCACCTGTTCTGAGCCACTTATGATGCTTCCATCGGCATCCCTACATAGGCTAGTTCGTGGTTTAAAGCCTTGTTTTAAGTGCCTCACTACTTTGTACGCTTGTCGAGTGTTGTTAGCCATAAAGTTGCCGTTCATGTTATTCAGCATGGTGTCAAAATGCTTTCGTTTCTTACGTCTAATTATTCTATTAGCTACTCTCCGAAGATCGTCATATTTTTCTTTCTTGGCTCTAGTCGGTCGTTCAATGTGGATTTTGTAGGCCGCATTCTTTTCATCCAACGCGGCTTCACATTCCTCGTCGAACCATTCATTTCTGCGTTGCCCGGCTGTATATCCCACTACTTTTTCGGCTGCTGCGTTCACTGCGCTTTTGATAGTAGTCCAAACATCGTTGATAGACGTGGTGTTAGGCGTGGAAGCTAGTTCCATTTCCAGAGCAGATCTATATTCGGCTTCGATCGTCTTGTTTCGAAGCTTGTCGACATCGAACTTGCGTCTTGAACTTGCTCTGGCTTCATACGACAGTGATATTCGACATCGATATCGAGTCTTCACTAAGTAGTGGTCAGAGTCGCAGTTGGCTCCACGGAAGGTTCGCACATCTAAAATACTGGAGGCCCACCTTTTCTGAATCAGAATATGATCAAGCTGATTAAAGGTGTGGCCGTCGGGGGATGCCCATGTCCTTTTATGGATGGCACGATGCGGGAACCACGTGGAACTTACGACGAGATTTCTGCTACTCGCAAAGTCGACCAGTCGTTGTCCATTATCGTTGCATAGGTCGTGAAGACTAAATTGGCCGGTGGTTCCGCGGTGTGTTTTCTCCTTTCCAACCTTTGCGTTGAAGTCGCCCAGCAGGATTTTCAAATCATTTGATGGCAGAGAATCATATAGCCTTTCCAGAAGGTTATAAAAATTATCTTTCACTGCCTCATCCTTATCTTCAGTAGGGGCATGAACGTTAATGAGCCAAACGTTAAAAAACTTTGCACGAATGCGGATCGCACACAATCTTTCGTTGACAGGCTTGAAGTCGATTATTAGCGGTTTAATTTTTTTGTCCACGATGAAGGCCACTCCAAATTCGTGACTTCCTGATGACTTCCCGCTTTTGAAGATTGTGTACGATCTCATGTCCATAATCTCGGCACCAAACAGTTTCGTTTCCTGGGCAGCGAGAATGTTGATTTTGTAGTGAGTGACCTGTTCCAGGAGGGCTTTGATGGCCCCCGGTCTGTACAGGGTTCGCACGTTCCAGGTTCCAATAGAGTAGTCCATATTTCGTTTGCGTGGTCGTTTCCGTTGATCCAATCCAAGTATCCGAGGCGACGTATCAGGTTCCTGAATAAGTCAAGTTTTACGGGAACGGGTTGTTGGCCCATTGCCCAACCCCCAACCTGGAGGGCCAGTCTGGTTAATGTTCCCGATTTAAGGCGCGGGAAACTCGCCCTCACCCTCCTTCGTTGGCAACATTCATGATCTGAAATGTCATGAACGCTCCTGGCAGCCACCCGATGTGAAATTGTAAAATCACATCTTCGGGGAGGTCGAAGGTAGGATTCAGTAGCAGAGCTGTAGATGTTGTTTCCAGCAGGCATTTCTCGGGATTTCAATAGCTTCTTCGGTAACCAACACCCGATGACGCCCCCGTGGCCTATGCTACCATTTGACTTTATTCGGGCATAGTTTTTTATTTTATAGTTATTTATTCGAGCATAGTTTCCGGAAAGACTTTAATGCTCCGGACCCATCAAACTCACACCTTTTCCCTCTGATTCAATGATTGTCAACATGACGTGAAAACCTATAGGACTTATAGAACGGATCTCTTTCTTCTGACTTCCTTGCGTGAGTGAAGAGAACAGCTAATAATCCCCTCTGCAATGTGATAAAGGATTTTCCTTGGTGACCACTTTAAAAACTTTGAAATACTTCCTCCTGAAAGTGAAACAGTTTTTACGCATGCGAATTAAGGCAAGTTTCAAATAGTCTTATTCCTTCTTCCTCCAGTTCGGGGTGTTATTTTTCTCTAATTGCCAATCCTGAAAGCACACCAGTGCTGGCTTTACCGGCACGCTTGGGGACGAATCGTTGAACTCAAACTATACAACTAGCTCATCTTCCTTTATTTTCATTTGTTATCTATTTCTCACATGTGTCCACGGTCCATTTTACAACTCTCCTTATTGGTGTAATGGTACGGGTGAAAATCTATCTTAGTTCAAAACTTTCTCTCGACTCTGAAGTGCTCTACAAGTCTGTGCGTCTTACAACTCTGGAGAGCAGTCCGCCCATTAAATATTAATGTCATTCAGAGGACCCAATCAAAAATTCTTAGATTTATCACTGGAGCCTCGTATTGCTTCCGTAACCATAATATCCACAAGGACTTACACATCAGGACGTTTGCGGCGAAAATTAAGAATTGGATTGGAAAATATATTGCAGATTTAGCTCATAGTCAAAACAAGCTGGCCAAAAATATTAACCGATCGCAAATTCCAGGTATTGACAAGAGTTCACCTATTACATCTTCCATCTCCAACGTAGAACAAACTTTGTGCAGTCACTCTCTTCGGCTAAAAACTTCTTACACGTTCTGTATATTGTAGCTTTAGAGCTCTAATCTTAGCTTTGCTCTATATTTTAACGTAGCTTGCGTCTAACATGAACACGGCCTCAACTGTTAAAAAAAGTTAATTTCCTACTTTATTTATTTTCGAAGGGTATTTAATTATTGGCAACGCTGGGGATTAATCTCTTTTTAATCTTTTGAAGTATTTTTCGCTCATTTGATAGAGCCTGGAAAAATATCTTTCCTCAGTTCATGATAGTACCCATAGTAGAGTATTTCCATGACTTGCTGGTCATATTAATCCTTGTTCATTATGACCACAGAGTTTCCTTTATCCACTATCATATAAAAAATCAATTTAGTAGGCAGCTCTTTAAGTATCTTTTGCGTCTTATCAGCATTCCTGCGCCTACCACTTTCCTTCCTGATAAGTTTAGCGAAAGTGCCTCTAATTTCTGGTTTCTCGTCTTCAGCAAGGTGTTATATTACTGCTGCGACGTCTGCAATGAAATCTTCTGTTGGCAATGCTGTTATCCTGACAGCGTAATTAAGGGGAGATATACACCTAGGTGCCGGATAAAACGGTCATTTTTGTGCATTTTTTTAAGGAAAACTATTTGAAATATCGGATTGGGAGTTTAATTATCTAAAAGTATACACATTCAAAAGTATGCTTAATTTTTTTTTATTTAAAATATAAAAAATATACAAGGATATTGTATGATCCTTGGAGCGCTGTAAAAAAAACAGCGTTAACGGTAACCACTGGCATTTGTTCAAAAATCATCTGAAGAAAAAAATGGAAAAAGATTATTAAATTAGATACTATAATCTAGTTCTTGTCATAGCCGATTTTGAAAATATCGATTATTGACAAAATGGCGGACGTTTGAACATGAATAGTGATTTTTTGACCAAAAATTATATATTATTTTGGCTATAAAACAAAAACTAAGTAACGAAAAAAAAAAAATCCTATGACAAGTACTAGATAATGTTATATAGAATAATCACAAAAAGAATTAAGGTAATCAGTTAATTGGTTTTCGAGAAATTTTGGGTACCGATTTGAAAAACGTGTTTTTAAGAAAAACGCGTTTGAAATTTTAGGACTGAATAAATCATTAAATTTGTCAACTAACATGGAATCATCGATACCAGGCCCATAGTGTAAGTCTTTTACTGTTTACGGAATATTCATGGCTTCTAAATTGTCTTGCCGACGCCGTATCCAACCTTCTTTTGTCTGATCTTGCGCTTGCAGTTCGGCTTTCGCTATGCAAGTTTCGTCTTCTTGCGCTGCGTACAAGTGCGATCCCGATCCGAACGATATTCTTAACACATTCATGACTTCCAGCAATGAGGTGAAACCATTGTTGAATGTACATGTTGCAAGATATACTGCAATGCTAACGATTTTGGCCCCGCTGTTCATCGTTTTTGGGGCTATTGTCTAAATAAGTTGGTTGCAGTTTTGGGTATATCGACCAACACAGCGTTCCAACAATTTTTCATTGCTGAGGTCTTCGTTTACTGGTTTGATGACATCTAACACCATTTTTGGCAATGCTCAATAATTGTGACGAACATTTTCCAGTTCTCCTTTAGCCTTTGCTCGTTGCAACTGGCACCACGATTCGGGCCCTTGGGGACAGAAATGTTGTTGAGGCTTGCTGTCTGTTGAGCCGTAATGGTAAAATGTTGCCCGTATCGCTTTTTTCATTTCATTCTTGGAGGCACAGTTTCTGCGAATAGCTAAGCCATAGTAAATGTTCAGTATATCTATAAACTTTGCCTTCAATTTGTTTTTGCTGCTGATTCCAGGACTTTTTTCTTTCATTCGCGAAGACGGGATCCCAATCGCTTTTGAACATGACCCACTCATTCTTTTTTTGTAATTTCAATCTCGTTACCATACGGTTTCGCATTCACTAATCCCGTGTTCGTCTTAGAGTCACCATCCCCGACGTAATTAGTGTACATAACTCTATACTTTTCGGCAGATTGTGAAAACAATTCTTTCATGGCGTCTACTTCCATTTTACCTGCCGATCCATCATGATTGGCCTGGCAATTTCCATCGTGATTCGATTTCCATTCTTCACATTGCTCAGTATTTTCGAGTTTATTCCAATAGTTACATTTAGCACAATAAGAAGATTTTACAAGAATATCAACAACTTTTCCTGTAAACTGTCCAATGAGAACCTCAACTCCCTACAATGAGGTAAACCCACGTTTTCGCCCCGTACTATCTCCAAAAACGGTTAGTTTGGTTATACCAGCACTCGAATTTTGTTTTTATTTCCCGTTGTACTTCTTTTACAGCTTGTTTTACTTGAACAATACTTGAAGTAGCCTAATGAATGTTATTAACTATCGTATCTTACTTCGTAAAACACGTTTGATTATATCGGCTGTAACTAGCTTATTTATAGATATATTAACTTGGTGTTTTCACCAGATATTTTTGAGACCTGTATCTTCACGAAAATGCAATAAAAAATAAATCGATTTTGCCGACCATTCTAGGTGTATATCTCTCCTTAAGGGAGGAATATCGTAACTTGTAGACCAAAAGGGCTTTATGTACTTTACTTGTACGCCTTCTTGATGAATACGCTTGTATTATCTAGTGATGGGCGTTTCTGTTGTTTTCAGAAAACGAACTGTTTTTTTCAAACTGTTTTTTTCAAACTGTTTTTTTTTCAAATAGTTTTCGTTTTCTGAAAACAACAGAAACGCCCATCACTAGTATTATCTGGAACCCAGCTTCTCGACACCCACAGTGGCAGACCCGAGTTCATATAAAATCATTTTCAATGTTCGCTTTGAATGAATTGTACAACCCTTTCGACTTCAATAGCTTACCCCTTATGAGTCTCGACTGGGTAATTTAAACTAATTAAACTTGCATTCAGAAGAAAAGTGATATTGGCTTGCTTCACATTCAACGTCATTCGCGTGTAAAAGTCGTTATTGGAGTTGAATTCTTGAATAGTAAAATTGTGATACATATTCCTGTAAGGAACATGTCAAATAGTTTACTAAAGGATTAGCCACATTCCATTACAAGTGCAGCTCTGGATAAAACAAGAACAAATGGGCAATTCGATAACTGTTCTAAAATGTTTTCTTCGTCTGCATCTACTGTCATATCTTTGATTGGTATAGCAAATACAAAACTCGCCCTGAAGGATCAAAACTGTGAATGCATCATTCAAATTAAAAAGGTGCTTATGTGAGCCTTCCAACAAGGGGGTTGCTAACAATATTCTCCACTTGTGAAATGCTACTTTAATTGATCCCTCGATTCAAAACCAAACATATGACATAATAGGTATGTTTTCTTCACCCAGTTTTGGGTAAGTTTGCTTGTCCGCGGGTGCACAAACTTACCCCAAATGCGTTTTCTAAGTTTTCCCTAACTGGAAAATTGCATCATTTTTCGGTCAGGGGAATGTTCCTCTTTTGTCAAGTATTTACCCAAACTTTTCTTTGTTGGCGATTTATTGCAATGTCATCCCGGCTGTCAAGTAGTCCCACAGCTAATTAATTTGACTTTGTTTATGTGTGACACCTTTTAGACGACTCAATTCAATATGAAAAATTCTTCTTGATTTTCTTTTGAAGTTGATCAATACTCAGATTGGTGCGTTTTGTCACTCGTGTCCTTCATAAATTTTGTGAGAATCGAATGAAATTTCTGAATTTTGAAAACGTCAAGTAGCAGAAATGAGATAAATAATTACAAATTACAAAAAAAAAAATTGTTCATTCGGGACTATAGATTCAAATGAGGATGAGCGAAGAAAAATGTCAAAAAGTTGATGGCACCCGAATCAACGCACCCAACTCCATCCTTTTCACGCCTGCCTCCGAAAAACTCGATTTGAGTTGAACCATCTAATAGGCCTATGAGAAAAAGGAGACATCATTTTGGGCTCTTCCTCTTTTTTGCCAGTTTTTACCCGCAATGTTTTCTTACTTTTCTGATTTTGGGTAAATTTTCCCCCATCACGCAAGTAAGTTTTTACTTGAAAAGTATTTATAAAAGTAAGGGAACATACCTAATTAAATTGCAAATGGAAAATCTTAAATTATGGATATTAGTATGGTCTCGAGTCCTTTTATTGACTTAAAAAAAGGAGCCCCGTAATATTCAGCGCTGCTGGACGAATTTAGAGCAAAACGAACACTAAATTTCGAGGAGAAAATGCTAAAAATATTTGGTTTCTAGCGTCTATCATTCTTTTAAATTCTTTTAAATTTTTTTACTTTTTCGCACTTTCTTTTCATATTAACTTGCATATTGGCATTAATTTTTTGTAATTTCAAATATGTGTTTATTTAATATTTTCAATTATTTGTTAATTTTTCTTTTTTCTTTTTTAATATCTTTTTCGCTTTGTCTAATATTTCTATTTTTATAATTGGGCAGCAGCCTGTAAAAATGGATTTGAATAAATAAATAAATAAAAGATATTTCAATTTGCATACAGTTATATTTGCTACTCATTTGCTATTAAAACAATCAACAGAATTTCAGTTTAACTTGTTTTTATTTAAATTTCTTTCCCCCTTTGCCTTGTACTTAGCTTCGGCCGAAGACAGCAGCAATACCCGAACATTGGTTTTGGCTTCGGCTGAAAGCCAACTTCGGCCGGACAATAGCGTTCAAAATCCATGTCGGAAGTATGGGCTGTATCCCAAAATATTCACTGCTTCTAAAAAATCATCTGAGTTTACTTCGAAATATGCAAAGAATGGCAGCCCCCTTGCAAGATTCCGTGGATAGGATACATACTCAAAAAGAAGTGAGTAAAACAATATTTTTAAAAACATTGTGTTGATTTTGAGACCTAGCGAAGACTGGCCATATGGGTCATTTTGAAGATTCAAAGTGCCCAAGGAGATAAGACTATCATGAAGACAAGCTACTATATCACTATAACAATGATAACTTGGCTGCTTCACCAATCGAGCTTGGGATATTCATAATTAGTAACTTGATTTAAATATCACTAAAATATATAATACTTTTGTAAATATGACTTTCACATGAATCAAATGACTCTTATTTCATTCAAACCATTTTAAAACTATTCTGCTTATTCAATCCTGATCTGGCCTTCTTAAATTCTTTCATGATTGAAAATAGCGAGCAACCATTTTTGCTCGAAAGCAAAGCACGAATGACTAATGAGTCCAGGGAGAACCGTGAAATGGAATTGAAATTTGCTCCCCATTGGAAAATGCTAAAACATTTACGTAAGGAGTGCATCAGAAATTTATTTAACCAAAAAAATATAGTTCCCATTGCAGCATGATGTCAAGTAGAATTGAGAAATCCATCCTAGTCCTGTCAACTCAAGCAATCAAAGTAAACCACAGTATCCTTCAGTCACAAATATTTTCCATTGAAAAATCGATTGCCCCATTTACAAGTTCCATAGCTGCACGAAATAAATACCAAGAGCAACCGATTTTTCACTTACAGCCACACAAATTTTATCGACTATTTCCAAAAATTTATTTCGACTTAATCTATCTCGAACCAAACATCAGCATCAATCATTCTTTTCAGTTCAACGTTCTTTCAGGGCTCCAAAGAGACAGTGTCAAACGCACACATCGGAATTGGTCGTTTGCCATAAGCATGGCCACGAAATTGTATTTCTGTTACATTTCAAGGCCCTCCCTTGTGTGTACACGCTCCACACTTGACAGCACACAGTCGAAAATGTAGAAATTATAAAATAAGGGCAAACATGAGTATGTACACAATCCACCCCCTCACATGGAACAGGCATGGTCATACTAAGCACCGTCGCTTCGAACTCGTTCGGATGATAATGATAATCTGTCGTTATTGTCGCTGAGGGTGTTCCCGTGTTTATGACAGGCGGGAATGAATGCCACGAACGGAGCTTAACAGTGGCATGACTACGCGCTGAAGGCGATGATGAGGGGGTGGAAAGCCCTACTTCGAAATTATGACTACTCTATGATTGACTATGAGCGTCCAAGCACAGCGATTTGCGTCTAACGTGCAAGAGCTCTGAACTCTATCATTTTTGGACACTGTCCTGTGCGGACTTCAGCCGCAGGAAGAATTGAGTGTGAGCATGATATAGTGGGGTCCTGAAATTTTAATGAGTGAGCATGAACACGGACACTAGCGTGGAATTGTAAACATGAAGAGTGAGTTATTGAAATGGAAAGTGCATTTTATCGGGCTGTTTTTGCTACTGCCAGTTGGCAGGATATTAGTTCTGTTGAAAGTGAAAATCGTTTCAAGGATGCTTGGGCTGCCAGCTTCATGCATATGATTTTATGAAAGTGTTTTAAAAAAGGACGAAGATTTCTATTCAGGAAAGGAAATTAGGTGAAGACATTTATGAGCGAGCTTTTGATTCAATTGTCGATACTGTATAGTGCTTGTAGTTGTTTTCGAAGTTTTACCTCTGAAACGATTACTAGGACGAAGCCAATCGACTATGATGGGAACATTGGAAGCAAAAAAGAAAGTCTTAGAGGGAACCGAGTTCCTTATCCACGCCCGGCTACCAACAATTTCCAAACTTACAAGAATGTTTAAGGAAAGTAAGACTGGTAATTCATCGGGCTGCTGAACTATGATAAGGTTGATGGTCAAGTCAAGGTTCAGGGTAAATGCAGTAAATGGAGCAAGTCGGCGCAGAATCTGTGCTACAGCGGTGATGAGATTAAATTCAATTTCTCAAACTTGAGTGAAACGTGGAGAGTCGAAAGGAAACATGTGTGAGTATGTGATAGTTTTGATTTAGGACTGATTTTCTTTTATTAGGTCTCGGAGTTGCATTATGATTTCAAGGGGCGAAATTATGAAACAGAAGCGAAATATACTCGTATATGTGCAATACAGAAAGATATTTAAGCACTACACATGTTTTAGTTCTCTTTGGCGTTTGGTGTGAAGTATCAGGCTTTTGTAGGTATGAGCATTTTGTATTGAAACACATTGACAAATGAAATAAGTTATGCAGATGAATGTTTTTAAACGGAATCGGCAAATGCGGTTTAACAATTTTGTTACTAATTGAAAAAACAATTATGTCACTAATTCCACAATTAAAAGTAGTAAGCTGAACCACCAACTGAAGTATGATACATATAAATGTCTTAGAAAAATATCATTTTCTTTGAAAAGTCAATTTTCGTGGGTCCGTGCATAGCAATTGTAGATAGATATATGTCTAAAATTTTATATAAATAGGTGGATGACCGCATGGACACCTATCGTTTATTGATTTTAACTAGATATGCAGCTTCTGAAGTGGCAGCTCTGTTTCGTGGCTGCAATCCAGGCTAACGATGAATGAACTTTGGTACAAGCGAAAGTACAATAAACCCATATGCTCAATAATTTACTTATTTAGATATGTACCAAACCTCACTACAATTTACTGCACTCCCGAAATAATTTATGTAGAAAGCGCCAGAAGTGCTGAAATTATTATGTCTGGCGCTATATTTTTCAGTGCTTATGATCACTCAAGTCTCTCGAAAAGTCCCAAATATTTGGATTTGCTGGCTAAATCTTTGGAAGCAAGGGTGCTAAAAGAATCGCAAATTTTTAATCGCACGTGAAAGAAACATCCATTTATTGATATCTGTCCCTAGCAAGAAGTCATTTTATTGCGCCCATTGCATGACAAAACAACATGTGAGCGATATCGTGACTGATAAGCCATAACAGCAAGATTCTTGGGAAGGAATACCAAGCTAGGCCGTGTTTTCGATGAAACAATTGCTTAAGCGGAAAAATCCGGTGAACATCGACCTACCGTTAAACTGAGAGATCTGAAGCAGATCTAAGCCAGTGCTCGAGATGATGAGTTTGAAGAAAGTAACCATACTTCAAAAACAACGAAGGTGACATGTACTGTTGATTCCATCTGATCAGTCCATCTGATCAAAATTTCCGTCAAACATTGTACGGTTTTCTTTGATGTCAAATATAGAATGCGTTTGCTTTATTTTCAGCTGCAGACAAACCTAAACATACACTCAGAAAAATTTCACCACTTAAAATTTTTTAGAATCAAATTTAAATTAAAAGTTGAAACACTTTTAAACAAATCAAAAATTTTCAAATATGATTTGGCGCCATATACGTTTCTTTTTAATTCAAATAATCTGACCTCATTTCAATAACGCTGTATCAAAGTGTGTCTTGTTTGTTTTAATGTTTTATTTTTCATTCAATGATGAAAATTTTGACATGAAAATAACCTTTTTATAATAAAGTGGAATCATTTTTATTGAATGTGGGAGATTATTTAATTCAAATAAGATTCGTTTTTTATTTAAAAGTGTTTCACCTTTTGATTTAAATTTGATTCTATTAAATTTTCAGTGGTGAAATTTATCTGAGTTTACTGATGCCCTATTTTTCCAACAAAAATGATGAGGCAGAGAGTCCGAAAATAATAAATTCTGACAATAATAAATTCTGACTTCGCTACGCAATACCTTTCACCAACCGAAAATTAAAAGTGTAGTAATGGCAAGACAACCTTCGTACGGTTCTAGGGGTTGAAGATGGTAGAGAGCTTCATCACAAATTTTCAATCAATGTTAATACGAGTGTGAAGTAATTAGTTCCACGACTCATTTTACCCCTTATTAATTCAGGTACCTATTCAGAGCTAGGTGAACTCAAAGCTTGGTGCGCAGACGGCCGTCCGAACCTGGATTCAAACCAGAGACCCCACACCCACTAGGCTACTCAAGCTTCAATCAACCTAAAATTAGTTGCATAACCGGAAAATTCAAATAATTTGTTATTTTTGGAGACGAAAGCCCAAAAGCACTTTATCGCAGGTCTTGTTCTGCCAAAAATATTCCAACCGAGTCGTGGGGCACTTCAATTCTCCATCGTAGATTAGGTTAAGTTATATCAGAATGTTATCGGTTATGTGGCTTGCAGTTAGGAATTCCAATCCCGAAACATTTTTTCAATCCCGGGATAACGGGATTAAAAAATCACAAATCCCGGGATCCCGGGATTCTAGGTTCAAAATATACCACAGCAAAATAAGTCAAGTTTTTAATAAACAGATTATATTATGTGCCATCATTTCAAAACTACAGCAATAAGTAAGCTGAAAACTGTATAAAAAATATGTTACTGAATTATTACTATTTTATTTAATTGATGCAAATAAAAACAATAATTTTAATTATCCGAGACGTTGACAGTATAAAAGCAAATATTTAAAATTACAGCTATTACAAATTACAACAACAAATCACGACAAAAAATCACAACAATAAATCACAACTCTTAACATATAAAATATTCAACACACAAAAATTCTGCCAAAGTTCATTGGTTTTTTCGGAAGTAACATTGAAGCAATAGCAAAGTATCCGAGGTATCGTCTCCAAGCCTGCTTCTAAATTTATTCCCGATGTTGGACGCCGCGGAAACGGTCGATAAATATTGGTAAGCCTGCTCCAAACTATGCGAGTGCCACCACTTTCGAAAAGTTTCATTTCTTTTGCAGTAGTTTTAATTAGATTAGTTTCTTGCGGCATTTCATGATTGATTATTTTCATACTTTTGCAGCTCTTCTTGTAGCGTTAATTGACGTCTACCTTGTTCTGATTCAATATGGGTATCTACTGGGTTCTCCTCATTTCTTTGGCTAGCAAGCAAAGAGTTCAGTATCTAGATCATTGAAGTATTTTTTTTTTTAATATTTGCGTTGCTTGGTTTCCAAAATAGAGATTCTATTTCACTTGGTAAATTTTTGCTGACACAATGTAGATTCTGGAGATAGCTTAGCTAACCAGATAGCTCAGTACATGGACGCTCTTTTATTCGGTCCAATATTGCAATTTTCATAGCATTCACAACAATGGACCGTTTTTCTCCTAGCAGCCTAAATAAAAATCTTGATGAAGTATTAGCAGTGCATAAATTTGCATCTTTGCGATTCAACACCTCCACAGTCAATTTTACAAGGAGTAAAATTTCAATAAGTTTCTGAATCGAATCAAACTCAGTTCCTTTTAATCGCTCTGGATATTGCAGGCCTATTAATCTATACTGTTTTTCAAAATGGAAAACCGTTTAAACATTGTCAAGAGATTATTTCATCTTGTTTTACAATCCAGTAAGTGAGATAACTAAATGCCTTGCTCGGATTTGACATAGTTTTGAAGACCGTTATTATTTTTCGCTGGAGCTTTTTTAAAATATAAAACGACCTTACGAACTTTCTTTATGCATGCGCTTCGTCAGATCTAGCGTGTCTTGCAGGCGACCGGGTTCAACGTAGTAAGCTGATTCAGGAGCGTCCAAATCTTCGTGGTCTTCGTCCAGATTATCAGCTGCTTCATCAACTCTTTGATCTAGAATGGACCTCCTATTATAGAGAACATCGCAAACTGCCAAAAGGATGCTATGAGCGAAACAAATATGTTGCTCTGTATTAACTAGTCTGCCTAATTTTCGCATTTCATTTGACCCATCAGTTATGATGGTAACAATGTTTTTTCCTAGAAAAACATCAAACTCAGCGAAACGCTCTTTTAATATATCTAGGTAGTTTGCAACTGTCATTGATATCCTTACTCGCACCAAGCTCCAGTAAGAATTCACTAAGTAGATGTTAATATTTGTGTAGCGCCTATTTGTTGTCGAGGTCCACTCATCAAACGTCAAACTGAACCGTTCACCTGAGATACCAGCCTGTCTTACCTCATTTTTTTTTATCCTGCTTGCATAGCCCACAGCCTTTTTTTGATTGTTATTGAGGATTTTGGTAAATCTGTGTATGCATTCGCTACACTGAAAGAAAAATCTTGGTAAAATCAACAATTTTCCTTAGTTGTTTTTGCGTCAACTACGGGCTATAGTTAAAACAACCATAAAAAAATAGTTGATTACTTTTATGCACCATGACGCGTGGTTGATAAACAACGTCCGTGGTGCAAAAAAAGTAAGCAACTACAAACAATGGTATTCCAACCATATACATAGTACGAAATGTAGGCAGGGGAGGCGTGAATGCCGCAGTTGAATTTGGTGTATCACAATGCAGCGACAATGTCGCTGTCAATGCAATCAAGGCACCAACCAAATTCATTTTTTTTTTCTTTTGTATTGCTAAATCCTGTTGTACGAGGATTAGGTTGGCCAGACCATTCAACCTAATTCAATCAGATTTACTTCAACCTAGTGGTGATGCCAACCTATGGTAGGTATCACCGCTAGCGGTGCGGCAAAATTAGAAATTTGGCAAATTCTGCCGCTGCCGCAAATTCTGCCGCTGCCACAAATTCGGCCGCAGCCATTGTGCGCGTTACCATACAAAACAGTGCATTTTAATTTTTTGACTGCGCTTTGCCGCAGCCCACTGTTTTGCCACAGCGGAAAACGCTGTATTCTGAACAAAATAGCGTCATGCAACGTAATATAAAGGCTTCACAGCATAACATGAATATGAATTATATCGAACAGCAAACCGAACACAATTTTGCCATGTATCATATGAAACTTCTATGATAGAATAGGAGTATGAGTATGAGGAGTATGAAAAATCAACAGTTTTCCTTAGTTTTGCCATCAACTAGGGCTATAGTTAAAACAACCATAAGAAAATGGTTGATTACTTTTATGCACCATAACGCGTGGTTGATAAACAATTTCATTCGGAGCATGAAAAACGTCCAAATGTTGAAACTATTCTACTTTGCGTAGAATAATTCCAAAGACTTTGCTCACTGAATTACGTTTGTTGAAATCAACTATTGCAAAGTAGTTTAAGTACCATAAAAACTGTTGATAATTCGAAACGTTGAAGTTTTGAGTGAGTTGATGAATATTTTCTATTTATCAACTAATTTTCGTGGTTATGAAACAATTAAAACAGTTGATTTCATGAACGTTGCGATATTTTTTGTATAACCAGAGCCAACTACTTTATATCGTTAAATTAACTATATTAACATAGTAAAAATAACTATTTTCCTTAGTTCATTTAACGATTTTGAATGAATCGTTGCAATACTATTAAAAATAGTTGAATCAACCAAGAGTTTTTCTTTCAGTGTAGTATTAATTTCCTCAAATCTTTCGAAGTAACGAATGCACTAAATGCCAAACAGTCCATACTTATTTATTTACAAACCCCTTTGTATTCTCTTGTTAGCTGTTACATCGGTTTGTTTTGCTCTATTCTTTACGCATTTTGATGTGAACCTGCATGCTAATTGCTTTTTCATAAATATGGATTCTATTTGCTCTTTTCGAATCTTGCCGTAATTTGATTGCCGATTATGCTTGATTCCCGGCCCCGGAATCCAGGCCAATTTCTGATCCCGAAAATCTCGGGATTAGAACTCATCAATCCCGGGATTTTCGGGACCAGAAATTAGTCGGGATCCCGGGATTGGATTCGCTACTTGCAGTAGATCACCAGTTTGGGCCGATTCGTCACTCTAGTTAGAATTGACATATGACCACTTCAATAAATTGAATCAAAATAGTGATACTAGGCACATTTGCTAATTCTTGCAAGTTGGAAGCACTTAAAATGCTAAAGCGTTTATTATTTAGAACTGGGCGTTCGCAAATGTTTAATGGTGTTTTCTACCATCTAATATGTCCTGGATAGTTTGCTGAATGTCAGTCCTATTCTATTCGCATGAGATGCAGTAAGGCAGTGCTCTTTGAGCTGGTCATCTGTCGTTCTCAAGCAGTTTCTGCTGAGCTTGAACAGTTTTCAGCTTTTGGACAAATACACTTTAGGTAAGCCCATTTCATCACATTTAAATTACTTGTGGTGTCAACTAGTGACCGTGGAACAGTTATACAGGTGTTTCTTCTATCTTCTGAGTCTCTCGTCGCCATTTCACATGACTATGCCTTGGGACCCATTTAATCCGGAAAATAGTATGTTTGCCTTTTTGTCAAAAGCCACTCTGCATGCGTTAGAGTTTCTTGAAGAGAATCAGTAAGACGGAAGAGCGAGAGTGGCTACTCCACTGTCGTCACAAACTTTGTTTGCTTTGGTTTATGATCCGCTAATGGCCTCAACTGCTGTGCGTATTGCAGTTTCTTCGAACGACTCGGAAGTTCCTGTTAAGTTGATTTGCTTATATGGCCTTTGATATCTTCAGCAACGGCACAATACCACCTCTGGTCTGAAAGAATGCCGATTAAATTTTAAATGTGCCACTTCTTTGTTCTTTTAGAACGACTTGCCACTAAGCATGCGCTTCTAAGGTGGTCCAATCCAGTGGCGTAGCCCCCAGAATCATTTCCAGTCCAGCCGCTGGGAAGGTCCTTAATCCACCCGTGGTACTTATGCAAACTAATATTTGCAGTCTTGTTAGCCTCTCTACATATTTAAGGCTCACCATAATTGGCCTCTCTACATATTTAAAACTTCAGGTATAATAAGAGAAGAGCTACGCGAGGCCTACCAAATCTGTACTCGTATGTCTACGATAGATTGTCGACGATTCAATGCGCCTACAAATTTTAAGGTTGGCGCCTTTTTGGGCTGGTGCAAGCCACTAACTCTGTTACAGCTAATCATGTTTCTTATTAAGCTAAGTTGATAGTCTTTTTGTGTTGTAATTGGATGGTATTTCGTTGGGAGATATGTTATTCCATTAAGATAGCAGCACATACTACACAGCCTGCGAAACAATGACTCTCACTGAAAGAAAAATCTTGGTATAATCAACCATTTTCCTTAGTTGTTTTTGCGTCAACTACGGGCTATGGTTAAAACAACCATAAAAAAATAGTTGATTACTTTTATGCACCATGACGCGTGGTTTATAAACAACGTCCGTGGTGCAAAAAAGTACTGGTTCAGGCGGTAACGATGTATTGGTATATTTTTCTCTAAATGCTTGTATCATTAGAGGAGCATTAATAAGCCATAAACCATAGCAACATAATCCATCCTAGCCTTAAATAGAAACAGGACGTGAGACGTGAAATTGAGTTCATATGCATAGCTGCAAGTTGCAGCATCTATGAAAACAATTGAAATTGCTAAACAATTTCTGGCATTGGGACAATCGTAATCGTTTTCGGGACTCCCTGTTTTATAACAGTGATCTGCAAACAGAAGACTTATATTTTGTGAATAGAAGAAGGGAAATATAAAGGCTTCACTGCATAACATGAATATGAATTATATCGAACAGCAAACCGAACACAATTTCGCCATGTAGCATATGAAACTTCTATGATAGAATAGGAGTATGAGTATGAGGAGTATGAAAAATCAACAGTTTGCCTTAGTTGTTTTTGCATCAACTAGGGATATAGTTAAAACAACCATAAGAAAACGGTTGATTACTTTTATGCACCATGACGCGTGGTTGATAAACAATTTCATTCGGAGCATGAAAAACATCCAAATGTTGAAACCATTCTACTTTGCGTAGAGTAATTCCAAAGACGTTGCTCACTGAATTACGTTTGTTGAAATCAACTATTGCGAAGTAGTTTAAGTACCATAAAAACAGTTGATAATTCGAAACGTTGAAGTTTTGAGTGAATTGATGAAAATTTTTCTATTTATCAACTAATTTTCGTGGTTATGAAACAATTAAAACAGTTGATTTCATGAACGTTGCGATATTTTTTGTACAACCAGAACCAACTACTTTTATATCGTTAAATTAACTATATTAACATAATAAAAATAACTATTTTCCGTAGTTCGTTTAACGATTTTGAATGAATCGTTGCAATACTATTAAAAATAGTTGAACCAACCAAGAGTTTTTCTTTCAGTGCTATAGTAAACAAAAGTTCAATGGTCGTGTTATCTATAAAAATATTAACTCATGTGAGCTATCGAGTTCTTTTGATTTGACACTTTTGGTCATTTACTTTGAATGCAAAGCTCCTGTATAGACGCTGCTCTGGAAACTCATGTATCCATATTACTTACGAGCAATGGCGACTCTATTACAATATGCTGGATGTATTTTGTTTGTATTTTCAAAAACATATACTTTTAAGTCCATTGTTCTGAGCCTCTTGACCTACGAAAATTTTTTTTTTTTGGCAGTATATAAGCAAAAAATTATCCTTCCAGTGATCATTTTAGTTGAAAATCAAATGGATTTGTATCCTTAAAAACCTGACTTACAATCTTTTGGCAAATATTAAGCAAATATCAATGAAATTGTTTGAAAGCATCAGCCTATTTTCAAGTCGAGTGGAAATCCTTTTGCATATCATGTGAACGATTTTCAGTTGCAGTGACGTTTCGTTTTATATATTTGCCATAAAGCCAAAATCAAGTTCAAATCCGGTTCGATGCATTTCTATAATTTCGATGTACTGAATCAAAGCAATTTGAATGTTCTTGTTCAAACAGCTGTGGTGGAAAAGGGTAACTGTGAAGGGCTGTTAAATATGTTTTATGGACACAGCTGTCTTTGCACGAATAAGGTAATATTGCTGTGATTTTTAATTATATCCTCATCAGTTGTTTATTATTGCTACGCTTATCATACATCATAGTTTGGTTAATGTGCCTATCAGCTATAAGCCTTCGTATTCGTATTTTACCAATTTTTTTAATATTAAAGCAAACCACATTTCGGAATTCGCACTCATCACCATATATTTTTGCTATAAAACAGTCACACAGTTCCAATGTGTTCCAGTCCACAGTTTGAACAAATTCACTCCATTCGTCATTCACCACCCGCTCCCGTCAATGCTCTCAAGCAAAAATATACAAATACTCGGTTATATATCCCAGGATATATATGCTAACATTATAAAAACGTTATTGATTTTGTTCCATCGAAATCGAAAGAAATTGTGAATTATACCCCACTATTTCAGCTCCACTCAAATCAACTCTGAACTCATAAATGCGTACAAAAATTTATAAATACACAGATGTAGAATATATCACAACAATAGGAAAAAAAAATTCAAATACATTCATATACACTTGCAACTTTTAACGCACCCACCAATACAGAAACATTTCATATTTTTTTCGTTCTGTCCGGTGTCTGTGATAATTTAAGGACTGAAACAGAATGATAATGCGATAGAGACGGGGAGAGAAAGTGAAAGCCGAAATCATAGTGACGGGGATGAGAAGACTTTCACCCCTTGATTTTTGAGTTTTTGAGTGGAGCCTGTTTCACTAGTGCTAATACACCCCAACTAAAATGTCTGCTTATTCATCACTGCCAACAGCTTTCACTGGCCGTTCTTTGATTCACCCAATCACATGAAACAAAACTGATGAGATTCCTCGTGCAAACGCTCAAAATGTCCTTGTCATACACTAAATTTGTTATTGTTTCAAATTATTGACAAACTAATGTCCCTGGGGCACTTGCATCAGTCCAACAAGCATAAATCGACACTTAATGGGAAATGCAGATGAATTCTATTTATTATCTTCTTCCGTTCTCTTTGAACCATTCACAAACTACGGCTATCTATGTAGAAGATAGCTTAGTAGAAAATCTTTTCAACTTTTTGCACTTTGAAACCATCAATGCAGATCAAATTAAACATAATCAATCAAAATACCAATTCACATTGGTAAGAATATTTAAATTGAAGAGCACTTACAGAACTTTTACAGGGTGTTTCACTTATCTAAGCATACCGACACAAAACTCGCGTTGGGGTTGTAGCCAACAAGCGGCTACTTCTTGCTCGCGAACGCGACTTGTGTAGACTAAAGTCAAAATCGAAATTTTCCTGACACACGCTCCTATTTGCTCTCCTAAGATCAGTCAAAAGAAGCCCAAATCAACCACGACAGCAACAACAACATTACAATCACCCGAATTCACCCTCCTACAAGCGAAACAAGAAATGAAACGAAATGAAAAATCCCCAAAAGCAATACTCTACCATCACCCCCCAAAATCATATCGGAGAGAGAAGACAGACCGAAAAAGGAAGAAAAAATTGTTGAAAAAAATTCGGACGAAAATTCTAAGGGCATGTTTAGGAACGGCGGTGGTAAATAGTGGGTGGTTTCGGTGCCTGTGAAAATTGACAACGAAATTTTGATATATGTGTAGGCGCACAAAACTCGAATATCTCACTTACACAGCTGCGTGATTGTACCTCGTATCAAGATAGCATCCACCCCCAACACTTCCATGTGTTCTCGGAATATTGCTTTTCAATTTTTTCTAATTATTCCGGGGTCTCCTTCGGACTTTCCGTACAGCGACAAAGTCGAAATGAGGATGCTTAAGTGCTACCACCATCAGAATGTTCCCAAAAGCATCTCCAACACCACGACACTTGCACCACTTTACAACTTTAGCACACACATTTCTGATTTCTTCGCGTTGCACTAAAAGTTTACTTTTCACTTGCTCCTGACCAACCAACTTTTCTTACAACTCCTCTCCAGCTTTTCGTTCGACTCCCAGTCGCTACAGGATATTGTTCGTCAACTTTTTCTTCCCTTTCATTATGCTTGATAATTTTTCGGCTTGTTCGGAAAGGTGTACACCACTTCTGCAGCCACCTCATGCATATCGCCTTTTTTCATTCATTCATCCCCACCTTCACTTTACTTTTACTTTCAATTCCACTCTCTTTCACTTTTTTGTTTGTTATTACCAAAACAACTATCCTCCCCTACATTTCATTTCGTCTGTCCAGCATTATTCAGATAGGAGTCGAGTATGTAGCTACGGTTGTATTGTAACTAACGCACTTTTAGTGCGCGCGCAACCCCCGAAAAATTTTAATATCAGCATTTTCTTTCTTCCTTTTTTGTGTGTTCCAGTATCCGGTACACCCTGCGTATTGTAAACGCGGCTGATGTTATGGATGAGGATGGCATTTTTTCCTGATTTTCTAATTTTGGGGAAATGCCGCTTCAATTGTTTCCAACTACGTCAGCAGGGCAAGTCGACGAACAGTTTTCATTCGACAAGAGCCGAGAAACCATCAGATGAAGCAATTGAATGCATCGTTCGTGGGAAAGGGTCAGGATTGAGATCCAAGAGCTTATGAATGCACAGTGGAAACGAAAGTGACCTTCGAAGGACTAGGAAGAGCAGTGTCACGTGAATAGAAGACATGGATGCTTTGCGTTTGGAATGCACAGCAGCATAGATGTAGAATCATTTTGTCGTATAACACAGAGAAGGGGGATGTAACGAATTAATTTTATTTTTTCGCTTCAAGAGGGCTACTTTAGGTGATGTATTTGTTGACGGTCAGTACGCTTCATCCATAGATGTGCCAAAAGGATAAATTGGGTCGATAAATCAATTATATAAAAAAAACAACTTCTCATACTACATTTCCGGTATGGTTAAAATTTTGTGAAATATCGAATGTATCCTTTTTGAATTGTATTGAATAAAACAAAAATGAATTGAAGATCTGATTTGTTGATGATATACTAGCATACCAGACCACTAACAGTAGCTCAAAAAACTATTGTGAGAATATTTTCACGGAAAAGAACTCAGCATTAACATTTCCAACTTTCCAAGTACTTAAGATCCTGAAAATGTTTTTTTATTAGAAGTGGTAGTTACAGACTTGAAGAGGGTATTATTTCCTGGCATCGCTAGTCAAATCAGAAAACTGCAGACGTTTCTGACACAACATCGCTCCGAGTATGTTTGATAAATTTTTTGATAAGATAGGGAGTAGGTTGGACCTCAAATATTTTTTTATCTTCACCATTAATGAATGATTTATTTATTGATTTTACAGTTTTTCTTAACAGTCACTATCATCAGCTAGTTCGTAAGGTTTTCATGAATCTTTCTTTTATGAATATCTCAGTTAAGTTTTTTTTTTTTAGAAAATTTCTTGAATAGGATGTTAAGTTTATTAAACACTGGTAGTAAATTATTTCACTTAACTATGTACTGTGTGCAGATGTAGTCATTACCTGGACATACTCTGAGCCGGTATGCTGAGAAGAGACGACGAGAATGCCAGAGAAGGACCTTGTTCGACCAAGCTATTGTGTCCAAGAAGAACCTTGACTCGACCCTTATTCGTAAGATTGAAGCAACAGCCATCCTGCGCTCCCGCTTGCCTTAAAATTGGGAGGAGATTATTTTGATCCAAGAACCATGGGCAACACGCACCAACGAATACAAACTGATTACACCCGCTAGCCAGGAGCGAACACGAGCCTGTTTTCTTATTAAGAATATCATTTATATCCTTGTTTTTTTACTGTTTTGGGAAGGCAATCTGGTTCGTTTCTACCAACATGACTTACGATCACGTCAAAATTCCCTCTTTTAGATGTCGTCAAGAATGTAGTGACTGCAGCTGCAAGAATTTATGTTCTTCTTATTCTAAGTACTTACTCTAATGTTCGTCAAAAATTTAGGGCAGCTCCAGCGCAAATAGGGAGACTTTTTGACTCCATCTTGGCCTATGACCCTTCCATTGCAAATACTGGTAATGAACCGAAACTCCTCACCTCTTATCGGAGCAACGATCTGGATGTTATGCCGAATTTACATTCTCCTCGAACGTTTCGTCGAGGAACTTGGGAAATTACTTCCGAGAATATTTCACGAATAATCAAAGTTCTTACTCAAAACTGTTTATTAAAGCGATTCCCCTGTTTTTATCTCATTACGCCATAAAACTATTCGTGCCGCATTGAGAAGATTTGAAGGGTGTGAAGTTTAAGTGCGCAGATATGCATGTGGTGCAGGTAAGTAGCATTTTTTCTGTTCAAAAATTTCTTTACAATTATTCGAACAGTGTACCTCGTACCCATGCTTACTCATGCATCTTGTCCGGTATGATGCATCTTGTCCATGATTTCGTAGGCAAATCAAATCGATTTGTATATATCAACGGAATTTGACCTTTTGTCAAATCCCTTTGACTTCTTACGCAAAACCGACAACATTTCGAGCAGCCTCGAGCTATGATAAGACACTCATTAGCCCTCTTAAAACAGGTAGGCGTTGGGGGAAACACCATTCACACTCTCGTCCGTGCCATGGCTTGTCATTCACACTCTCGTTCTTGCCATAGTTCAGCTGAACAGGTAACCTTTATTATAAGAAAAAAAAACCGGACCGAATGAAAATTCTAATATCTGGCCTGATTCCCGCGGACAGAGTATTTAAAAAAAGTTTTGAAAACTGGAAGAAACGTATGTAGAAGAATTATCAAGTGTCCAATAGTTTGAAGAGAATTCATGTTCTTAGCTTATTTTTTTAAATCAAATACTCCTAAGCCCCACGTAGTTTTAAAAGCTTGGCGATCGAGATAGCAGCAAAGAGCTATTTTCCAATAAAATTCAAAAATATTTATAAAATGGAAACTCAGTTGCATGACTTTGATCATGCTGCGATCATAAGCATAATTCCGAGGAACATTTCAAACTTTCCATAGAGGAATCATTGCCTATGAATTAAGTTAGGCCGTTTATAAGCTCGTGTAGCCTAGAGCGTAGAGCACTGGCTTCTAGCGCCTGGGGTGCTTAGTTCGAACGAATCCAGTTCCAAATTGGAGGTTGCGTACCGCGCTTTAAGTTTACCTAACTTTAAAAGAAGATAGCTGATTCAAACCATGGGCAAAGTGAGGCATGAAACTAATCATTTGACAGTTGTAAAAATTTCGATTATGAAAATGGAGTTTTACCAACTCCCAACCCCAAAACCTGAAATTTTAATACTCGCTCAGCTAGGGACATTAGAAAAAACTAGTTATCCGACTGATCAAATTTAGTTTACCAGCCGATTTATAATCAATAATAAATTTAAAACGCGAAATCAGGGATATTGAATACGCAATACTGCTTAATTTAGGAAACCGCTGTTGGTACTTAGGGCGATCAAACTTTTAGAAATGTCGGAATTTGGACCGCTAGTAATACAATGAAGGTTTTGTGTACTTATAATGTTCACTACTTTTTTAGATTGACAGCGTATCGCTAAGATACTGGCAGAGGCTGTTGTCTCAGCGCAATCCTGATATGGCATGTCAGGCTTGACGAGTGAGAGAAAACAATACGAAACACATTAGCGAATCTTTGTTGTTTGGTACGCAGCACGCAATTCAAATTTTTATTTTTGACTATATCTGGAGTGTTTTCAATATTCTTGTTATAGCAGCTATTAGCTACTATTTTAGCAGCTCTGGCTGTCCAATGTCACGAAATAGCTACTTTCTGATACTTGCTATTTGACAGTCGGGCTGTCCAAGGTTCCGGAATAGCTGCAGTCCGGAGGATAGCAAGAAAGTAGCTAAGGCAAAATGGCCGTGCGTACACAGCTGACATACTGTTCAAACGTCACTTAGGATTAGAAATAGAAATGAAAAACAGTTTTCGAGTTTTAAGTAGCCTTTTACACAGCGCAGCTCTTCTTGAGTTTTTAGAACGCGGGTGTGAAGTGCAACAGCCCGGGTACACTGATTCGTGTACCATGAAATTTTCAAGGTTTCTTATTCGCTTTTTTTCACAGATATGGTGTCAAAAGCCGGGAATCAGGGAAAAGTTTTGAATATGTTAGGAAAATTTTAATAGTAAAACTCAGAAGTTTCAACAATTTGCAAAGTGCAAGGCAAATGGTGAGCTGATCCACGTAAATACAAAACCTAAAGTTAAAAAACGAAAAAAAATGTTATTGAGTTGAGCTGTGGAAAAACCGACCTACGTAGCAGCTCTTGGCTGTCCAATATCCATAGCTGCTTCATCTAGCTACTGCGAATTTCGACACTTGGTAAAGTGATGCTATGCTATGCTTTTGGAGCAGCTGTAGCATGCACATTGACCACACCCCTGGTAGTATTTCACATTCTGAGATAAAATTATTTCGATGAACATGGTCGATTTCTCGTTCCTCACCGAGCTAAAAGCTAATTTTACGTAAATTTAATATGGGAACTTCAATATACATATGTATGTATATTTCATTCTTCATATAATTTTAACACACTACCCCTGTTGTACATCAGCACCATGATTAAATTATTCCCATTCAAAATTTCGACGTTGCGGAAATTTTAATCGCACTACTTTTTGTGATCTAATTTCGTTTTGCATATTCTTCATTTTGGAAAAAAAACCCTCTTTTTTAATTCGTTCTAAGGCATTTAGTGAATTTATCATGGTTATAAAAAACCAAGATTAGCAGAGACAAGTGACTTTAATTTTTTACATGTAAATACAGCTGTGTCGCTTCGCATTGATTTCAAAAGTGGACTTTGTTTCTTCGATCTTTTATCGCCACAGTTGAATACTACGGAGCTCGGAAGCGCTATTAAAATAAAACCAAATCACAAATCGCTCCAAATAATATTATTTATATACGCGTAATCGAAAACTGTATAAAATAATTTCTATCTGAAACAATGTAAATTGAGCTATTGAGCTGTGCGAATATGTGATAATAATCATCGCTCTAGACACATTGAAAAAAATATTGATTGAAAAAAAAAAATTTATTAAAATTAAACTCGCATTCTCACATGTAACTTTCTGGTCGTAAAAAAGTTGATATGCCGCCAACTTATCAAAATTTAATTCATATTTGCTCGTACGCACTATGTACATATGTATGTATGTGCGCTTATGGACTGTATTTCTATTAAGTGCAAAATTAGCAGTAATTATTTACCACAATACATGGTCGTTGAATTTATTATCAGCTTGACCTAATATACTGCACAAATTACATCGGAGTCGGTCATTTAAATAAATTGTACTTATACTCAATTCTGTATTTGGATCGCACAACCGACGTCAAACATCATGAATGAATGCGTGAATGGAGGCGGCAGCTGGCAAATCGAATACTTCTCCTAGTCTTTTTCTTTTCGATAGTCTTTGACGTTAGCAATACTAATGTGTTGTAGTAATCATACATTCATGCGAAGAGTCTATCAAGTTGTCCGGAAGTTATTTCCGGCTTGAATATTTTCACATTAAAACGCATTGTGAAAGCTCTGATATCAAATGCATGTGATTCAACTAAATTGTGCGAACTGTTGATTTGGGAATAGTATAAATTTTGCGAGTGCAAGGTACTATGGAAATACTACAGAAATATACTTATTTTAGAGCAATATTGTGATCGCGGGGTCGCTGGTGAGACCAGACAATGAGCTGATAAAGATCGAACTTGAAAAGCATGCGGGGACAACAAGGGACTCTAAGATAAACCCTGTGTTTGCTAAAAAAAAAAGCTGAGGATATTGAGCTGGACAACGATAGTCCAAAATCGTCAAGACTCGAACACTAACTGGAGCATAACTAAACGGGGTAATGGTTAATGCACTGATGATGACGAGGGTACTGTAACTCTGAGCTGCACTAAGCCTGTTGTGTATGTTAGAGGATGCAGGAAAAGTGCTTGAGCAACTCATCAAAAGGACGATGCGAGACGTCGGAGACATCTCATTGATATCACAAGGGTTTAAGTCAGGACTATCTATAAGGAATGTGATTCTTGGGCTGACTGAAGTTGCTTTAAGTAACACTTGATGTAACGCGAATAACTCTTCTAGAGAGTTGAGGCACTTGAGCAGTTTCAAAATAACTCATACGGATGGTGAATAACTATCTCGAAACTCTTTCCCTTCTCCACGAGACAAAATATAGGACTGGGTAATAGAACGAACACCGCGGGAGCGGCTCATCGGTCCATCTCAGGTCCGAACATCTGGAACGTCTTGTATGATTGTCTATTGCGAACAGAGATATCCTATGAAATCTCCTTGGCTACACACTGTCCTCGTCGCTGCTCGTGTATCAAACGCAACTTATGCTGGTAGATGATGGAGCACACTGAAAGAAAAACTCTTGGTTGGTTCAACTATTTTTAATAGTATTGCAACGATTCATTCAAAATCGTTAAATGAACTAAGGAAAATAGTTATTTTTACTATGTTAATATAGTTAATTTAACGATATAAAAGTAGTTGGCTCTGGTTATACAAAAAATATCGCAACGTTCATGAAATCAACTGTTTTAATTGTTTCATAACCACGAAAATTAGTTGATAAATAGAAAATATCCATCAATTCACTCAAAACTTCAACGTTTCGAATTATCAACAGTTTTTATGGTACTTAAACTACTTTGCAATAGTTGATTTCAACAAACGTAATTCAGTGAGCAAAGTCTTTGGAATTATTCTACGCAAAGTAGAATAGTTCAATTTCATTCATGCTCCGAATGAAATTGTTTATCAACCACGCGTCATGGTGCATAAAAGTAATCAACCATTTTCTTATGGTTGTTTTAACTATAGCCCTAGTTGATGCAAAAACAACTAAGGAAAACTGTTGATTTGTCATACTCCTCATACTCATACTCCTATCATAGAAGTTTCATATGCTATATGGTGTTCGGTTTGCTGATCGATATAATTCATATTCATGTTATGCTGTGAAGCCTTTATATTACGTTGTATGACGTTTTTTATGCAGCTGATGCCGTAAACACATAACAGCGGCATTGCGGCAGCGGCGCCACAGGGGGAGGCGTGAATGCCGCGAATTTGGTAAATTACAATGCAGCGACAATGTCGCTGTCAATGCAACCAAGGCACCAACCAAATTCATTTTTTTTTCATTCATTCATTTTATCAACAATTTTCATAATAAGCGAACCATTCTCAATAGTTAAATTCAACAAACACAATTCCACACTACATACATACATAGTACTACATCGTACTATGTTTATTGTTGGAATACCATTGTTTGTGGTTGCTTACTTTTTTTGCACCACGGACGTTGTTTATCAACCACGCGTCATGGTGCATAAAAGTAATCAACTATTTTTTTATGGTTGTTTTAACTATAGCCCGTAGTTGACGCAAAAACAACTAAGGAAAATTGTTGATTTTACCAAGATTTTTCTTTCAGTGCACAAGAGTTTCAATAAAGCGTAGCTCGTTGTCCTGACCGAAAAAGTATTGTTCGAGTCATAGAAAGTAAGCCAGCGTTAAAATATCGAAGGACAGTGATCGACTCCAAGTTGTAAGGCAAATAAGGCAAAAAATAGAAAAGGCATCTTGATGTATCACAGCACTGAGTAATAAGTAGGCAGATGGCTAATATGGGTGGCCCAATCTCAAGCATGCACTGTCTTTTGATAGCTGCAATTCAGTTCGTCTTATTTTACGACTTAGGTATATGGGCTAAGGCATTGAATAATCAAATGTTCCACAGAAAATTAGCCCCTGTGCAAAAACAGGAGCGATTAGAATGGCTCGTTACCATACTGTGACAAAGCCTATTGTTTGTTGTTACCGCATGTTTCATTCCATTCAATCACCTTGTCAGGGAACGAAGATTTTCGTTGCTGAGTAGATTTGAGTTTAACGGTAAAATAGTGAACAAAGAAAGTTCTGACGAAACTCTCGCGTAAAAAACGGGACTAGAAAAGATACTTAAACCTAGGTTGAAGAGAAAAAACTCTAGCACCATAGAGCCGCTAGAAACACTAATGTTCGATGAACAGTAGAGAAATAGTGTAGAGAACAGTAGAGTATTTTGGCTGCATATTTTACCACATGTGCTCCAACCTGTTTCGAGGGCAAAGCCCCCTTTGATCTCACCACTGCATTTAAAATAATAAGATGGAAAGGTTTTCAGGGTTGCCACTTTTATGAATTTCAAAATTTAGGGAAGTCAAACACTTGTCACTTTTATTTATTATCGGTTGCTTATATTACAACACTTTTAAAACAGTATCTTCTGTAACTCAAATAAAGAAAATACTCAGTGCTTGCAACACTTTAGCAGGACTGCAACTAAAAGTCTACCACAGCTGCTTCTCAGCAAAATCAAGCTACCCTATTAATCTATTTTTCATCCGATGACTTCATCGAAAGTTACAGGGATAGAATGGTGTTTGGGGCTGCCATCCGAAAAATTTCAAGAACTTAGAAAACTTAAACACTGGTTACTTATTTTCTAATGTAAACATTTATTGATACGAAAAGAGCAAAACCGCCTCGTGTCGGTAATCCTTCGCTAGCATCAAAGCTAAAACTAGATCACATCTGCCTCACGTTGAAATCAACCTACCCTGTAAATTTCTTTTCGATCCGATGATTGCATTCGAAGTTATAGGGGCGCAAAGAAATTTAGGGTTACCACCCGCAAAAGCTTTCAAATTTCCAAAATTTAATATTTTTATTTTATTTTCACTATAACATCGTCGCTTTGATAAATGTGAAAATTTTATGATAAAATCGCTTACTAAAGATGTGGCAAAAACTATCATAGCTGACAGCCCTATCATGGATTTTCCACCAGATTCCTACTGAATATTGCCTGCAATGAGTCTCATTTGCCAAATGAATTTTGTTTTGATTTCATGACTGCAGTGGAACTTACCATAGGGCAAACAGCTTTATTTTCCTGAGCAAAAACACCAAAATTACCATAGCTGGTAGCTCCAGTATAATTTTTTAACCGAATTTCCACCAAACGTGGCTTAGAGCAAGGTTCAGCTACTGTGTGAATTTCATTAAAATTTGGTGACTGAATCAGAGTTCATAGGGCAATAGGTATTTTTTTTTCTTAGTGATTTTTCAAGATGGCACTACTGGCACAGAGTTGCCCACATTTCAAAATCGCTTCTATCAGAACTGGTCCTACCTAAATGTAAAACATTCTGTGATTTTCAGTTGTATCTGATTATCGGGTCGTGATTTCTCGTGGACAGAAGTTTCTGATGCTAAAAATATAGGTGAATTGGGCAAAATTTACCGTTCTTGCCCGATGTAGAATTTCAAAAGTTTTACTTTGGCTATGCAGACAAAACATAAGATTTATATATGAGTTGCTTTTTTTTCTAAAAAGCGACAATTTTCCAGGAATGTCGATGGTTTGAAGGTTTTCAATATCAGTGCCTGCCGTAGCCAACATGCTCAGAACAAAACAACATAAATTTGCAACTTTGAAATATTAATATGTTTTGTAAGTTTTATAATGATTCGATAGGCATGTCAAAAGTAGGGCATGCAATCCCGAGATTTCGGGATCTCGGAGGCGACGATTTGTTTGGCGCAAAACCAATTCAGCGCTGCAGTCAAAAAATTTGCGACCCACAAAACACAGAGGTGGAAATGCGGAATATCAACCAAACCAATGACGATTTGCGTCGACAGCAGCGCAGCCATTCTCGCTCTTGCGTCTTACAGATGTTCTTCAAAAACTGTTAACTCTTGCTCTCAATGAAAATGCAAGGCATACTCGTATCCGCATTATGTGGGTGCCAGGGCACAGTGGGGTCATAGGCAACGAAAAAGGCGATGAATTAGCGAGGAAAGATTCAGGAGCTAGTAATAGCCCCTGCATCACGGTCAATCGCTGACACCACAAGCAAACTTGACGCCACCATATGGGCCAAACTAAAGTTCGAATGGGAAAAAAGGATGGACTGCAGGGTGGCCAGGACATTATGGCCATCACGTGATCCAAGCAATAGCAGGAAACTGTTCAAGCTCAGAAGAAACTGCTCAGAGGGCCCTGTCTTACCGCATCTCATGCAAACAGAATGGGACTGACATCCAGCAATTTATGCAAGAAGTGCGAGATGGAAGAGGACACCATCGAGCACACTCTCTGTGATTGTCAGGCCCTAAATAATAAACGCCACAACATTTTTGGTTCTTACCACTTTTAAGAGTTAGCAGAAGTGGCCAGTACCGTTACGTTGAGTCAGCTGATTAAGTTTGGCGCAGCGATCACTTGGCAGCTATAACAAGCCAGTGGATGGTGGCAAATGGGCCCAAACTGGCGGTCTTATGCTAGCCGCGTTTCCGGCAACCCTCTTCACCACGATGGCAGCAAATGGCGTTCCAAATTTAGTGTTTGTGGAGACCACTATGGACAAGCATAAGTAATGAGAAACATTAAAGCTTAATTTAAGAGCCAGTGCTTCAAAAATAAGACTTAGCGACGAATTTTCACTGGTACATGACAATGATCCAAAATATTCCTTGCATCTTGTAAAAGAGTAGTTACTGTATAACGTGGAATCTGTTCTTCCTTATCCACCCAAATCACCAGACCTTAGTCCCATCGAACATATTTAGGATGTTTTGGAAAAAAAGTGGGATAACTCATCTGAAGGAGGTTATTTTAGAGATGTGGGAAAAAATAACACCTGAAATTACTAGAAAACTAGCCCCTTAAATGAACAATCGCTTAAAAGATGTAGTTTCAGCAAAAAGACAACACACACGCTATTGAAAGTAGAAAAAGTAATTAAGTTCCTGAATGTATGTGAACATTTTTGATGTGCGTGCAATTTTTTGAAATGAAATATAGTTGAATTTAAAAAATTTACGATAATATAACGGAATATGGTTTTCTTTTAAATAGTTTCAGTTGTGTAGAATTTATAAAAAACATTTAAAATAAAGAAAGTTTGGTATGTGCAAAAGATAAATGAGCTTTAATTAATGGTAAGGTGGTATACGTGCAATTTTTTTACACAGTGTCGACACCATTTCGATGTTAAGATCAATTTAGTTTGTAGTTGTTTCTTTAGTTAGTCATGCTTTTTTTATTATATACAAAGAGTTACCTTAGAATGTTAAATCGTGTTGTACGAGTATGTTAAATTTTTGTGAAAATATCATTTAAATAAAAAGGACAACTTGCATTTACTAACCTGTTATACATAAAAAAATAAAGCATCCACTTCCCATCAACGCCATATTCCAAGAGACTATGGACTATTCGAATTTGTTATTACGTACTTCCTGTCACTGTAAAACTCTTATTTTCAATCATAAAAAGGATGAGTACTGTACTCGTGTGTCTTGTTCGGGCATGCTTTCGTATATACTCATTGCAACAATTTGTCTGTGTCAATGTGGTAATGTGTCAAAATTAAAACGAATAGATGTGTATGCGAGTTCCAAGAATTCATTCAGCTCACTAGTTCGTTTACAAGATTTTATCCATAGATTTTTTACACACCGGCATAGGTTATTGAAATCGATTTATAAAAAAACTCTGTTAATTTTCTACTTCTACTTAAAAAAATTACGATATCCGAAATTCTTCCTAGAGCACTTGTCGCACATCTTTCTCTATCAAAGTCAACACTTGTTTTCATGACTCAAATCAGTTAAAATAATTTTGCCATGTATCATATCAAATATAATTCATGTACACGTTGATAATTATTTAAACGACTTTAATTTTATCATCACCATTATTTTTCAACCATTTTTTTTTTAGAAACCTACCAGTCACTACTAATCCTCCTCGACTGTAAACGTATTCTTACCATTCCAAATCAGAACATACCTACATACATTTCTTATGTACCAGTTTTCTACAGACACCAAATTCCTCATAATCGGTTCAAATTTCTCTCGACTTTTTGCAGAAATATTCCGAATCGGTTGGAATTTTCTTCGAGCTACCTCGAACCGGTAATTTCCGAAAGCTCTCAATTTCGATATCGAAAAGCTTTACGAATAGAAAAACTTGAAAGCTTATCGCAGTATTCTATTAAATGAAGTTGTGATGACGACCTCCACTTAAACAGTTGGTGCGGCGGATGTTGGTTCACCTAAAAAAACCTGAATTAGGCCGTTCCAAGGTTAAAGATTACGCATTAGGAAAAATGCGGAGTAAGAATTTCGAAAATAGAAAAAAATTATAAGTAGTATTAGGTACCGTTGAATGAATGTAGCCATATATTCGTATACTCACGGCAGATATGCATGTATGTTGGATGATGACGTTGATGTTGATTGTGTTGGACGTGAATTCATCTGGTCTGTGTTTTCGTTGATTTCCCATTTTAGTTAGCCGTCTGCTTTGGAATGGACATCGAATGAATTGTTCCTACTGATGAGAGTGTCTGCCCGCTAGCTTTAAGTTGAGTTTTCGGACAAAATCAGCTTTCAAAATGATCTCACTTTTTAAAAAATAAGTAAAATCAAATCGAAAACCGGTTTCGTTAATAATGAGTATGCGCGAATACAGAGCTAGACTTTGTCGCGAAACACTTTGCTTGAATTTTATTTATTTTGAACACTGTTCATTTAATTGGTTATTTCATCCACAAGAACTCACCTTACTGATGGTGGATTTATAAATATTAAATATTCAATTTTATGCACTGTTCATTAAAAGCACGAGCATTGTATCTTCGAAGAAAGTGCTACATCTCTAAAGCTGAGTATCTGATGCCAATGAAAATTTTGTTCTGGCATGAAACTCAACTATATAACGGGACTTCCCAGCGCATATTAATGATCAAATTAATTCCACTATAATAACTACTATAATAATACACACTTCACGGCTTTCCACCAGTTAGTTACGTTCGCCCGATTTTCGCCACTATCACACACTGCCTTCACGAGATAGACACTGTAGGTACTGCTGAGAAAATATTTCATTCACAAGATCGCGAGGCGACGTTCGAACTCGACTTCAAGCTAAAGATTCATGATTCAAAATTCGAGGCCAGAGTCAGATCAGTCAGATCAGACGAGGGTAGGCGCTTTGCTTACGATCATGTGGCATTCCATACCGCGCTAACGTCGGCATTGAGCCGCGATCGCGATTGTCGCAATCCACATATATTTCTGTGACCAGCTCGCGGTTATATGGCGAGATCCAACAGCACTTCTAATGCAGAATGGAACGCAACAAGTTGTTCAACCACTCAATCCTCTCCA
Source organism: Nemotelus pantherinus (assembly GCA_963978885.1). NCBI lineage: Eukaryota > Metazoa > Arthropoda > Insecta > Diptera > Stratiomyidae > Nemotelus > Nemotelus pantherinus. Next base: position 50,984,885 of record OZ022263.1, on the reverse strand, counting down.
TAAAATTCCAACGACTGGTTTGCTGCTTTGCCAGCAAGCAAGATCGCGCGGGGCATGGGAACACATGCTGACTCATGCGATGGGAATTCAATTCATTGTAATTGCTGGCATGTTTTCGATTACAACAGCGACAAATGTGGCCTGGCCGGTGACACTGCATCAAGCACGACAAACTCTATTCCGGCTTGGTCTATCCCAGCTCGCTAAATTCCTCCATCTTCTGTTCGCCCTCTTTCTATGATTGAATCAATCTTACACATAAGTCGGTGGAACTTTTCCATGAAATGTGATTTCTCGTAGAAAATTTGTCACAAGAGCGCACAATGTGGGCTACTGCCCGTTGCAGTATTGCACGGTTGAGGAGATCGCTGAAGAACTGAATCTACTTCACATTCTCTAGCATAATCGTTTTATATGCAGTAGAGCTGAAACTGCGTCCATAATCGCGGCTTGGCCATTGATAAAATTCGATCCTGCTTTTTAGTTATTGGATGTACAAATAAATAACACACAATTTATGAACCAGGTTTACATGAAAAATAAGCAATCGAAGCAGTACAAATGCCCATAAACCAACACTTGTTTAAAGCGTTCCGAGAAATAAACCTTTGATCAGCTTAATCTTCTGGTTTGATTTAAGAAAATGAGATGTTGAATGGGCCGTAGTTAAGTGCGTGACTCGCTTGCCGCTTTACTCAATGAATTCCAAAAGAGCCTGATCGACTCACATCAACGAAGATTGTAGCATCTCACACGCTCAGACATTTGTCCTCGACGGGTTTAAATATTTGAGCTGCGGGCGACCTCAATGCGCGTAATTCACGCTGACGTACATCCACATGTTGCTGCTGCCACGATGCCGCTTCAAAAAAGCTCCATAAAGTGTCTGACACGCGCTTGGTTCCCATCCTCATCCCGGCCCGATGTGGAGCCAGCACAGAATCCAGAGAGAACGGGGTGAAATTCTTTCTTTGAATGTTCTAGCACTCCAAGCCAGTGCTGCCGTTCTGGAATTAAATCGAAGAAATTGAACTGAGAGGTGAGAAGAAGAGTGAGTACAATTAAGATATGTTGCTTTTATGCATAAAACAGGCCATAATAACGAAAGACTACATTTCTAACAGCATTCAAGTAAAATAGCTTATAAGTAAGATCTCTTGTTTGATTGAAAGTAAATGTTAAGTAGGTCAGTTCATGTCAGTTGTGGCAGAAAAGAATGTATATTGTGTATGGATGGACTCGGAAACTGTTAAATCATTGCGCAATTTACACGAATAAACCAAGGAGAACCTCAAGCAATGACTAACGAATCGACCAAGGAGCCATATAGTAACTTTGAGCATTTTATCTGAGTTTAAAATTGGGTTTAGGCCGAAGGACTAGAGAACTGCAATAAAAGGAAAAAAGTCCAGGAAAAAATTAATTTTGAAGCGTGAACCTTTAAATTCCTAAGAGCATTAGTTGTCTTCTACCTCGTAATTTTAAAAGGCCTGTTTACGACTTGGTCTTTTTCAATGTATCTGTTTTTGTACCTTCATGCAAATATTATTGAGCTTTGATCCAGTTTGATACTGCACAATTTTTCAATATTACGTGGTTCAATTGCGCGGTTCAAGCAGATGACGTTATTAAATTACTGACAAACAATTTGATTTAATGAAGGTTTAATAAGGGTATTTATTTTAATTTTATTGATTTAATTTGATCTGATAAAAGTCGAGTTTGCGCAATGATTTCTTACGCTAACTCCAACTGAGAGGTACAGTTTCTAACTATCTTAGAGTAGTTTTTAAAGAAAAATACCAGGTGATCAAAAAGTCACTAAAATATGCATAATTGTTCGAACCTCTCAGAATTATATTAGTGTCACTATTTGTTCTACAAATTATTGCGCACTTCACCATCCACAGTTTTTTGCACTTTATTTATTTATTCCAAAAAAAAAATCACGTTGGCCATACTATTCTTTTATTGCTCGGCGCCGCCCTGCTCTTCTGAATGAATTATCATTGCTTTCAGATTATCCAAATACATTTAGTGCCTCGCATAACTATACATATTCACTCTATACATTTTAACCACACATATTGACGATTCAGGCTTTGCTTTCAGAGATAGCGGAATGTACGGGTACGAGTAGCGGATTATCTGATCGCTTCGACTTTTTCATCCACAATTGTGGGTATTGTTATCACATACGGGCCGCTAATGGGACCCTCAAACACATAGGTGCACAAATGTACGACACGGCCACGAATGGTTAGCGACGGAGGGAAGTTGTGGGAGAAACATTCTATTTAGATGCGGAAATGGAGTTCGAGCACCACTTTCAGCCGTTATTTAATCGCGTCTGGGCACGGGTATTACTGAAGACACTTAATGATTACGGCTCCACAATTATTCAAGTATTCGCATATGCAAATCAAGAAGTAAGACCATTGAAGTGGACGAACGCTCTGAATGAATACCGTCAGTTCCAACCTTTCACGCCACTCTGTGCGCCACGATCAACGCGAGCAAACCAAAAAGCTTTGAGTTCATATGGAGCTCCTCGCATGTGCACACTCTCGTCTCGTCATATGTGAAAGATGTGGAAGCTAACATGAGTTCAAGAATAAGACAGCTTGCTTGAGTAGTCGAGTATCAACCAGACCAGCACTATAAGAGACGACGGACGCAGGGGTCTGCCAGACATATTCTGATGATCGCCATCGCCACGCAACCACACATTACTCCTTCATTTGTCGTCGTGACTTGTAACCTTTCCTATATGAAATGACATAATTGGTCTAAATAGGAAAATTACATAATCGAATGCTCAATGGCGTACTTCTATCTAGCTCTCCCCCGAGAAATACATGCGCGATGGCGAAGAATAGCTGGAACTCGCTGATCTCATATAAGTGCTTCATGTCTAGGAATCCACCCAAACAGTAGAAGCAATCGTGCCGTCCGAACCTCAAATCTAGATCAAAATGTATTGCACCCCAAATAATTAGCTCCATCCATTTTTCTCTACTGAATCACGACGCACGTTACATGAACTACGAACAGCCACCCACGAAAATGTCATTTGACAAGCTGGTTCACGTGAATTGGAGAACTGCGCTATAGATACTCCCAAAAATCAATTTCGAGTGTTGACACATTCACTGACACTTTGACTTCCACATCAATACCTCATCACTCACCTGACTCGAAAGTTTCACAGAAATTCCACTGGGCAATTTATGCTGAACTGAAGCGAGAAGCGAATTTCATAGATTCATCTTTTTCAGCAGATAGAATAACTCTATAATTATTAATACCTACTGCACGTAAGACTTGAATAAGCAACTGGCAACAAAAAGATCTGTCTGTGAACTTGCGGATGCAAAGCAACCTACCATCCCACTCACTCCTATGTCTCTAGTTTCGCTTCCAACATGTAGCATAAGTTGAACTTTTTTGTCTTTTTCGCTTTTATAACAATCTTCATGGGATTGTTATAATGATAAGATAAGAAATAACGGCGACCGAATTCCTTCACTATCAGCAGAAATAAACATGATATTTGAAATTAGTTACGACCGTGTGTAGGCATCGAGGTTTATAGAAGGATAACATTTTTTTCAAAAAAAAAAGAAGATAAAAGTCTTTTGACTGAGACTCAAATGCGTTTGCTATGATATTTCTTGAATATCTATTATATTTATTATAATTTTTAAAATGAAATTTTGATTTATTTTTTATTTTTATTTCATAATACACTATGGAAAAACTAGATGCTCTATAAGACCAAACATATAATTGCACGTAAATAGTGCTTGAAACATGAATCTCGAGCGTACTCATATGATTTCCCCTACAAATATCTAATGCTCAAATTTCAATCGAATTTTGTCGACCGTACTAATAAATCTAATCGATCAATATCGATCGGGTTTCGATCACATGCTCTACAGTACATAGTGTTATGTAATGAAGAAAATCTTTTTGTTTAACTGCTGATAACGAACAGGTATGGACGTACATACAGTGGAAGTGCACGTACATATGTGTAGATACAGCCTAGCCAATCCAGCTTGCTACCGTTCGGTTAGTATGAAGCTATTCGATAGTTTAAGTAAACATTCACCAATATTTCAAAATTGTATGTTTGAAACACATTTTTATCCAATGCTGCTTTATCAAAACCCACATCGTGACGCAGTCAAAGCTATTTAGATAAGTCAGCACACGGAGTTTTCCATGCAATATGGAATTTCTGTATGCGTCAAAACCTACCTACTTGCGTGTGTGCATGGTCCGTATTGTCATTGCTGTAGTTGTTTGATTGTACTGAACGGAAGTATCAACTGATTAGGTGATGCATCTGATATTTCACATCAAAGAATACCTTCGTGACTTAAGTAACATTTTTGCATGAAATACCATAATATTTTGAAGAGTTGCATAGGAAAACTATGTTTTTTTTTTAAATTTTTAAGTGCCAAATATTTCGCTATTAAAAAGTTAGCTTTCAATGTATGATTGGACATAGAATCTGGAGATCTGATTTTCAGTCAACGACTCACGACAGACGAATAACCTAGACAACTAACCGATCCAAACCCAGATGAACGTTTTGATGGCAGCTCTGGCCCAATAGCTTAAGAATACATAACAAATTACATACCAAAAAACATACCAAAAAACATACCAAAAAACAAAATACATAGTATACATCTTCCGATTTTTTTTAGTTTAGAAGTCCGAATTGTATTGGGTGTTCAAATTAATTAAATCTACAGCGAAATTCCCAGCTGATTCCTCTAAAACTTCAGCAAATAAGAGATTCAAATAAGTATTTAAATCAAATGAAAAGCTCAAGTTGAAATCAAATGAGCCTCAAGTTGAGTCGCATGTTAAGGAAGATGTCGAGACCAACTATAAAAATCATACAGATAAATCAGCATCTCAGCAGGTTTGCGGAAGCTCATGTAGTCTAGTGGATTGAGCACTGGCTTCTGGCGTGTGAGGTCCCTGGTTCGAATGCAGGTTCCGGCGAGGGACGGTCCCTCGAGCTTTGAGTTTGTCTAGGTCAGAAAGAAGTACCTGAGTTAATCAGGAATAAAGTGAGTTGTCGAACTAATCACTTCACAATCGTATTCCCACTGATTGTAAATTTGTGAACGAAGCTCTCTAACTGCTTCAGCTCCTAGACCCAACAAAGGTTTTCATGGGCTTTCGTTTCCTTACGGTCGACCTACTGTTGATTGTCCATAAAGGCGATTTAGTTGAGGCCTTGCGGAAGGCCGGGCTGCTGAACTGGCCGTATCGCTTCCCCGAAATAAGAACGGCCTGCCTGAGGAGGAAGAATATTCACGAGTATCTCCTGTCTAACTTTAACACGGATGATTTAAACGTCGTGGCGTTCGAGCGGGCCAAAGAGGAACAATTACTCTTAGCATCCGCCTACATGGCAAACGACAGGACCGCTCTGCCAGAGGAGGTGACCAAATTCACCACACATATGCAAGAGAAATTGCTGCTCGCATGCGAAATCGCATCAAACCGTGTGGGGCACTAAGGACATTAACGAAATAGATGAGTCTCTACTCAGCTTTATTATTGATGAGTCTCTACTCAGCTTTATTAATTTGGTCCTAGCAAATCCGGGAAATGTCCCTGCCTATAAAGTCAATTCCAGTTAAACCGACCATGCACTCTTCCCAAAGAAATACAAGATTCCTTATATATATAGAACCAATCAAGTGCGTATTATTGTAGATACTAAGCTTACCTGGAAGGTGAATCTATAGGAAAAAGCAACGCGATGTACGTCAGCTAGAAGATTTTGAGTGAAACATGGAGTCTCAGCACTGTTGTATGGCACTGGATTAACACGACGATAGCAAGGCCGATCCTTAGTTATAGCTGTCTGTTCTGGTGGTTAGCAATGGACAAAATTACCTTTGCTGACATCGCGAACAGAGTTCATCTGCTCTCGGTATTGAAGTTATCTGACGTCCTGCATCATCTTTTTCAATTTAACCTCTTTATTAGAAACGCAGCTGCAAAATCTGCTAACACACTCAAGGAATCAGGACACTAAGAGTTAAGATCCTTTCATCATAGCGATATTGGACAGAGGCTCACAAGCTGCACTGACTATTTAGTTCCCACTCTTTGCTTCAAACAAACATATCTGATGCTAACATCTTGCCGCCAAGGGGTACAGCAGCGCTGGGCATCTATACCGTCGGATCCAAAACATCTGCAGGAGTGTTTCAGCAAACAATACTATTTCGGTGAATCTTGGCTGGTATTCATCGCAAACGTGGCGGAGTAGAAATTAAAGGATTTTCCTTCGATGGGCACTTGGACTAAACTTTAAAGCTCTTTAAAGCACTTGGACTAAACTTTAAAGCTTTTTATCCGGTAACGCTACGAATCAATAAGTCGATGTGTCTCCTAGTGTCCTTTTCATCTATTGGGTCAAATAACAGTTTTAAACCACAAGACGACACTGTAATGATCGCTCGCGCGTATTATATACAATCAACGGTAAAAACCTATATGGCAAAGAAGTTGGTGCACAATTCATGTATAACAACGTAGTAGCATTGTCCTCCAATTCAATCGAAAACAAAAACACGTTCGAAAGGGAGAAGCATGAAATAGCTAGTAGTTATTTTAGTCTAGTCAGTCAAATATGTGAGAGGAAGTTGATTTTTTGAAAGAAATTTCCGCGTTTAACACTAAAGACGAATACAAGTTTTGGGTAAACTTGAATAGATGGTCTCTGGCTGGGAGTTGTTTCTAATTTTTGAAAACGAATCGATGGGAGAAGGATCGATTACAACGATTTAGGTTCGAACATTTGATACAACATTACACCGAATTTTCGTCTTGCAAAGCTCGACAAACTGAAGAAGTATGGAAAGACATTTTTTCAAGATCTCACTTAGAATAAGATGCAATGAACATATTTGTGATATTCTTTTATTCAAATGCAAAATGAATGCAAAACGTGCATGTAATCTGCAGTACTTTGAGAAATATGATAATTAGATCAATCTTATGCATACGGTTTGGGTATTTTATTAATTCTACTGTGAAAAGTATATTGAAAAGTATATTGTTAGGCAATGCTATCGTAAAACTTCTCACTCTTTTCTAATCAACTCGCTCGGCTGGCAGTCAAACTATAATTTGCAAAAATTATAAACGGCGTCCGCAGCTCGGGACTATCTATTCAAATTTTCCCAACATTTTTTTCCGTTTGTCTATGCTCTGCGGATAAATAAGCAAACGGCAAATAAGCCACGGAAAATGCCCGGCTGAAAATACCCTAAGATCAGTTAAGAAATATTCAGCCAACTCATAACTATGACTCGATAGATTAACGGTTTTTCACAGTATTCACATTAATCAAAGTTTTAACGGATTTCCGGTATCATGAACAACGCAAGTTTATTACGATTAACGAAACTGCCTATGCGACAATGACGTTCAAGCTCAAATTATTCAAGGTCTTTGACTTTTTCATGATGGTTGTATACTAGACAAGATATAACACTTACCCTAAATTTTAGATCTTTTGAGTTAACAAAAAAAAAACTGCCTGACTTTCTGGCTAAGAGATATAGATGAGCTCTGAAAAGCAGCTATGGACTTTAAAATAATATCTGATTTACAGACACTGTAACAAGCTGATAGACCTGGAGATTTGAAGAAGTCGCACGAGTCCTTGACTTAATCGAATCCAAAATTGCATAGCATAAGAGTTAGCTCTGCATTATAGATATGTCCTCCATGCAGTGTTAGATAATTTAGGTATCTATTAGCTTCATGCATTACATGGATCAAATGTTTTTCTTTTCTTGCATTAAATCTAGTAAATTACAGATATAGCGACATTTATTTTCATGTATTTTCAATACCCAGCTGAGATTATATATTTTGGTGGTGAAGTTAACATTTCTAAACTAGTTAAAAGGCATTGTCAAAAAACAAAAGTCTGCAATGAGCGAACATTTCGACAAACACAAGAATTAATAGCGTTTTAGAGTTTTCATAAGTGAAGAGATCTGCGCCCAACGAGGGAGGATTGAAAAATGTTCAATTGTTCTTGTCAGAACGTTCACTAATGAAGCGACGCTTTGTTTTCCAATGTTGCTGCAAGTTTTAGTTTAGATACCTATCGCATATATACATTTGAGAATTGAAGTATAGCTTTCGGGATTTTCATTTTTGAAATCGCACTTTTTGCCTGCTCTTATCGTACTTTATGTGGCTTGCTAATTTTAACAATTTTGATTCGACAGCTTTGAGTATTTACGTTTCTTTGCATTTCTTTAAGAATATAAGAAGCACATGCTTACAAACCCCAGAACCAATAACTAACTTCATGACGTAGCCTTTCTGCATATGCGGCTTTCTTTCTATACTAATTCAATTGAGCTAGATTTATACACTCATTTTTACAATAAATTAGTACTGGCTAAGCGTCACTCGAAAACTAGAACTCACCTATAATCCAAAAATCGAACACGCAACATGATTTTTTACGAGCCAATATCTATCGCTTACGTTTTAAGAATTATTTCCCGAATATCCAATAAAAGCAGCACGCTAAAATAAACTCATGTCTAAAAATGCTCCGTTTGAAAAAATATCATCCAAAAACAGCCTTGAGTCTTTACTTAGCACACACTTGTTGAATCAGTTTTATTTAGATAGCCTAGCCTGGCTGTCAGATACATAGATACATTTATGATCGTACAGACATAAAGTGCTTAGGTGCGGCGGTGAACTCTTCACGCTCTATACGACCGAGTCCAAGGAAGTGTAGTGTAAAAAAAGAATTGTTTATAATTATGCCAAATCTCACCCCTAAAAATATAAAAAAGAACTAGGTGTGTTTATAGCGATTGTTGAATGAAATGAAAATTTTCATTTTCACTGCTTTATTTTCAAAATAATATTTAAGTCGAAATTAGGAAAGCCGTGAACTAAATTTTCACATTTGTTAACTTTATGTATTGGAAATATCTTTTTCGAAGTTATTAACAGTGAGATTCTGCATCTGGATGAAGTTACCTTGGTGCAATTGACGTCAATTCTCTTCTATTATCCTTGAATGCTTCCTATTATTTCAAAATGATCTAATTGTATCTTATTACATGGGCATAGAGAAAAGTAAATTTAGAATTTTAGTTGGACGGAAAAAGGAACATTCACTAAAATTGGATTTATTTATTCAATGACGGTTTGGTTTGGTTTCGTTCGGTTCAGTTTAGTGGAACACTCGTGGTCACTTAATCATTGTAATTTATATTTAGGCATGTATACATCAAGTTTATGTACGTAGTACTGATTGAAAGAGGATTTGAAAGAAAAATTGGGATTGTAATGTAGGGCAAATAATTTGAAGAAATATGGGGAGTCATCGTTTTTTTAGCAGACGAAAATTAAATATTGCTTTATTGTACATTATTATTATTTTTTCTAGCATTTTCTTTCTGACATTTATGTGTGGTAAATAAATTATTTTACAATAAATTTACCCCAACCAAAATCCTAGCTTCATGCTCTTTGCGGCCTGCAATCTGAGCTTTGCTATAAGCGCATTAGGTAATTTAGCTTGTTTGAGCACTGCTATTATTCTCATGATTAGAGCCAGATATTGAGATTGATTAAGTTTAATTTCAAATGTGTAGTCTAGAAAATGATCAGGCATTTATTTCTATCCTTCCTTCAGTGCATGTCGAATCGATGCACGGATGGATAACTAGCGAGCTCAAAGTTAATTTTCAACAAACAAGCCTAATTTATATTTAAAATAGCTTTGAAAGAAGAGCTGAATGGCGTGTAAAATTAAGATTAAATTTCATTCTTATTTTCTTTTCAGATCACAAGGGATACGGAAATTTGAATTGCGTAGTTGAACATAAAAAGTGATTCAACGGAATATTGGTCCAATTAAATGCGAGGGAATAAACTGTTTCCTCCTCGATAGTGGGGAGATTATACCGAACGGAGTAAATTTGCGAATCACATTTGAATTTTTAAAGGAAACAGCTAGTTTTGCACATTTCAAAAATATTATGCAGGCTTTTTGGCAAAAGTTAGTTGGAAGAATCGGAGCTGTACTAGCGTGCTAAAGGGTTCTCTTTTATTTCCTTATCTTAACCTTTATCAGGAGATAATAGAAATGTAGGCGTTGCAATTCATAAGCTAGATATAAACTATAACAGCACAACTTTGACCAACTTTCGTTCTGGATAGGTCTAATTGTATCAATCCCAAAAACCATACCTCAACCTAAACTAAAGATCTGCTTAAAAATTCGAAAACTCTTAAGCACATGCTCTATCGATTTGGATTTGAAAAGTGGAAGCTTTAAAGTTTTCAAAGATATTATTAATAAAAACTTGCAATATTAATTGGATTATGACCTTGCAAGCCGTGAAGTCTCAAAAAGAATTCTGAAAAAGATATCCTAGATAATTATTGTCCGGACATTTTCAAGCTGAGGCTGGAAGTCAGAAGGTGTAGGATCTTCTGAAGGACACGGATGCAAAGAATCTTTAGCTAAGCGCAATGTACCAAGATGCTGAGACATCAACTTGCAACCTCTAAATGAAATTGGTTGCCTCTCTGACAAACAGACTATTCGTCCGAATATTGCCGTTCGTTCTATTCTACTTTATTGAGTTTTAAGATCTGTAGAATTCAGCTCTAGGAGTGGCTCTTGGATCGACAACAAACAGGTCTAATTTCATTAAGAACATTCTTTGAACAAACGGACTCCCATTTTTTTCCTTTACCGAAACGGTTACATTCTGGATTATACAATTTTTTGAGGAAAAAAATTCCTTGCATTCATGACTTATCCATATGATGAAGCTTCAGGCAATCCTGGACCAGAAGTGGAAAATTTGACCTTACTTTTTATGACAAACAAAAACAAAATAAAAGCCTTATTGGTTAATGTATCGCAAGCTGCCACATTTTTAGCACGAGATGTCTACCCCCTTGTAACTCGGACTCCTCATTCCACCACAAATTTCTAATCAATATTTTTCGGGCATTTTAAAGGCACCAATACTTATATACATTCTATACTTATTTTCAAGTTTTAAACACTCTATACATGTATTGTAGTTTGTGAAAAGTTGAAAACATAGACACAAACATAAAAACTGCTTTGATAAGCATTAGAGACGATATAAGTTATCTATGCGAATTTGTAGACAAGAAGGGAACCGTGATCACAAATTAATAACCTTTATGAATAAATGATATCCCCAGATATAAGTCGAGGATGTTAAAATTTATCACAACTAACGTAAATAAAATATTACTGATCTCTCACTGCAAGTGGTCACATCAGTCAGGTATGCACTGTGAGCTGATGTCTGATGAGAATCAGAGCATACTTTTGAAACCACTTAGTTAAAATTTTTCAATTTTAATTATCACACAAAAAACAGTTTGATAGAAACATTGTTAAAAAAATTGTTTGTGCTATTAAAATTAGTAGTTTATTGAAGTACCTGTAGTTCAAATGTTTTGAAGAAAATCAACTGGTAATATTATTCAATTCAAGAAACTTTAGGAACAGAGCAGCATCACTCAGTCAACAGAAACTCCACCAGAATGCCCTAAAGAAGAAGGACGCGTGCTGCAGGAAAAGGAACAGTTCAGGAAAAAATGTACTACTAAATAAATATACATAATGAAAAGCCAAAAATCCTATTCTATGTCTAGTACTAGAGGTTGCATCAAACGATGAAAAATGATGAAACAAAAGAAATCCGTTGGCATCATGAAACTGCAATCGATAAAGCATTGATATTTTAAGAATGATGGCAACCAGTTTGAGTCTGGAAAGTCACTCGTGCTGGACTGGCTCAATACGGTAGGGGCTCGGACTCTGCAGACCCCATCCTCATGTTTGACAGTAATCGCAGACCTTGGCTGCAGTGGAAGATAACAGATTACCATCGTGGCAGTATCTGGGGTCTACGAGTTTTCGAAGAGAAAGAAATATAAGCAGGAAATGCCGATGTTGCCAGCTCGGGGCATAAATGTCTCTAACAGACAATTGGAAACAAAGTCATGCTAATTGGATGTTTTCAACCTTTCAGTCGTTAATTCCAGACAATTCATTTCTGATGGTTTAAGGTTCATCCAATGCATAGCATGCCAAGGCTTCGTCCTTTTTTTCTCATAAATTGGCAAAAACACTTACATTGTGTTTGCGCACGAGTCGTGGGTTTGAAACAGCGAGATAGGAGCAAAAACCTTTTATGGTGAAAGGTCTATGAGGGCGACTTGTGTTTTGGTTTTTAATCTGCTTGATGCCACTATGCTCAGGTTGTTCGCAAGCCAAGACCTTACAGTGGTAATTGTGCAGTACTAGGATGATCATAGGTTGCAATAAGCGTTTGTCGTTTCAGACTACCTTCCTTTTAACTCTTTACTTCCGCCGCCAACATAAGGTCTAGGGAACTTGGTTCAGTACAATGAATGGGGTAGACAGGAACTTCTGATGGATTGCACTGCTAACTTTCAACATACCAGTTGGGACAGCAACAAATGCAAGGCCAGAGAAGACGGACTCTTTGATTTGATTGCTTCTACAGAGCTTATGACTCTAAGCAATGCGATTTCTAACAACTCTTTCACCCTTAACGGAATCGTATCGGATGAGATCTCACTCTCTGATCACCACTTCTGGGTGTTCTTTTTCACTACAGATTCAGCACTTGTGATGGAGAGAAGAAACCCAAAAAACACTGTGCTAGGTAGGATAAAGACACCGAAGTCAATAGAATCTCAGTTGAGCACTCCGAACAGAGCCATAACAAGTGAAGAAACCTGCCTGAGCGGCACCTGGTGGAGCGGCCCCTGGTGGAACTGAACACTACAGAGGCTCAGGGAAGATAATCCTGAATCGAGTTTGTATAAGCGACACAGATGATTACTACATAGCCTATATAATCTTATGAAGAAATTCTAAAAATTAGGTGTGGACTTCCAAAATGAATTCATTCAAATCGTTTTGTGTGGGACTGGTGCAAGAGAGACATCTAGGCTGTGTTAGGATGTGAAAATGGACCAATCAGCTAAACTGGACACTCTTAAAAGACTTAATGAGAAGCAATATGCGTACCGGGGAAGAAAAACAAGCGATGTGGTCCTTCATTCTCTCGTACACTCGAATGAAGTTTGCCACAATACAAATGATTGTGTGCCTAGGTATCTGTGGTGCTATGAGTACTATTCCTGCGGAAGACTCTAATTTGCAACAATGATCTAAATCTACAAAGCTCATTATATTTTATAGACATGTACTTCTAGTACACATAGCCTTTCTTCATTGCTTGGTGGGCCGATCAGATTTTTGCACATGAAACATTACACTTCATACGATTACCACCTGTGCAAAATATTTTTTTTTAGTTTAGTGGGAGACCACTGCTGTGGCAGCAGTCAGAATGTAATGCTTTTCACAAGGTCTCTTTTACATTAAATTTATTCTTAATTTCAAAAGTTGTTAAATCATCCAGCTCGGAAGTCAGCTGAAACGTGTTGTGGGCTTATCTAGCTGACCTTTTAAGTATCTTATTGTTTTTTCAAGTAGTTCCCCATATTGTCTTATTCTTAAAAGCAGTTTAAGATGCCTGTTACAGATGTCTCAGATGCCAATATTTGGTTTCAATTTTGTGGACAAAGTTGCCGGATATTATGAAGATTAGACCCAAGTTTGAGTGGTGCTTCTGAATCAATAAAACGTACTATTAATGAGGAATCTAGCAAATGTAGGATTACTTTAGAAGAACGAAACTCAATCTTAAGTTTTTGCTTGCTGGAGAATTATATTTCAGTTTAACGATTTCACGCATTCAGCAGAATGGTTGATCATTATGAATTCGTGATTATAAATAAATTCTCTAGAGAGAAAATAAAAACAGAATCAAAATGGTGGGAAAATGCGAACAGCAAATTATCTTTTTCATTGAAATAAAGTATCTATAGTTTTATATTAATGAATAGTTGCTCATGCTATCGTATATTATGAATATTTCGAAAATTGTTACCATCATGCGAATTAAATAATTCTGAATTTCGGAATGGCTATTTGTGGATACTTGCCCACTTACTATTTGCCTGTTTCATTTAGGTGGGATCTTAGGTGGTATCCCCATATGTCAAAGAAAACATATCATACATCTGATGCATCAAGAGTCAAAATATTAACTCACTAGAAGCATACTATGTGGGAGAAAACCCGAAGAAATAAAAGATACAATGTGTCTTCCGTATTACTAGCCGACATTCTAGACGAAATTAGAAAGTCTGTGGTGTGCTGAAACGTCTGAAGGTGGACAAAACGATCTCTTCGAAACAGCTAGATGCACTGCATTGCTGCTTTTGTGAACTGTAAACCGAAAAATAGCATGCTTCTATGCAGCTCATAACTTGATACCAACCATACAAGCAAAAACGCGATGACCGCGTGAGGCATTTCGACGAAAGAATGTAGCAAACGGAAAACAAGAAAAAAATCACATCGGAATTTCACCATTCCTCCTCTACTACTATGATACCAAGATACTCGTTGAACTAGACTGTAAATGGTTCATTGAACTTTTCATTCATAAAATTGTGGTGCTGCTGGCTGTGGCTCGGGCTCTTGGCTTACTCGATTTCGTAATAATACGGCAAGCTCTCAGCTCTCGAAGTCAGTCAGCCGGCTTTGGTAGCGATGGTGATCCCCGCACCGCTGAATCGAAGCATAGATGCCTACACTACAGTCGGACATAGGGCGCCTCACGCTCTGTGCTTTATGTGCATACGTGTATGCGATACACGATGCATTCGATTTCATACTTTGCCGATGCGATCGAATGCGATGCATTGAGAAATTTATATTTATACGCTTAGCCTCTGAGTGATGACAATTGCTTAAACATTTTTTTTATAAATCATATGTGTGCCGCAACCAGTCATATATGTGCTTATTAATATAGAAATATGGATAATAAATCCAGGGTCTAATTTTGTATCGCATCGTTAACTCTTCTTATGTTATTAATAAATTAAAGACGAGCAATTCTTATCCCGCATGAAATAGTGTGGAGAGGAGGTTAGTTACAACAGCGAAGGAAATGAGACGCATTCCAACATAATTGACCTACATATTTTCAGCTTGCAGACTCGACTCAACTCGGCTTGCAGACTGTATAATTATTGTCATCATAGTTGTTTTCATAAGTGTATCTATTCTCGAGTCGGTTTATGTGGCTCATCCATTAATGGTTTAAATGCTCTTTGGTCGGATATACGATATAAATGGAAGCGCGTAACCTTTTAGCGGCTGAAAAATGTATAGTTCATCATAAACTGACCATTAATTTCAAAATTAATTTAGTGACTTATTTTCGGAAGATTATTTAGATTAAGATTAGAAGATTAAAATTGAAAGCTATACTGAGGTGATTCCCTTTTTCATTGGATTCGATTTTCAGGTTAAAAGCTAACAATTGAAAATTTATATTCATGCTGCAGAAATCACACTGTCAATCTGTTGAGAGCCTTACGATATATTCTTCCAGATTTAACGAAGAATTCGAGTCGGTTCTCAATGATAGGATCTGTTAGAAAGTGGGGGATCCCCTCATTGATCATCCTCCCATTGAGGCAACGGCTGAGCTGGAATCCAAATTTTCTACATTACCCTCATTAAAGATGCTATGACTCTAAGCTTTGTAATAGGTTTATTAAATATTCATGAAATCTATCAGCTTTTATTGAAGCTACTCGTTCGTTATCTTACCATAGATTCGGAGTTCAATGCTTCTCAACAATCATAATACTACGATTTTCCTTGCCTTCAAAATGTAGTGGGTAGTCATATTCTTCCCATTAAAGCTAAGAATTTTCGAGATTCGTATATTTGTACGCCGACCAGTGCTACGCTATTTACTCACAAAAGCTTTAAATACTATCGAAGTTGTACGCTCTTTCTATCATACCTAACTAATCATTTGTTGAGCACTACTACAAAACCCAAACCGGCCACACACACTTATATACGAGTATGAACAATACAAACACATTCACTCGTAGTACATACGTTGTACATGAGATCCTGCTAAGTGATCTAATTGGAAATTCATCATTTCCCTTCTGCAAGGAATGATCAATTTGCTGCATATGAAGCACTCATGAAAGTCAGATTATTGCGGGAAAAGATAGAATAATTTATATCTGTGCTATATATTTCTTAGCTGTCAACGAAATCAACGTAAGTCTTTTATCAGCTGATCCATAATATATAGCCGCAGTTAGCACGTATTGTCAAACTATTTAAATTCACATCGTATATCATATGCACTTGACATGTATCTGCATCTACACTTAAAACATTTAAGCTCATATCAAATAGTTCACTATCTAAGACTACATATTAACAAATATCAGGTATTCTTTATCATACTACACAGTCCATAGTCTTTTAGAATAATATTGTAATTAAAATCAATGTACTTTAAAAACCTGCTGAGACCCATCCTTGATTGAAAGATTTCCTCCTTCTTGCATTTCAATCATTCGGATATTTTTTTTATTAGTGGAGGCATACTCCTAATCTGTCTACTGAATAACTCACTGCACGTACACCACTAGACTGGAATATCTCGTTACTAGATTAAGTCTGCTGCTTTGTCCACAAGGTCGGGGAAAATTGTTTCAATGCGTCGAAAAATGGGGAAGTAGTCAGAGTCACCATCATACTGAAGAAGTTTAGCTAGCACACAATCGCGCTTAGAGGTCGCGGAGAAATTTGTAACACTGTTCAGAATACCGTGTCGTACTATTGCCAAACCAACATACGATACGAGTATATGAGAGTCCACTCGACTCCACATTATCTTTCAGCTTGATAATTCGACTGGCGTGGAGAGCTCGCGAATTCGCGTGAGTGTAGCCACAATACGCGAATCGCGAATTCACAGACGCATCAATGAGTCGACAGACATGCATAGTTTGTATGTTACGTTGGCGGATATGGTCATTTAGTAGTCTGAGCGTTATTTCTAACACAAAATCTACTAACACGCCTGCACTAGAGTCAAATTGGCAGACGAAATAATTCAAATAGATGTTTCTATGTAGAAATGACACAGTTTGCAAATCTAATGTATTCGTACTGTCTTTCCGTCGATTGCTATGTTCCGACGATCGTTCGCTACACGTCCCATACAACACCGAACAAATCAACATGTAGTGATATTTTATTAACTATCTGTGGCCATCATTTTCTTTCTCATATGATTAGAGCAGTTATCCACAAACTATAAGTGGCGTCGTTCGTAGCCTGGGACCTAAATTCTTAAAATGTAACTACGGATTATATACCTTCAGAAAAATAGTCGGGTGCTAGATCTACTGTATTCAGGAAAACATGGGAATTCGATTCAAGGGTGCTTACACCTGGCATAAAATAATAATTGATTAAATATATGATACAAAGTTAAATTCCTAGATAGTCCCACTTGCTTAGCACTTGCGTGTAACAATTTAAGTTATTAAAGCTTTACACATGTCCCAATGGGTAAATATTTTGGTTGCCTGAATCACAAAATACATTTCTTTTTTCTCCTCATTCACATCCTATATTTCCCAAGCTTTATTATATACTACCAACTAGAGATGGGACTGCTCCTGCGATCACTGCTACTAATCGCACTGTTCTTTGAAAAGAGCAGTGAGCAGTGCGATTGCTCTCTGCTCATGCTGTTCAATTGCTCACTGCTCTTTTGCAGAGCAGATAGTTTTATGAAGAGCAGTGAGCAATTTGGTTGTGTTTTGCTCATGTTGTTCGACTGCTTATTGCGCTTTTGCGGAGCAGAAAGTTTTGAGGCGAGCAGTGAGCAATTGGATTGTTCTCTGCTCATGCTGTTCAACTGCTCATTGCTCTTTTGCAATACAGAAAATTTTAAATGCTCATCTATTCAGATTCTTTTCTTTCTACCCTTGCGAGTATTTCCGGACTTGCAAGTATTTTATTCAATTATTCAAAAAGTTTTTAGGGCAAAAGAAGCTGAAATTGGACAAAATCGGCCAATTTTGGGTTAGAGTGGTTTGGGACATAACGGGCCAAGACCTATTGCTGTGATACAAAAAATTCGGTTTTGTAGGGGAGTAAGAGGTTTTTGGCCATAGTTTGGTAAAAACGGCCTTTATGGCGCTTTCGATGATTGGAAGTGGTCGGGGAGTATATTAGTGATATTTTAAGGTCGAAAAAGTGTTTGATAGGGGAAATTGGGCAAAAACGTCCATGTTTCCCAAAAATTTGTTTTTGGTCTAGCATGAATTCGGGGACCTTTCTCAGTTGTTTCGGGCGAAATTTCCATACAAGTCTAAGAAAAAGCGGCCTAGTTTCGAAGATACGGCAAAAGTAGCTGAAATCGGACAAAATCGGCCAATTTCGGATTAGAGTGGTTTCGGACATAACGGGCCAAGACCTATTGCTGTGATACAAAAATTTCGGTTTTGTAGGGGAGTAAGGGTTTTTTTGGTCATAGTTTGGCAAAAACTGCCTTTATGGCGCTTTCGATGATTGAAAGTGGTCGGCGAGTATATTAGTGATATATTAGGGGCGGCAAAATTTTTGATAGGGGAAATTGGGCAAAAACGTCCATATTTTCCAAAAAAAAAATTTTTGGTCTAGCGTGAATTTGGGGACCTTTCTGAGCTGTTTCGGGTGAAATTTCCATACAAATCTGGGAAAAAGCGGCCTAGTTTCCAAGATACGTCAAAATCAAATCCGCCCGAAAACTGAAAGTAGCACTAAAAATGTTGAGATCCTTTTTGGTTCGCCAGTTAGGTTCTGCGGCGGTGCTCGTGACTACACTCCAACCCTACCGGGGTTGTGACTCATGTCCAGCCTTACCGAAGGATTGGCCCCCTAGTGGGTGCATATTTAATACACGTAAAAATTTTATTATCATTTCTCAATAAAATTTTCGACAAACTTTCTTGCTTCGGTGAGGCGAAGTGGAAAACCGATTGTTTTAGATTAGCCAGGAAAAATTAATCTTGGAAATTAAATTACATACTGCATAATACTGTACATGCATAATAACATTTAACTACGTTGCTGGCAGCCAATATATGAGATTTTGAAAACCACAAAAATACTATACGATTTACCAAGCACTTGGCAATACATTCTTCTGCTAGCAAGTGCCGAATTAATGCAGGCAACGTATTCCCAAACATACTACATCTGTTCTAAACATGAGCATTCATCGCCACGGAAAAATACAGTCACAAAGCATACAATGCGATTGCAATCTGAGGCTAGAAATTGATGCATCAAGCACAAATCGAAGGCGATGAGAAGGTAACGAGCAAACACTGGCAATGAGCAATCAAAAGTAGCGAGCGATTTTTTGTACGCAGGAAACTGCAATCGCAATTGCGATTGAATAGCTGCTACTCGAAACTGCTCTTTGCTCAAACTGCTCTCTGCGATCACTGCTCAGTAAAAAGAGCAGTTAAGCACATCTCTACTACCAACCCTCAGGGGATTACCCTTTATTATTCTTATTTTTAAATGCGCTGGTGCTACGTCCAGCCACCATTACAGGTATAATGTGACACTTAATCAGTGGATCACTGGTATTATGCCCAGTCGCCAGCTCTTAAGGCAGCACGAGATGAGCAAATACAACCATGAGCATACGGCGGGACTCGAACCGGCGTGTAGACCTATATATGTTATATTAATTTAAGGGTGTCTAAATTTGCAGGCTTTATTCCCTTCCTTAATTCGTTGCATTTTTGGATATATGTCTCAAAAATGGTATTTTCGTTTTGTGTACTTGCAGGAGCTATTGAATCTGTTTAACGTAAATTTATTCACTCTATGTTGTACAAGCTTCATGTCCCTTATTGTCTGAACAAAGAATGCCTAACATTTCTAGAGCTTCGTATGCTATGAATGATGAATGTTTTTGATGAATGTTTTTGTTCAAATTGATGATTGTTTTTGTTCAAATTGTCTACTAGGCTTTTCTCTCGAAGTTTTCTTTTGAGTACACTAATAAGCAAAAGTAGCCGGTTTAGGCTAAACTACAGCTAAATCAATCTTTGATATTTGACGATCACACCAAGACCCACTCGTTGTGAAAACCAGCAAAAGGTTTTATCAAGAAACTAAGAACTTATTTTGCAGCCTATTATGTAATCGTGTAAATCATGTGACTTTAATGTTTAATATGACTGTAATACCTACCAGTGAATTTATACCAACTGTTGAAGCGGAAAATCTTTTTCCTAACAACCCGATCAATCCTTTTTACATTTGAACAATCCACTACTATCAAATACTACAGTGTCAGTGATCTTACGCATCGAAACTCATTAAGGCTATTTAGCGCCCAAAGTGGTCACTCTCATGGAGGAAAATTTGGAATAATCTGAAGAATTTCGTTGAGCTTTTACCCTAGAGTGTCAAACAAAGGAAATTTAAAACCTGAAAGTTCATTGCAGATGCGCGAAATTAGATTGGATTGTTATCTCCCTTCAGTATTATTAAATTCTCAAAAAGAGCGGATTGATTGGAAACAGCAGATAGCTGAAATCCCGTGGTCTTATTTATCTATGCGTGGTAACGAACATATTCCGCACAAAATTCAAGCAGGACTCCCAGCAATGGCTAAAAAAGCATAAAAAGCTTCAGCCTGCAGAATGCCCCATAGCAGCAGAAGAGCCAGTAGCATAGCTTGAAAATGAAATTTTCCATGATGAAACGATGAAAACAATAAAGCCCTTTTGTGTGTAAAGTCAAGTTTGATACACAGTGGCTCACAGCTTATTTGATACAGTGACTATTTAAAAATGTAAATTACTGTAACTGTGAAGTAAAGAACCCTATCCAAAAAATTTAAACGTATTTGACTAGATGCATGTTCAACGAATACAATGCAAACAAAAAATGTTCCAGCAATATTCCTCGGCGTCCGCTAAAAGAGAAATACCACTGGGGCAAAAAAATTGCAGCTCACAGCTTATTTGATACAGACACTTCAATACGAATAAACTTCTATTTGTCGCGCCGTTAATCTGTCTTGTTTTTGTTTCTTGAATTTTTGATTGTGTTTAGACATTGGCTTAAGTAATTTTTAGCAAGATCTTGTAAGCTGAAGTGCCAAAATGAGCCAAAATTGTAAAATGGGTCATCCCACCACAATTGAACAGCGCGAATTGGTATTAGACCACTTTAAAAAAGGACAAAGTGTTCGAAAAATTGCTGAAAGTGTGAATTTGAGTGTCCCTAGAGTGCAGCACAAAATTGAGCGCTTCGTACATGAAAATCGGGTAGAAAATAAGAGGAGAAATGCGCCAAACAATATTTTCACAGTATCCGACGAACGATACATTGTAAGGAAAGTGAAAGCAAACACAAAGATTTCCGCTCTAAAACTGGTTACTGAGGTTCATCGTGAGTCAAGCAAGCCTTGTAGTGCTGAAACCGTCCGACGAGTGCTTCGCGACCATGATTTCAACGGGCGAGTAGCTCGTAGGAAGCCATACATTTCCAAAAAAAATTCAATAAGCCGACTTGCCTTTGCCAAAGAGCATGTGCGAAAGCCATCCGCGTTCTGGAATACGGTTATTTTTGCGGACGAGTCCAAGTTTAACATTTTTGGCTCCGACGGAATGTCATATGTAAGGCAAACACTGAGCTAAACAAGGAGAACCTCAAAGCTAATGTGAAGCATGGTGGTGGTAATGTGATAGTTTGGGCCTGCATGTCCTCAGCCGGAGTCAGAAATTTAAAGGTTATTGAGGAAACAATGGACCAAACAAAGTACCTTGATGAACTCAAAAACAATTTGCTGCAAAGCACTGAAAAACTGGGTGTTGGCAACCAATTTCGGTTGTACCAAGATAATGATTCAAAGCACAAGTCGGGAATTGTGCAGTCCTGGCCAATTTGGGAGTGCCCTCATTTGATGTCTCCGCCGGCACAGTCACCAGATATGAACGTTATTGAGTATCTGTGGACTTTGTTGGATAACAACATTAGAAAACACAAGATTTCTAATAAACAAGACCTGAAGGAAGCACTGCTAGAGGAATGGCAAAAAATTACTCCTGAAATCACAAAAAAAACTCGTTGACTCAATGCCGAATAGGCTGCAGACTCTGCTTAAGGCTAAGGGCTTTCATACGAAGTATTGAAATCAACTGGAAACCTCATAATTCACAACAATTTTAATGTTTAATCAAACTGTATCAAATAAGCTGTGACATGAAATTTGTCATTACTTTTAGTTTTTTGTTTTTTAAGATGTAAAACAGCAACTTTGTAACAAATATAAACTTGTTTAATAAACAACAAACATTTTTCTTCCAAATTGTGTTCAAATTTTTTTTGATATTGTTATTATGTTTTGAGTTATTGCAACTTAATTTTTTAAAGAAGCACTGTATCAAATAAGCTGTGAGCCACTGTATATCCTATGCGTTTTATGCAAGGCAAAGAATATTTAGTTGGAAATAAATGCAGTCAGACATAAGTTAAACACTGGAATCAACAGGGTCGTAAGATACAAACTAGGCATGTGTAACGCAGCAAATTTTGAGGCGCTGATACACTGATACCGGCGCCAGCAGTGGTATCAAAGCATTGTGCTGATACCATTGCACTATGATACCATGATCTCATTCGCCTATGTGTGATACTCAGTGCGTTTCTTGGGCTCACATACGGCGCTGGTAGCATTGCGCTGATACCATGGCGCTATGATACCATGATCGCATTCGCTTTTCATAATGTTTACTTTACGGTTCTTGCTCGAAGTACATGCAACCTGTAAAACTCAAGCGGCTTGAGTCGAACCGATCAGAAACGAAAATATGAGTTGATGGTATCTATCCAAGCGTGCGTAGGTATATTGCTTTGCATTAAACAAACTTGAGGTAACTATCCTCATATCGTTATGCCGCGCCGTAACATAACGCCAAGCCAAACGGTGTTGGCATTGCAAAGCGGCAGTGACAACGCCATTGATACCGAAGTGCGTTACTGCGCTACTGATACCAACAATCGGTATCAGCGCAGTGGTATCATGGGTAGTGCTTCAACGCAATTGCGCGGCGCAGCGCTGCGTTACTCATGTCTAATACAAACCTATGTAGAACCCACTTTGAGACAGCGAGGATACATTTATATTCATTTTAGTATGGAGAGCCTTAGAAACTACCGTGGTATTTTTATTTTAAATGTTTAACTGATAATCATTCGTCACACTTTTGACAAGCTCTAAATAGCTATGTCATGAATCAATTTCCAATATAGGAGTAAGTGGTTGGAAATGGAAATAAGTGCATTCATTAAATTTCGTCCTAATGCTTCAGATAGGAATTGTTGTCCTTAGAAAAAATGTCCGGACAAAGGCATTCAATATCTTGAACACCTGTTGAAATTAAGCATCCATAGCTTATGAAGATCTAGCAGAATAAAAAAAAAATCTAAATGAATATTTCTAATAAATACACTTTTACTTATTTTAATTTGAAGCATTTTTTTGGAGAATGCACGCAAACAATATACTCGAGGTTTGAAACACAAAGCACTTTCTACGATTTACTTATTTATCTATTAACTAATTTTACAAGCCAGAGCCCAATTATAAAAATAGAGAAATTATAATTTGAGAATACAGAAATCAAGGTCAATCCAAAAAGTAAAGGGAATACGAGGGGCGTTTGAAAAGTCCGTGCAAAGCCCGAGCGATGGCACCACCGGCGCGTATCGAGGTCATTAGTGGCATCTCTTGAATGAACGTACACCAAGTGTCAGCCATATTGATTAACGGTGATCTTTCAGAACAACTAACGTTTCTAGCAGCCAAAATTTGGCATTCGTGTGAACCAAGGAAGTCGAGTGAAATGGATGAAAAAGAATTTCGTGTGGTTATTAAGCATTACTTTCTGAAAGGCAAAACGCCTCAGGAGACTAAAAAGAAGCTTCATAAACATTATGGTGACTCTGCACCTTCGATTAGAACAGTTTATAAGTGGTTTCAAAATTGTTGGACTAGCCATATGGGCACAAGTGACGCTGAACGTTCTGGACGGCCTGTTGAGGTTACGACTCCAAAAATCATTGATCAAATCCATGATATGGTGATGGATGACAGAAGAATGAAGGTGCGTGAGATTGCTGGGGCTGTGGGCATCTCGACTGAACGGGTACATCATATTTTGCATAAACATTTGGACATGAGAAAGCTATCCGCGAGATGGGTGCCGCGATTGCTCACGCTTGATCAAAAACGGATTTGTGTGAAGTGTTGCAAGGATGGTTTGCAGCTGTTCCAGAAGAATCCGGAGGACTTTAAGCGTCGATTCGTCACTAGGGATGAAACATGGATACATTTATATACTCCTGAAACCAAACAACAATCTAAACAATGGGCTACCAAGGGGAATCTGCACCAAAAGGCCGGAAAGGTTATGGCGACTGTCTCTTGGGATTCGCAAGGGATAATGCTCATCGACTATCTGGAAAAGGGTAAAACTATTACAGGTGCATATTATTCATTGTTATTGGACCGTTTGAAAACCAAGCTGCAAGAAAAACGCCCGCGATTGGCCCACAAGAAAGTCCTTTTCCATCACGACAACGCACCAACACACATTTAAGCAGTTGTGATCGCAAAATTAATGGAAATAGGATTCCAACTCGTTTCACATCCCCCCTATTCTCCAGACTTGGCTCCCTCGGACTACTATTTGTTCCCCAATTTGACGAAATGGCTGGCGGGACAAAGATTTTATTCAAACGAGGAGGTGATTGCAGACACTAATGGATATTTTGCAGACTTGGACAAATCCTATTATTTGGAAGGGATCAACAAACTAGAACATTGTTGGACGAAGTGTATAAGCCTAAAAGGAGACTATGTCGAAAAATAAAAAAGGTTTAACCCAAACACGTAAGCAGTTTCTATTTTTGCACGGACTTTTCAAACGCCTCTCGTAAAATTTATAATAATAAAAATATTAGTAGCAAAAATTTAATAAAAATAAAATTAATAGTTAAAATAAAATAAACATATTATGTACATTGGTGTCGGCGAAAAAACTTTAATCAAGAGCTATTATAAGGTGCGGTTTTTTGCTCCTCAACAACACTCCTGTCCCAGTGAATTCACTAGTACAGAAATTCTGTTCGGCGTAGGTAGTTCAAGTGCTAAACTATAGAATGTGCTGATAGAAAAAACAAAAGCTGATGCGAAGTTGCCTTTTTTTCCGTGAGGTGGCTTTGAATTTTTCAAGGTTATGTTGAATGTTTAGGTCGTTAGGCAATTGTTCGATTTATATTTTCTATCGATTGTAGTAGTTTATACTCGTTATTTTCTCCTTTTATTTTCAACTATTTTGCGCCAGCACAGCGATTACAGCAACCTAAAGCAAATCTAACGAATGCATCAGCTATTCTGTGATGGATCGTATTCTGTTCTGTACCGAAGCAAAAAACGCACCTATAATATTTCTGAAAGGCTATGAATTAAAAATGAATCCTTAATTTGATGCCTCGAATTGTGGAGAACAAAGCTGAAGCTTGTACTGTCTTCCATGAATTCGCAATAATGCCTAGTACTATACTCTTAGCGAAACGAATTCAACGGTCAAATCCCATACAAAAAGAGCTTTTCAATTCGTCAGTAAAGCTCTTTTGTATAGGATTTGACCGTTGAATTCGTTTCGCGAAGAGTATAGTACTAGGCATAAAGGCGAAAGAAAATCGTCAGCTCATACGGAGGTGATGCTAAAGATTAACGGTGATCTTTCAGAACAACTAACGTTTCCTAGCAACAGATAGTGTAGACTAACAATAAGATTTAAGCACACAAACACTCATCAAGGAACTGTGGGATTCCAAAAATAAAAAATTTACAACGAGGATAAACCACCACTACACTTACAATAAAGTATGTGAAATTGAAACAACAGCTCCTCTAGCTTAGGTTAGAATAGTAGCATTGAAAATAACAACAAATATTGACACAGCGGTCGGATTGGGTGGCTAATTTGTCCGATATAACAGTTTCAGTTATATTTCATGAGTTCGCAATAGAATGAGAATATGAGCGGAGTTATTCAAAGTGGTTGATGTGACCGCTGCCTGTAGCGGTTACACCCTGAAAATTCGATCTAAAAACATCAGCCTGTTTCGGTTGATTTAAAGGAAAAAAGGGATGGATTAAGCTTATTGTAAGCAACTCCTTCGAGTACTATAATAAAGTAGGAAAGAAGAGAAATTGGAAATCCAGCGTGGCTAGCAACAAGCGAATTTGGAGTAACACCAGGACCACTGCCAATATTTATGCTAAGTGAATTGAGTGTTGATTCGATTTCTGAACGATCAGTTTGGGTGGAGGAAAAAAGTGATGAAACAGTAAGTGGAGGGGTCCAAAGTGAAACTGGAAATTGCTGAAAAGCGAATGACGAAAAATTTTGAAAGTTCAGAAATCTCTTGAGGATTACAACCAATTTCATCATTAAAACACATTAAATCTGGAAAACAGTTGGAATTTTTTCAGGGATCGGATATATTACCAGAAGAGCCAAAGGCGACGGAAACAAATATAAGACTCAATTTTGGTGAAAAAATTGCACATGATTTGGCCGCTGATTGTAGAGTTGAGAATTCTATGAATTCATCGTGAGATCTTGAAGTTCTATACTTGGTACGAGCTACCTTTTAGCCTTGAGACAACAGACCAAAATCAAGGAGTATAATTCTGTTTGTGACTGGTAGAAGTAAATCGTGAGAGGGAAGAGAGAAGGAAATCATTCAGTTTAAAATTTTATTCACCGAGAGAAAGGTTATTGGTTGATTTAACTATAACTTGTTTAACCTGAATATTTGTCTACAAACTACAATTTTATTGTAGTAATGCACGATCAGTGTATGGTATGCAGAGATTTTCCTACACCCCCCTAATACCCCCCTGGAAAGTGCATACACCCCCCCTAACACGACAATTTTCCTATACAAAGAAACCTTTGTGTCCTTTGTTCTAAAGGGACACCCCTCCTAAAATTCTGAACACACCCCCCAAGAAAAATGCCTGGGAAAACCCCTGATGGTATGATTTTATTTATTCCTCTAACTGAATCTGACTCGCAATATATGTCAAAAAAAGCGAAGCAAATAAGTACCGCAAATGCACTGGAATTCGTCTAATTCCTTCAAATTGACGCCCGCCGAGTTGAAATGGTTTTGAAACCCCGAACAGTTTATGCGTACCTCGTTGTAAACTTCGTACTTATACAATCAAGAAATTTATTTGACTGATGTTCTTTGAATGATTTTACCTAGTAGTGAATTGAATTTTAATAGAAAATAATTAACAACGTTTTTAAATAATTTAACTCGAAATTTATTTTTAAAATGTGTTAAATATTATCTATTTATTCAATACTTGCTGATATGTCCGAACTTGACAGCACACAATTAGCACAACACAGTATTAAATCAGTATTTGATCGATTTATGTAGAATATGGAAGTATTAATTTGTGTGTACACTTTTCTACACATTGCTTGACCGGCAAAGTGTTTAACTTTAAACTGCTGACGTATGTGTGTGTATGTGTGTATGCGAAAACTTTAATGTAGGAAGCAAAGCTCATTCGCTAGATTTGCAAATTTTCATCTATGAATTCGTGCTTTTCCTCTTAAATATTCCATGTACGAGTACATTGTGATATGGCAGTCACACGTTTTTGAAAATTTAACAGGTGGCTACGACATTTACCTACAAAGACAAAGTGTATATGTTTTTGTGCATGGCTGCGATGGTTGTCTATGCATGTATGCACTTACGTATCTATTAGACGCTACAATTGATAGAAGATTGTGCTCTAATTTCCTTGTATACTAATTTTTAAGCAAATATCTTAGATTAGGGAAAATGAGAACGTAATTTGAATTGCTAATATTTATTTTGTGCTTCAACTTTGCCGAGCGGCAATTTCGTGGCGAGAAGCATTGAGAACGACTGTTTGGATTTACGTTTGGTGGCACGAGAAAATTCAGACGCCGAGTCAAAGGTGGACATAAACATGTGATCATTTAAGACGATAGATATTCACATGGTCATAAATTCATATCGTTTCAAAGTATAATTTGTTGATCAATCTTAGTTTCTGTATCAGTTGAGAGAAATTGAAGCATAAGTTTTGTACGATGTATTTGAACACACTCAGAAACTAAGTAAAATAAGTATCCAAACAAAATAAATAGAGCTAGAATGATTTGATAGCTTGATTCTGAATACAATTAAATGATAAAGCATTTTTCCATATAATTCTATCCATATTACCTCTAATTCTTTATCATCCTTACACTTTTCGATAAATCTTCCCCACCTAAGATTCGACAATGCAAATATATCCACAGCAAATTTACAATCTACAGTTACAATCAATCTAATGTTCAGTAATAAATAGCCATTTGGGAAAACCATGTATGCAACTTAATAGTCAGCATAAGACCAAACTCCTTCCCAGACATACTAAAATTAACCAAATTTTCCAGCCGTGAACAAATCCGTGCATGCTGCAGCCATGAGTGGTTTATTCAATGTTGTTCGGCCAATAGAAAGCAAAGGAATGCTATATGCGGGTGCATCTTTATCACATCAACAATTTTCAGTCTGCATGCATCTTTGCCGAGTTCTTTCAAACACACACTCATACACTTCAATGTGGCTGATTTGCAGAAAATGCCCCGTTTTCAGGTTTCGTACCACCACATGGCAGTAGAAACAATTTATAATGGGACACATACATTGAATCGTACTTCTTTCCAATGTACGACCTGTTATCGACTCTGAGTATGAATCATAGCTGACGCTCTACACTATCGACTCTCGAAATGATCAGTGCGCAGAATTTCGAATGTCAGACAATCAATCTTTAAATTTCGATAGTCGTCACGCGCCTAACAAAAGCGATAACGACAATAGAATTTAGAGTGTCGGCGTCACAACATGAACTATATGACGCATCGAAATTTTCCTTTCAGAATACAATTCCGTGGTTGAATTTCACTTCCACTATCTTTCACCCATTGCTTGCCACCACAAAATACCCCAGGTCGACGACATATCGAGCGTCGTTGTAAGATTTCGATGGCCGTCATCGTTTCGACATTCGATATAGTCTATCGAGCTATGATTCATGCGCAGCAAACGAAGACGACGACTATCGATTTACCGACTATCGAAATTGCGTCGAGACTCGACATCCACAAGCGTCGACTGGTGTTGTGACATGACGGCTGTCGATATCGTTGTTTAGTGTACAAGTAGTAGACGGCAGGTGAAGAGCTTTCGGAGTGTCATCTAGATTTTTGAAAATGTAAGTTTTATTGTTAGTTTACGTGCAACGCTTTTGTAAAGTAAAAATAATTTTAGGCAAACCGAAATGAAAGTGAGGAAGACAAATAGACGCCAATTCGAAATTCTTTACAAATTTATGGCGGAAAATACAATTTTCGCGAAGAATATTGAGATTAAAACGAGTCAAGGAAGACTCCGCAGCGCTCAGCTTTGGGGACGCTTGACAAAGAAATTGAATGCGGCTGGTCCGCCCATCAAAGATGAGAAAGCATGGAGAAAGGTTGAAATTCATCACGTATTGAATTACATCAAATTTAAAATGTTTGTTAATAGGTTTGGGTGGACAGGAAGCACCATATGAAAAAAATGATGTCTCCAAATAAAAAGTTGCTTAGAAAATCCGCTGCTAGACTACGAAATATTAAACAACTTTCGTCAGATGAGGAAGCAGTTAGCACAGCAGGTGAGATTGATACAATGGTAGGAGACATAGTCGCTGACAGATTTGGTATTAACGTTAGTAGCGATAGTTCTCGAAGTGAAATGCGTAGAACGGCATCTCCAAAGCTAAATATTGTCACAGAACACGATGACAGTGGCAAAGACAGTGAAAAATGGATGTATTCTACAATTGATGGAATGCCAGCATCCGAACTTCCAGAAAGTGCGGGAGGATGCTCAACATCCGATAGGAAGTTCACTAATAAAATAAACAAAACTGCTTTGTTCCATCAAAGTTTAAATGCTCACAAAGAGTTTTGTGATGACATTAAGAAATATATCAATGCTTTACTGGAAGTAGAGAAAGAAAATTTGAAAGTTAGCAATGAGAACCAAATGATATTCAAGGAAATTTTAGAATTGAAAAGGAAAAAAATGGAATTATTAGAAATGAAAATGCAGAGAAAAGAAGAATTTGAAAGAGAAACTTTACGGCTAAAACGCCAGGAATTAGAAATTATGAAATTTGCTAATGATTTAAAAAGTATTGAACTAGAAAACAAAAATTAACATAAGACTGTTCAAATTAATGTAAAACTTTTTATATTAAATTTAACCCCAATTCTGCAAATGTTGCTTAGTGAATAGATATGAAATAAATTATTTTATTGAGTCAAATTTTCTTGAGTCAATTGGCGCTGCAGTTCTATGTCGAATATCTTTATTCATGTTCCTGGTAGTTGACGTGCAGTATATCGGTAGAAGCGTCAGCCTATTTTGTAACCTTTTCACATTTATACCTTACTTTTGGTTCGTTCAAAACGATCATCCACCTGCTTTTATATACCTCTAAGCAACATTTTCCTAATGGCATTTTTATAACATTTGCTACTCATTGTAGTCATTTTTAAATTACTAATCTGCCAGAGGAAAACATTTTTTTAAAAAAACCATTATGATTACGTTGATAAGCTACAGAATATCCTACTTTGTTATGTGTACGATTTCCCTATCGTTAAACAAAATAAGAAATAAAGCCAAAATTTTTTGAAAAAAGAAAAAAATAATTTAGATATGCACTAAGATATAGCGTTCTTCCAATTGACTCAGGAATTAGAGGTTAAGGACCACCCGACAGGGTTGCGAGGTTTGGGTATTTTTTACTGTTCGAGTACTGTTGCTTTTTGAGTGAGCCGAACGTTACATAAAAAAGTTTGGAATCCAAAACTAAATCTGTGTTCCGAAGAAAAGAATGTCCATCACCTTCCTATAGTAAAATCCCGAAAAAATTCTTCTATCACCTTTATGGAGAACTTTGTCAAAGTTCTCAACACAGATGGACCAGCATTCAAATATCTGCGAAGTAAATTTCCGCGTCTAAGCGACGCCAAGTTAGAAGAAGGAATCTTTATCGGCTCTCAAATTAGAGAGATTCTGAAGAAGTAAAACTTTGACTCAGTTCTAGTGGGCTTCGAAAAACAGGGGTTTGAGTCTTTTAGGGCAGTCGCTCAAGGTATTTTTGGTAATACGAGATGTGAAAATTATGTTGACCTTGTGAACAATTTCCTGCAAAAGTATCAGCAGGTAGGTTGCAATTTGTCCCTACCAATTCATTTTCTTCACTATCATCTTCATTTTTTCCTGCTAATTGTGGTCAGTGATGCGCTCAAAAACGCCAAACTGTTTGAAAAAAACGTTTGGCTGCAAAAAACGAACAGTTTTTCCAAATATCGACAAACAGTTTTTCTAAAACGAAATTTTTTTTCTAAAACGAACCATTTTTCTACAACGAATAGTATTTCTAAAACCAATTATTCCAACTATTCGACAACGAATAGTTTCTCTAAAGCCAATCGTTTTTCTACAACGAATCGTTTTTCTTTTTCTAAAACGCATCATTTTTTTTTAAAACGAATCGTTTTTCGTTTTTCTCAAACGAATCGTTTTTTTTAAACGAACTGTTTTTTTGAAACGAATTGTTTTTCGTTTTTCTCAAACGAACCGTTTTTCTAAAACGAACGGTTATTTTAAAGCGAACTGTTTTTTTTAAACGAATCGTTTTTATAAAACGAATCGTTTTTCTAAAACGAATCATTTTTTTAAAACGAACCGTTTTTCGTTTGTTAAAACGAACTGTTTGGCAGTGGAAAACTGTTTAGCTGCGGAAAACAATATTTTCGTACTTGCGAGCATTTTCGTACTTGCAAGTATTTTATTCAAATATTCAAAAAAAATTTAGGGCAAAAGGAGCTGAAACCGGACAAAATTAGCCAATTTCGGGTTAGAGTGGTTTGGGACATAACGGGCCAAGGCCTATTGCTGTGATACAAAAATTTCGGTTTTGTAGGGGAGCAAGGGGTTTTTTGGCTATAGTTTGGCAAAAACTAACTTTACGACGCTTTCGATGACTGAAAGTGGTCGGGGAGTACAATAGTGTTTTTTTAAGCGCGAACAATTTTTTTTTATTTGGGAATTTGACAAAAACGTCCATTTTTTCCAAATATTTTTTTTGGTCTAGCAAGAATTTGGGCGAAATGTTCATACAAGTCTGGGTAAAAGCGGCCTAGTTTCGAAGATACGGCAAAATGAAATAGGGCGGAAAAACTAAAAGTAGCACTAAAAGTGCCAAGGAGGAAAAGATTGAGATCCTTTTTGGCTCACCAGTTGGCGTCTCCTGCAGGTCGCCACGAGGGTGTCTCTAACCCTATCGGGGTTATAAAATTTACGAGACTGCGGGAGGTAAGGTGCCCCTGGACTCATGTCCAGCCTTACGGAAGAGGTTGGCCCCCTAGTGGGTGCATGTTTAATTAACGAAACATTTTTTTTTTTACCGTTTCTTAATAAAATTTTCGACAAACTTCATGCTTCAGTGAAGCGAAGTGGAAATCCGACTGTTTTAGATTAGCCAGGAAAAGTTTGGTATCAGAGATCGCTCGATGAAAAGTCATATAGGTGACAACAGGATTAGTTGGTCCTATCTTAGTATTTTTTTTTACTTTGGTCATTTGAACGAATACAGGAGGTGTTTTTTGCATATAATAAAATGAAAAACAAATTAAATTGATTGAATTTGATCGTTTTCCTTTAGATGGAAAACGACATTGCTGCAATCGTAACTGATGGGCCAAACGTGATGTGAAAAGTAGGCAGACTAGTTGATAAAGAGTAACATATTTGTTTGGCGCATAGCATTCACTTAGCAGTTCTTGTTGTTTTCTAGAATATAAGATCCATTCCAGATTAGAGAGTTGATGAAACAGCTGATAGTCTCCATGACGAACACGAAGATTTGGACGGTCCTGAATCAGCTTTCTACGTTGAACCCGGTCACCTGCAAGACACGCCAGATTTTACAAAGGGTTATGACATTAGCGCATGTATAAAGAAAGTTGGTAAGGTAGTTTTGTATTTTAAAAAAATCTCCAACGAAAAATGATAACGTTCTTCAAAACTATGTAAAATCCGAGCATGGCAAAGAACTGTCTCTTTTACTGGATTGCAAAACAAGATGAAATAGTCTCTTGACAATGCTCAAACTGTTTTCCATTTTGAAAAATAGTATACAGAAGGCATTAATAGACCTGCAGTATCCAGTTCGATTAGAAGCAACCGAAATTGATTCGATTCAGAAAATTATTGAAGTTTTACTCCCTGTAAAATTGACTGTGGAAGCCTTAAGTCGCAAAGGTACAAATTTATGCACTGCTAATACTTCATCAAGATTTTCATTTAGGCAGTTAGGAGAAAAGTGGTCCATTCTTGCGAACGCTATGAATATTACAATATTGGACCGAATAAAAGAGCTTCAGTGTACCGAGATATCTGGTATGCTAAGCTATCTCCAGAATCCACATTGTGCCAGGGAAAATTTACCAAGTGAAATAGAATCTCTATTTTCGAAACCAAGGAACGCAAATATTAAAACAAAAATTAAAAGGATTCAGATGCTGAGCCCTTTGCTTGGTAGCCAAAGAAATGACGAGAACCCAGTAGATACTCATATTGAATCAGGACAAGGTAGTCGTCAATTGACGCTACAAGAAGAGCTGCAGAAGTATGAAAATCAGTAATCGTGAAATGGCTCAAGAAACTGATTTAATTGAAACCATTGAAAAAGGAATGAATCTTTTCGAAAGTGGTGGCACTCGTGGACATAATTTGGAGCAGGCGTACTAATATTTATCGACCGTCCAACCAACAAGTATCGAGCGTCTAACATCGGGAATATATTTAGAAGCAGGCTTGGAGACGATACTTTGGATATTTTGGATGCTATATACTCAATCACGAATCCCGGGATTGAAAAGCTGTTCCGGGATTGGAGTCCCTAATTCACATCCCATAGAAGAGTATATACTCAATCACGAAAATACATTGTATTCTGTAATTGCAAACATTTTCTTCTATTAATATGAAAGTCGACTTGGCTGCATTAACACAAGTCATAACACATTTTCAACAGCTCTCCGCACTGAAAGCATCAAAATCAGGCTGCATATTATGAGTTAATTTACTGCCTGCTATTTACATACGCACGCTATTAAAATTCAAAATATGTATTGAGATAACACCATGTATACACTCTTTAATGGTACTGAATTGAGGTCTCGCCGAAAGAATTGCTCTTCGTGTTGTCTTGCGTCTTTCAATTTCTTTTACTTCTTATTGAAGCTGATCAGGTTAGTGTAAAGCTAAAAAAGAGAAACAACACCACAGCTTCGATGGTAGAGGTATTCAATGCGGCTCCGATGTAGGAAAGCAGCCAAAGCAAGGTACGGATGGCGATAACTTTTCCGCATGAAATTAACTATCACGTTGGAATGCCTGGGAACATTTTGAGAAAGGAATTTGAAAAAAGTCAACCTCAAAAGATGCTATAAGTTGAACGTATACTAAGCTCTGTTCTGCACCGTGCAGATAGATGTACATACTCAGGCACATGCATATGGTAAGAAACTTGTGCACGAGGAGAATTTCTTTACACGGTCAAGTCATAGGCGGCTTGTATGGTTAGTGGAAAGGGGGCAAGACAACAAGCTTCTACTTTTGCGTAAAAATGGCGAGCTCATCAATAAATCGTCGTGGAATGTATGATTTACTGCTCGTAAATGCGATTTCGTTGGATATGCAAACATTGTGTTTGGAATGCTTAGGTATGATCGAAGCGATTTAATAGTATTAATTTAATAATCGAGCTTGGATTGAAAAATTGAATGTATCTAGTGGTAATTAGCCATTCAGAAATTGTAGCTGAGCGTAGTTTCAGACATCTTACCGTCTCGAAACGTATTCAAATAGCTGTTAATAACGGTATTAACATAGCAGGGCTTTTGAGCACACTTACAATGGTGATGAAAATTTTACTTTTTGATACATAGTTTTACATTTTCTTACCGACTAGTTCAAGCTAACGAGCTGTGGAATGCTGAAAATTATTTTATTCATATAAGCTATTCGTGCTTATAAGATGAAGAGTGAAGATTATTTTTGATGAATATGAATTTCAACATATCTCTACAACGTAGATCATTACTTATTTCCAGTAAAAGTCAATGCAACACATAACCAACAGAATGAATAGCATATTACTGAGAAAAAAAATATTAGTAAAATATTGAATGACTGATCTATTATAATTATTCTTGAATAAACCACTACCAGCACAACAGACAAAAATATGTGATACAACCGAATAAAATAAATACCAAAGCTCAACTTTATGACAGTATTGAAGGGCGTGGACGTAACTTAGATGCAAATTTTTTTCTCCCGTATACGGAGAACAGCTTTGAACTCGTTACCAGTTTGATTTTATTCGAAATCTAATTCGTGAACTTCGTTCAAGTGGAATGCGGTTTCGGGAAAATTTGATGGGCGCGTTGACTCCGAATATCGACTCATTCACAACTTACCGCTCCAAACCGATTCCATCGTAGATTGTTGCCCTTTCTGTTTTTCTTTTTCACTTTCGTACTCTTGTCTTTTTCTTGTTTTTTTTTTGTTTTCTACTTTTTATCTGCCTTTCGTTGCATATTCGATCACATAACATAATTTTTCTTGGAATTACGCTAAGATCAAAACGAGCTTGAAATGCTTAATGCTTCAGGGTGAATTCGTTTCATTAGCAAAAATTGTGAGGATTGATGTTATGCCTATTTGTTGAACTTTACGTTGTACGTTTAAGTTATGGATAATGTTCGAGAAAGATAGTTTTATTAATTTAATGCTAATGATTCTCGTGGTTTGAATTCAAGTGCAAGTTTTTACCCTAAGAAGCAACACAAAATGCAATTTCTTTACAAATATCGATAGGACTACAGCATGCTCTATCCATCAGTATACATCTCAGTCCGAACTTTAAAAAATAAACCAAAATATAGTGATTCTGATTTTTACCGCAAAAATTTTAAAAGAATTTTTCAAAAACCAAGAAGAACATTAAGAATAATCAATCATTGGTGACTGCAGTCACCAGTGTTTCCACTCCCAAACTATCCGCCGTATGAAATTTCGCCACAAAATGTATCAATGTTGGTAAAAATGTATCATGTCATTATTAGAGATATAGCTACAAGTAGTTAAAATTCTTCGAAGTAGGCTCCTTCTGCGTCAGAATACCGGCACTAGCGTTCCTTTCACTCGCGGTACGCGTCCTGAAAGGCGTTGACGGGGACCTCCTTCAAGTACCTCGTCGTAGTCTTTTGGACCGCTTCTATAGTCCAAAATGGTGGCCCTTCAGATGCCTCTTGATCCTTGGGAATAAGAAGAAGTCCGGAGGGGCCACGTCCGGGCTGTAGGGAGGCTGGGGGCAGTGTTGGCCAGATAGTCGACAATAAGGCCAATTACACACACGGCGGTTCTACCGAAGCGTTTCCCGAGAGGAAAACCGAGTCCGTATAGTCGTGTATTACTTTAGCATTGTGATGACACACACCACGGTTTGACCGCCTCTTGGTTTTGTAATGCATAGCTAAACCGACTCGATTTTCTCTCAGGAAACGCTTCGATAGAACCGCCGTGTGTGTCATTGGCCTCACGAAGGCCGTGTGCGACGGGGATAACAAAGCCCCGTCGCACACGTGAAGACACGTGAAGACGCCAGGACTTCGCGATCTCCTTCCTCACACGGTTCAATCTGCTTTACAGCCTTTTAAGGGCTTCCAAGTAAAATTTACTGTTCACCGTAAATCGATAGACAATGGAATAGCCTTGAGGAACGAGTGCTAGCGAAGAAGAATTGATGCATCGTTCTGGTTTTATTGACATGATCTATACATCAGGCTATGTTGGAATGATAAACCAGCCTCTGAATAGACAAGGCTGCAGATCTTAAAGTGAAAACCTCGGAAAGACCTCACTTATGGGACACGGGGAAATCTTTAATTCCCAGCGCGAAGAATGTTGTTGGCTGCTTTTCCAACGCACTGAACTTGGAAGCAGATAAAAGAACAACAATGCCAAGTCTTATAGAACATTATTTAGAGAGAATAAAAGCAAGTGCACTGTGCTAGTCGCAGCAGCAGATTAGGCTTCAGCCTCTACAGTAATTTATGGTGATGGTAACGTTAGCTACTGGTTAGGGGTAGTAACTTTGAAAAGCAGGAGGGAAAGTTTGTGGTTACGCCAGTCACCAGTATATATTGCGACGGAATTTTTGTCGCGTATTTGACCGCAGTTACAACTCACTCTTAAGAAACACTTAAATAAAATTGTAAACAAATCATTTATTCGGTGTTTTCTGGGAAGAACTCGAAACAGCGTTGCAGACGCTACCTTTTTTGTGACAAAAATAGAACCATACAAATATCAGCCCTATCTGATTGACCGTATTACCAAGCAAGAGAACAAACAAAAACTGTTTTCCACTTTATTGCCTTGAGAGCACTTACTTATATCACTCCTCTTCCGCTACCAGCCCTCTATTTTCCCCTTCTGGTCTCCTACGCTTTGCGCTTCTTATTTGATATAATGTTTTTCCTCTCGAGTCTCAAGGATTCTTCATACCATGTCCTGTCTCGAAATACAACTTCTACTTCATCATATCCAATTCTTCCATTTATCGAAACACGTGCTTTGTTGTGAACCCCATTTCTCAAATCTGTTGTTTTGGCAACATCAAATCTAATTTTTTGTTTCACAGGCCGGTAGCAGCGCAGCCCAGCAGTAGGCCAACTTTTCATGATTCAGATTAGTTGAAAAGTGAATTTCAATTTTCTTCGCCCGTGAAAGTGCTGTAGATTATTTTCTCGTCCTGTCGCAAATAAAATGAGTATTATTTGCAATACTCTTCAGTGCCGGTCCTTCTCTTTGCAATTTTTTTTCCCTCCAGATAGGTCTGATGGTAGCTGTACGAACCGAATCGATAAAAAATTCGGATCACTTTCACACTGCTATAAGAGTTCACGAGAGATCCTTGCACCAGAAGCCTTCGAGTCATCGGAGAGGACCTGGGGCCCCATCTTCGCACTGATCTTGCGCATGTCCAGATCCTCAGTAACAATGCGATACACCGTACTTTTGGGAACATAACACTCCTCTGCCAACATTTTAACGCTCATACGATGATCTGAGTTGAGCACGTCCTTCACCGATAAAAATTATAAAAAATCCGTAAAAACCATAATGCATGAAAATTTCCAATATGAAGCCGAAACCATATTTTCATATGAAGTAGTGTAACCCCCCATATACTTACATAGGAATACGCGCAATGTGGATTTTTTCATTGCAACTTATATCCTAGCGAGGATTCTGATTATTGATTATGATTTTGATGTGATTGCTGACTTGACGTCGAGGAAAATGATTGATCGGGCCAGTTTGAAAATGATTTACCGGGCAACTACAGGCAAATTTAACCTTGTCAGCACTCCAGTTCAACGATCTAAATTACTTCAATCAAAAAAAGTATTTCATAGCACTATCATTTTCAAATAAACTTATAAATTGAAAGAAAACTGATGACAGTTTCAGTGCCATGACTTTTTCAGGAACAGATAATCTTTCTGGTTCATTTATAAAGATATTGCAATTATTCAAATTTTCAAAGTGCATGCTGTACGCAATTCTTAAAATAATTTTACTAAGAGCTTTCTGCATAAGAAAACATTTCGATAATGATCCAGCTGCTCTATGACACAAAAATGTTCGTATCTATTCGTACACGTGAATTTCAAATAATATATTTTTAGACTTTGATTGCTACGGCACGTAAATGTTATAATAGATCATAGAGAATATACTATAAATAAAATAGATTTTGACTGTGGCAAAGTGAATCCACTGTCCATACACAAAATATTTTTATTATTGAATCCCCATTTAAATCTTTTCAACAAATTCGAAAAAATGAATGTGTCAAAATCAAATTTTAAATAAAATTACGCACATCATACGAACACAACGATAAGGACGTACATATTTAAATCTGCCACACTTTGGCCGATGAGAGATTTTAGCATAGCGCATTATATTTTTAGCTAGTCGAGACGAATTAAGTTCCTGTCTGGCTCTAAATATATCTTGAACCGTTTGAACTCTCAATCTGCTTTCCATGGACACATTTTATGCATTTAATTCGCTACACGTGGTTTTATGGAGTTTGTCACGATATTTATTTTGTAAATTTTTACATATCTTAGATGAATTATTATTGTTTATGTATTATTGTTTATGTATTATTGTTAACAAAATATGATTGATTCAGTCATCTTATAAATATAATAAGTTGGAGTGGGGAGGGCATGCACGAGCTTAAGCATGTCCTTTGAACAAGCTTTAAAGTTTTCCCATTATTCAATGCACTGGTTGAATTTTCAATTATTATAAACACAAATTTTAAATTGACTTTTGAATTCGTGAAAGAACATATAGTACTAACTTGATTCGTGTTGTTCGTGCACTTTTTGCCTGCTGGTTGTAACTATCTAACTATCGATATCTAACTATCTGACACTATTATGAAGTTTTTTCCATGAGTAACTACTACCCTTACTCATAGGCGTGCCGTGGCCTAAAATCTGGCAGGGACCAGGGACCAGGGACCGAAAGGTTCAAAACATGCGACGATTTTGTCTTCCGGAAGGTACACATACTGTTCACATAACTTATATAATTTACAAATACATTATATCGTCGCTGTGAAATCAAACCGGCATATCTGCAAAAATTGACTTTTTGAGTTTTTGGTATCAAAAAATTCCTTATTTTCCCCTCTATTTTTGTGTCGCACCGGCATGTCGTAAAGTTGAATAAAAACCCGTCTAATGGTGTTTTGCCGCTTTGCATTCACGTGGAAATAGCCCACATGCGAAAACTTTAAAGCGCTCTAGTGAAAAATGTGTATTTTGCAGATATGCCGGTTTGATTTCACAGCGACGATATGTTTGTTAATTTATTCTTTGTTATTTGCTAATGCATAATGCAAGATCAAATAAACATCGTGTAATACGTATGAGCTACTACCACATGCATATAATGTGAATGGTAAGTATGAACTACACATGAATCATCTATGACCGCTAAGAAAGAACGCTTGTATGAATTATACGGGAATAGAATGGAAATAATTAGAGATATGAGACTATTTTTTCGTTTAGAGGCTAAATATATTTCAATTTATACTTGAAGAAGAGGATAGCTTAGCTTCAAAATATCTTTGAAGAAATTGGAATATATTAAGCTAAGAAGGAAAAAATTGATCTCTTGCTTCAAACTTTTGTTAACAAGAAAACCTAGAAAAAGCAAAAATAATTTGCCAAGATGAAGAGTGCTGTAACTTACTCTTTTCGAGCCATTTGGTTTGCAGGGATATCTTTGTAGCCCTAACTACGTGTCCGAAGCTAGATGAAACAGCGAAACCTTTGAAACTAGTGCTTTTTCATGTTTTTCGTTTTCGTGATCCTCTGGGAAATGTGAGATCCAGACAGTGCTTCTCTGCGAATGATTTAATTTTTTCTCAAACTACATACAAGTTTTCTCGCTCACTTAAGTAGTGTTTTAACTGGTCCATTCACAAGATCTATCCCACCCCTAAGAGTTGCATTTTTAGTTTGAAAATATGTGCTTAACATGTTCGTTAAAGAAAGAACATAGTGAAAGATGAAAAGATTTGCTACAAACTTAGGATTACTGATTGAATGAAAGATCCCCAATGAATAAACTGAGTTGTTGTATTTTCCCTCAATCATTTCTTTCTCTGAAGCCTCTTTCATAGTCCCATAGCTATAGATCACATATTTGCAATTGTGAAATCTCATTGACTAACGAGTCGAGTTGAACTTATTATTCCACGCCTTGTATTTAGACCAACTGCCTCTTCAAACAGCTTCAACAATTCGTGTTGTGATGGCTTCGAAAAGTGTAGGTAAAGGGATTTGATGGCATGGAAAAAGAATGTACACGTTTCGATTGTGAAAAATGTGTCAATCACAACAAGGATAGTTTTATGAACTACAAATGTGGCTGCAGGATGTTTCATCTTATTTTACATTTGTACACCACTTTTTTGTCCTGAAATGACACTAGCACCATCATAAGACTGTCCAACAACAGGCAATTCGCTAAGGCCGTAGCTGTCTAGCAGGCTCCAAATTATATCTGCTAATACGAGGCATTTCTAGCTCCTGAACAATCTACAAAGCTTAAGAACCTTTCTTCGACTACTAGCTCTTTAGCAAATCTTTTTCTGGACAATTACTTGGTCTGCCATAATAGATATCAGTCCGCACTCTTTTATTTCAGCTGTGTTGTTCTCGCGAACGGTTCCAGCAATTATTTTTATTAATTCATTTTGTGTTTTGCCACTACAGTAAATCGCAACCTTGTTTTTAAAATTATTTTCAAAAGTTGAATCATGCTTCGCGAATAATGCGCAAAATTCCAAAAAAAACTTCACGGTTATCACTGGCACCACTTTTATCATGTCCTCTGAAAGCTCGTCTTTGACGACTGAGACACGTCGTAAGGTCAATGCCTTTTCTAAATAATTTCGGTTCTGTTCAAGCACCATATCACTTACTGTCTTCCAAGCACTATTAGAGTTTTATTATTGTATAGTTTTTATTATTGTACGCAATATGTCCTTGAGCACATTGTGCATGAATTTTACTATCCGGATAATTTATCCGGATTGAGAAGTTTGCTCGAGCTGAAATTTTGGTGTATTTTTGGTGACAATGGAAATTCTATGGAAAATTATGCATTGTGATAACTTCAGATTGAGTCATCAGATCATCACGAAATTTACAAGACTCATCAATGGGCATAAAAAATAAGTTTCTGTCGTTTTTAAATAATGTCTGGGCAAACTTGTAGCTACCATAAGTACGTAAACACAAATCTTTCACACCATTGACTCTCTAGTATTTTTTTCGGCTTTCAGAATAAAATGCAAATGATTGATGAATTTGATACTATATTTATGCAGTCAAATCTAAACCTGTAAAATTCCCAATCTAATTTTTATTTTTAGCACCTGGAACTTGCGTTTACGGTATCTTGCGACCGGATAAAATTCATAGGCTATACTGGTCTTGAGTAGATACAGGTCTGACAAAAGTTTAATGAATATGATAAAAACCATGTGGCAGTTGTGTCACTATGAAAAAACGCTCGATGAAATTGAAGTGCTAGGCCTTTTAACTTCCGATGCAGTTATCAAATTATAATGAAATTCACACACATTTAACCTGAGTGTAAACCAAGTAGTTCATAGATAGCTTAAAAGTGGCAGAGATGCCATTTTTATTCTCCAAACGACTTCGAAAATTTTATTCAACGTTAATTACCTTATTGCCTACTATTTAAATAATCAGACTATGTTTTGTGAAAACCATAATTGCATAAAACGCCAGTTTATGAAAGTGTTTTCATCTAAATACCTGTATATTGCCAAGTAGGAATAAACAGATAATCTTAATAAAAAAAGGATGATTGGCGAGGCGCTTTTCGTCTTTTCCTTAACGTATAACTTGTCGAAATTAAATATTGCCGTCCATTTCTCGAGATAAGTCCCATAACATCGTAATTAATACCGCAAATA
This sequence comes from Nemotelus pantherinus, assembly GCA_963978885.1. Taxonomy (NCBI): domain Eukaryota; kingdom Metazoa; phylum Arthropoda; class Insecta; order Diptera; family Stratiomyidae; genus Nemotelus; species Nemotelus pantherinus. The sequence continues at coordinate 50,941,989 of OZ022263.1, read as the reverse complement.
GCACAGTCTCTATGTTATAAGTAGTGTGTATGCTTTGGTTTAGGCTTACACTATTGCACTAAACAACTCTTGCTGTAAACACAAAAACCTAAGAGGCGAAAACTTAAGTGTCTGTTGTTGGAAATATTTATTTTTCTGGGAGGGGCCAACCTAGGGTCTGGGGGGGTCCCGGCCCCCCTACGGCGCGCCTATGCCCTTACTGACTTACTGGCCAGAGTAAGTAAGTTGATCAGTGACCGAATATGCATTCTGCTTTATTTCAATGAGCATTTGGATGACACTTAATTTATTCTGGCTTTATAACACAGTAAAAACATGTCTGATGTCGCCAAAAATTCATTCATCTGGTGGATTTTCTTCTAGGATCGATAGTCCTTTTGAGTTATTCCCGCGCTTGAAATCGTTCTTATGTGTAATCTCAAAATCCACAACGTTCACTGGTTCTTATAATCTTCCTCCACAACCCTATGTGGAGGGCATGTGGAACCCTTCGGTAAATCTCATAGGGTCATTTTGACACAGATGAGAAATGCATCACTTCATAATTAAACTACACAAAAACACTCGGTAGCACTTTCAAACTTTTGGTCAGTTTTGCTTCAGTCTTTGTTGAATCTTTGAGCCGAAAGCACCATTCGAGTGTGCTCCTGTGCAGATAATCATGGAAAATTTTCTCACGGTTGGCAGAATTTTACCCGGAAAATTTTTATTTAAGCGGTGTATATTGTGAGTAGCGTAGTATTAAGTAGCGTTTGTGTACTTATGTGTCTACAATAAACAATAGTACTGTTAGTTTAAAATATTTGTTTCCATATGGGTGAAGTTTTGTGTGCATCCCACCCTTAATGTACGGAGAGTTGCACCATGATGTTTCATAGTCCTTATTTTGTATGAAATTAATTCCATCTATTATTTTAGAACATGGCAAATATTGCTCCAAGAGGACTATGGACGGAAGAAGCACTCAGAGAAGCTACTTCGAAGTTCAACAACAAATAAATGAGCTGTACTGCAGCATCCAGGGCTTCTGGCTTATCAAAAAAGACTTTGATTAGGCGACAGCGTGCGGATGATTACACAAAACATAGCTTGGGGCCTCATCCACTGCTTGGTGATCGCAAATTGGTACGATCTATGGCCTTTAAATTTGCCGAAAAGATAAAGATACCTCAACATTTTCTAATAGTCTCTACAGACGATCGAACATGTTCTACAACTTGGTGAGCAAACCAGTGCATTTGTTGTTGTTAAATTTATATATTAGCACTATATTAACACTTAAATTTCACACCATGCAGAAAGGTGCGAAGTTTAAGTGTACAGATATGCCCGTCGTGGAGGTACGTAGGTATCCTTTCATAAGATAAGCCATGTTCACCCTTGCTGAACGTCTTGTCGATTGTTTTGCCGGATTGCCTCACGAAACGTTCGTCCTATGTGCAATTGCGGCATAAGAAAAATGAAGTGGCAGGCTACGACTGGCTGAAATCATTTTTAGATAGAAATAAATACTTAAGAATACTCCAAACCGAAGGATTATTCACTGCAATAGGGCAAGGTCTCGATAGGGAGCACGTCGCAATTTTTTTTGAAGTTTTTTTTGAAAACAGAGCTTGCAAATAATGGCCTCATGAACATGGGGAAATTTTTTTATAATATGGATTACCAAAAAGCCAGGTAAAGTTATAACAGTTGTATTCAAGGTAAGAATAGTGTATACATGTTTTTTTTTTGTTTAATTTATAACCCACTTTACCTGTGTTTACTAGAGGCTGCAAATATGTACATGTGATTACACCAAAAGAAAGAGGAGAATACGTTACAGTGATCACATGCAATGCTGAAGGACAATTTTTACCTCCAGTACTTAGCATGGAAGTTAAAAATAAGAAGAAAGAATTTGAACAATGATTTACCTGCAAGATCAAAAGTTTTTACATAAACAGTACATAAACAGTGAAATGTTCATGCGTTGGCTAAAATATCATTTTGTTCCTCGAAAATCTGCTGGAAAATGCATACTACTTCTCGCTACCATGATAGATTTTGCTGATGCTAGTGATATTATTATTCTTTGCCTACCGGGACACACAACAAATGCTCTCCAGCCTTTGGATAGGTATTTCTTCCATGCTTTTAAATCATACTATAATCAAGAGACTGGATGCAGATAATCGTGAACGGAATATCCCGAGCTAGCAGGTGGGAAAGCTGGTAGCTAAAGTCTGGCAAAATCAGCTACTGTTGGGAATGGTACAAACGGATTTAAAGCATGTGGTATTTATCCATTCGACCCAAACGCTATTTCAGATCACTTTTTGAGTGTATCAGAATCTGCTATGCCAAATTTGGAAGAGTTGAATTCTACCCAAAAGTGCAGTGATTTCAAACTGTTCTGCTGTAGCTGAGTCATCACATTATCCAGTAAAAATTAACGATGGTTCTTCAAAAAATAATGCAAATATTCCTGATTCGCCTTCGAAATCACTCCATGAAATTGCTTCTATGCCTTTTATTCCTGTACCTATGTGGTTTCAAAAGAAATAATGCTCAGGTATTCACTAGCCTTGATAACATTACTGAAAGAAAAATATTGCAAGCAGTTAAGCAAATGAAGTTGGAAAAGATAAATAAAAATGAGAGTACTAATGAAAACTAACAAAATCCAAAAAAGTAAATTTCAAATTAAAGCTAAAGAATATCAAAGTGATCCTAGAGAAAGCTGCGATAACTACTGCGCTGAATGTTCGGAAAATTATTATGTGACTACATCTAAAGCTGATTGGATTTTCATGAAACACGTACAATGTAACCTCCTTTATGCAACACATGTGGCAGGAAAAGGCGACGAGTTGTGAGCTCCAAATCCAGTATGCATTGCGGAGCGATGTAGTCAACACCCGTTGGAGCGGGAGCTCCCTCGGCCAAAATCGTCGCTTGACCGAACTCTGTTCTATTCTATGCTGAGATACAATTTAGTCTCACAGCAGCAAGCTTAGCTTCTTGCGAAATCAGTAGATTGGTTGGCAGCCAATGTAGCAGCACAAAAAGTATCTTAGTAGGGATAAAACAGGCAAGAGTTGACGAGAAAGCCATTTACACACTCGTGCTTGCCACAAAAAAAACAGCCGAGAATAGAAGAGGAGAACATTTACACCCTCACCTCGTCTCCGTTTGCCATGTCTCGGGAAAAGTGTAATTGCGGCTTCAGATTTCAAAGACGTGTGCCTGGAAAAACCCGTAACAAAAAACGCTACTTTACGGTGGAATGGCGAACTTACAGAGTCAAGAGATTGCACACGAAGGGAGTTTATGAACGCAAGGCGATCCGAAAACCTTGAAGACTGGGATCGATACAAGCAAAAGTTGTCGCTCTTCAAAATGAAGATAAAACGAGCTAAGCGTAACTCATGGAGGGAATTCTGTGAGAACATTGAAGGAAGTACAGCGGCTGCTAGAATCAGGAAGGTCCTAAGCGTAACTCCCGGCATACCTACGTTTTTGCGAAGTGAAAACGAGGAATGGGTGGAGGACCTGAAAGAATATCTGAACATGCTACCGGAAACTGACTTCCCGAAATCGGTTTACACAGCGCCGAGTGGTGAACAATTTCGGGCAACTTACCAGCCGTGCGAGCAGCTGATCAAGGAAGTAGTAGATGAGGTCAAGATTGAATGGGCATAGGTACATTCCCACCTTACAAAGCTACAGGGATTGATGAGATATCGTCAATCATGCTTCGAAAAGCAAACAGGACCATAATCTCTATCCAGCAGCGTGTTTTTACCGCATGCCTTCGCCTCGGAGTAGTATTGAAGCAATGGGCAAAAACTAGGGTGGTCTTCGTTCCGAAAACTGGTAGATTGGACCATCTTTACGTGAAGGACTTTAAACCAATTAGCTTAACATTGTTTCTACTCAAAACACTAGAGAGGTTTGAGGATCGGGACATCAAGAGCTCGGTAGATGTCGCGTAACTCTGCGGGCGTATCTAGCACATGCGTATCTAGCGGGCAGATCAGTAGAGACGGCACTACACAAAGTTGCCGGTACAATAGAAAAATCCTTACAGCAAAAGATATTCACGTTGGCAGCCTTCTTAGAAATTGAGGGGGCCTTCAACAATGTCACTGTCGTTACTATCATCAATGCCTTGGTTCGATATGAAGTGGATGAAATTCTGGCGATGTGGGCATTGGACGTGCTCAAAAACAGGCAGATTGAGGCCACCTTTTTTAAGGCCAAAGCGGAGAGAATAGTTTGAACTGGCACACTAAAAAGGGGGATTACAGCGCTCCTTTTCTGGATCCTGACAGTCAACGAAATACTGGAGAATTAAAGGGCCAGTGGATTTGAGGTGGTGGCGTACTTGTGAAGGGTGCGTTCCCACAAATTTTGTCGGACCTTATGCAATCGGCGCTGGATCAAAGCCAAATCTGGGCAATCTGAGGTCAAATCCGACAAAAACCGAACTTCGACTTTTCAGAAGGAAACACAGGGTGCCGGCTATTATTACACCTAGCCTCAACGGAATAACATTGGAACTTGTTGATAGTGTTAAATATTTGGGATAATGTTAAATATTTGGGATAATGTTAAATATTTGGGATAATGTTAAATATTTGGGGGCTAATGTCATGCACCGTATAGGTAAGGCAGCAGAAAGTAAAACCAACATCAAGGAGCTAACAACACTGCAAAGATTAGTTTGCATATGCATTACGGGCGCTTTAAGAACCGCCCCAAAGGCAACGGGCGTATGCCCCTGGATCGATTCATTTTTAGAAGCGCAAGCATAATACGCGCTAAAAGTTCTGGCATGTGACGATTCAAATCAGTGGAGCCACAGCGGTATTATTACAGGATACCGCAGAAGATTTGGGCTCGTTGCGGAAGACACGGACCACATGAGCAAAATAATACAACTTGTCAAGAATTTCCAGGTCAAAATACCCACCAGAACAGACTGGAAGAAAAAGGAAGGATTTACACGGACGGGTCAAAGACGGACACAGGAGTCGGCTCGGGAATTTTCCTACGGATTTGAGCCTTAGCTTGTGGTGTAAACTAACTGTCTTTCACTGTAAACTACTGTCTTTCAGTCTAAAGTATATGCTATGCGCATGGCAGCTGAGTCTAACAGCGGATCATCAACCAACGAACGACGATTTGCGTCGACAGCATTGCAGCCATTTTCGCTCTTGCGTTTTACACTGCCCTACTAAACATAAAGGTTCTATCTACATTTTAGTGATTTTGAGATATTCAATGATTTGTGTTTTGATTTGTATTTGTATGGAGAGTGCATTTTTCAATATTGATTTTGACATACTTTCACAAAAGATAGATTTTTCAAATTTTGTAGAAGGATGTAATAGGGTATGTAGTTTTCAAATCTGGTGTTAACTTAAAATGAGGAAAATACAGATAGAACGTTTATGCTTAGTAAGGCTGTACAGATGTTCGTCAAACACTGTTAAAGGTTGCAGAGTGGCTCTCAATGAAAAGGCAAGACATTCCTATCCGGATTATGGGGGTGCCAGAGCATAGTGGGGTCATAGGCATTCAAAAAGTCGATGAATTGGCGAGGGAAGATTCAGGAGTCAGTATGGGTCGAAGTAAAGTCCGAATGAGAAAACAGGACGGACTGCAGAGTAGCCAGGACATTATGATGGCAGGAAAGCAGGAAACTCGGCAAAAACTGCTTGAGAGCGACGTTTGGCTTACTCACAGGGCACTGCCTTACCGCGTCTCAGGCGAACAAAATGGGACTGACATCCAGAAATTTATGGAAGAGGACACCATCGAGCATACTTTCTGCGATAAATAATAAATGCCTCAAGAATTTTGGTTCTTACCACTTTCAAAGGTTAGCAGAGGTGCCTAGTACCGTCACACTGAGTCAGCTGATTCAATTTGGCGAAGCAGTCACTTGGCAACTCTAACAAGCCAGCGGAGGGTGGCCAATGGGTCCAAACTGGCGGCACGATGTAGCCGCGTAGACGGCAACCCGCTTTACAACCCAACCTAAATGCCAATTAAATTCGCCATCCTGAAATGATTTCCTGCTTTCGGCTTACAAACGATGAATTTCATTTAAAATTGATCAAAAATGGTTTCATGTAAATTATAATATGCACTATCAATTTCATTTGTGGTGTGTACATATTACAAACAGTAAAAATTTAGAAACTATAGCCATCTTTCTTTCGAACGACCTCGTATTTAAGTCGTCCATCTTCGACTTAAATAAAATTTAAGAGCCAAAGATTTCAAGCCAAAATCTTTTTGTTTTACTTAATAGGGTCCACGGAATAACGCTGTTCATAAAAAAATGTAAGAAATCGCAGGGCCGCCCTTCAAACAATTTGCATGAAGCTGCCAAGTAATCTTTAGCAAATACCAGGTTCTATTAATGCAATCCCCATTATAAATCAGCATCATCAGCAATTCGTCGGCAACCGACCTCGAAAGCTGTGCAAAAATTTTAAGTTACATAAATCACAAGACGAAAACTTTTTATCTAACATGGGTTATTGAACTTCGTCCGAAATTATTTTACAGGCAACGAAAACGAAAAAATTTGAACTTGTGTAATCGAAGAAAACGAAGAGAAAAATCAGGTCAAACAAAAATTTGCACTTTTTGAGAGAGAGGGAGAGAGAGAGCAAGGCAGAATAGTCCAAAATTTCAAGCGTAAAGTACAATAGGATGGGGGACAGCATATTAGAGTCCAATAGATTTTCGTTGCGAGCTTTCAAATCTCTACTTAGCGAATTGAATCATATGAATAGACCAACTAACAGCGATCTTAAACAAAACGAAAACCAACTACTTTCGACATTCGCCCAGCACAGATCTTGATGAAAAAGCCGACAAAAATCAAAACACATACTATCCAAAACTGATGCCATTTATGTATTTCGCTGAGTACCTGTGCCAACATTTACGGCACGGACGGAATGTGAATGGAATTTCTCACGTTTGGGCTACAAGAATGCAGGAAAGCGAGGCGAAAGGTGTTGTTTTTGGCCATTTGAAATTTCGCAAGTGTCATGTTGCGACAGACACCGACTTCTCGAAATCTGAACTTGGATTTGTCTATTTTTTGGTGTTTTTTGACGCAGACGCTATTGATCACTGAATCGAACCATTGTGCTGGAAAATTCATTCGTGATTGCGTCTGATAAGCAACGACAGCAAAAAATTAGCACATTATATGCGGCGCTCAACGACGCGAAATCAATTCAGTTCCCACTGTTCGACAGCGAAAGAAGAAGAAGAAAATCATTAATAAGACAGCCTCGAGTTTTACCGAAATTCAAACTAAGAATACCACACCAGACCGTATCCGGGCTCAGCAAGTCAGACGGACAACAGCATTTACCATAGTGACAGTGAATGCGGCCGCCGTGGACCAGATTACGAACTTCAGGCTCAGACTCCCAGTCCCGAAGAGGAATTAGAATCTCTCGACTGAGCTGTTATGGAGATGGTCTTGGAGCTATGGGTCTGGCTGGATTGCCTGGACTGGCTGGATGAAGAAGCTAGTTGAAGACGAAAATCAGCGACGGCATGAAGTCAATACACTCGTTGCCACACACGTTCCAAGAATTCTGGATTCTTGTTTTGCATTGCTGCATGCCCAAGAAACCAAAACTACTTATGAGGCCTCTTGATTGTGCGAGGCCGCCGAACACAGGAAGACAGAAGTTTCGATAATGGTGCACAAAAATATTCATTCTACTCTTGGTATAAATCTGTCTATCTATCTGCTATCTATTTTAGTTCCAGAATATTAAAAAAGATCATAGAATATAAATACTAGTTACATAATTAAAGATTAATCGCAAAATTATTGGTGTACTGGTTATAATTTAATCTTTACTAACACAAATATTATTTGGCCAAAAGTTCTATGTATGAAAGTTTGAGTAGATACTAATATTTTACTTTCGATCACGAATACTGTTTTCCTAAAAGGGTTTGGATTTGGAAGTTAAGCTGTTGGAGATGCATGGTCATCAGCTGCAGGTCTTCTTCAACTCTTATTTGACTCGAGTGCTTACTCACAATTTAATGCTTCACTACAATCTTCTCGCATATCGTTTTGAATAAAAGATCTCTATCTCAGCCGAAGCAGCATATCGCAAGCAACTTCCAACACCAACCAACCTTTTACCAGGCTAGTAGAGGTCTTATTTATGAACCTGATTCTCTTGCGCTTGGATACTTTCAATCGCTGCTGGACAAAACGTTGAATGAAATTTAACGGTTTATACTCGTGAGATTAGCAGGACATCTCAACTAGGTCAAACTCTAGAAGAAATCTTGTCGAAAACCAAACGAAAGAGTTATCAATTCCCCTTGGAATAGGGTGCCCTTAAAATAGCCGTCTGGACCTTGGTCCGCGTTAGCAGAGCACCCTGTAATCCACACCAGACGGAGGCTGGAATGCCGCTCTGCTAATTCTACGCGATTGATGTGGTTTGGTGGACAAAAGTTATCCTACGACAACCTTTGTTGGGTCTAGGAGTCGAAGCTGGTAGAGAGCTTCATCACAAATTTACAGTCGATGTGAATACGAGTGTTGAGTGAGTAACTCCAAGACACAATTTGTCCCTGATTAACTCAGGTATCTATTCAGGGTTATTTGAGCTCAAAGCTCGGTGCGTGATTACTAGATTCCGAATCCCATAGGATTCGAACCAGGGGCACTACACCCAAGAAGAAGAAGAAGAAGAAGTGGGTACGCTATATATTATTCGTTCGTCGAACTAACACTCAGTAGCTGCAATATCAAAACAAAACGCAGGCGGAAGGGGCGTTTGTCCTTAAGGGAACACAAACCTTTCAGGCATGGACTGGCGAGTCAGGCGGAAACATACACATAACCAGAAATACGAGTGAAAATGCCTGCATTTTATATGCAGACAGCCTTCGGCCCCAGGTGTTATGGGAGCCTGCACCACACTTTGACTCCGATTTATGAAAAAAAATAGGCCAGAAGTCGCTCTCTAAGTATACTGGCTAGCCAGAGCAAACGGAAACTGAAGGAAAAATGTCTTCTCAGGGTTGAGCCCAATAATCAGGCCAAAAGCCTGATAATTATTTATGTTATGTAGTGCAGGCTCACTTAATATTCTGTCTGGTATCTCAAATTCTTCTTTCTAGTTTGACATATAATGTTATTATTAAATTGATTATAAATTGCAATTGTTTACTTATTGTCCTTACAAATCTATTTCAGAAGTTTAAAATATTTGTTTCAACTTATTAGGCTAAGCACATTGAACGCGAAATTTCGACATGGTTGTTAATTTCCGCTAATTCGGCTGTTCTAATACTTGAGCATGAAACTGTTGACAAAGGAATGTTTTATACCAACCACGCTTCTTTGTAAAGTTGTAAATGGCAAGCGGAAGAAAATTCTTTTGAAGAAGCGAATGAAGCAACTACACTTCTTGTCCATTGGCTTCGATCGAAGATCAGCTAATACGACCCGGTTTAATTTAGAAATTCCTTCGTGATGTTCGATAAAACTTGTTGTGGCTCTGTTCTAACACACAAAGAAAATTTATTGAAAGCATTTCATGCTTTGTGCGAATTTCTTCCAAACCACGACGACAACGACGTCGAAGATACCGAAAAATCATTTCTCAAAAATCTTTTCCACTGACAATCTACTGGCAGGAATCGACGGTTTCTGGGCCCGAACGGCTGTTAAAACTATTGTTGTGAGTGCTCATTCACCCCAATTAATTTCGAGTGCTAGTAATTTACAAGCCGTAAGTAGCATTGTGCAATGCACGTTATCTCTACTGTGGCTGTGTACTTCTCATAGATTGGATGGATGCTGCAAAAAGCTTTGCGAATTGTTTCATGGGAAGTAGAGATTTTGCATTTAAGAGTATGTGATGTTGTCGTAGTTGTAGTTGCTATGTCGTGTTTGAAGGCTTGTCGATCGGAAAGCGGCGTGAGAAGATGCAATTTCAACACTTTCGCTAATTTGATGATGATGCAAACAAACTGTAGCAATATTTATTTTAATTTTTAAGGGCTGCTTACACATGAACCCATGCTTCCAAGCATTTTTATTTACACAAGATTAATTTTTAGAAGGCGGGAATAGAGTGGAAAATCAATGTATCCGTCTCCTTCCACTTCACTCCCGCTTTCTAGAAACTAGTCTTGTGTTAACAAAAACTTCTTGCACGCATGTCTAAACACCTCTCTAGACATTTTCAAGCCGCGATACATGGAAATTTCAGTGACGTGAGTGATAAAAAGTCTATAAAAATCTGTATACTCATACTCTGGCAATATTTTTAAGTTCAACGGCGACATTCAATTTTGCATCGTTCAGCATTTATTAGCCCCATACGCGCCATATGCTATTAGTATTCTTAACTATTAGCCTTCATCTCAGATTCAATTAGTTTGAATGAGTAAATTCCAACTTAATAGCAATACCATGGTATGAACTAAACAATGTATTTTTATTTTACAAAATAATCTTAATCAAAATAATCTTGTTCAAATTTAACGTATAAAATATATATGATGTACATAAATTTCATACTCATACAAGTTCCCTCAGATTCGATTGCACAGCTAAAGGTGGCACATTCTTTGCCCATATCAAATCATCACAAAGTGAATCACTCAATTCAAAATAGTACGTGTAGAGAAACTTTAACCGTTGAGTTTAACAGTGCGTTCACTTTCGCATTTGTTTTGCAAAATTCGATAAAAATCACAGCGCCTGGACGAATTTAAAGTCATCAAACCAAGCCGACCACAAAAGTAATTGACGTGTAAAGTGGCAGACTTAAGGGAAAATCTTTAACCTGTACGCGCAATATCCCTTTTTTTAAAGATGACAGAATTTTCGGCACTAACAACTGTCAAATACATCAGAAATATAACGGTAAGACACTGGCACATGCCCTGACCTTTTCCTTTGTATCAGCTGTTTTGCAAAACGTATCTGGCGTGGTTTGGAGGATTGTCTTAAACACATTAAAAATGGCATTTCAAAATAAAGTGCCAAAGACTGTTTCAGGATTCTTATCTGTTACCAGAAACACTTACCATTGCTATTTCATAGCACAATAATGCCGGAGTTACACTGCTGTCACGTCACGTGAGCTCACGTGTCTTCACATCAGCTGACCTCATGTGACATAGATCTGCAGTACTATTTTGTGTGCTTAGAGGCACACTGCTGGCTCACGTTCCCGATCATCTGCAAATTTAGAGTTTTGAGCTCACGTGACAGCACATTTAACATGTAACGTATATTTTTGAATGTCGTATATGGCGAAATAAGTACTGATTAATCAAAACATGCATTACAAGTGCATATATACACATTGAATGACGCAAATATGTGTTTGTATATGTATTTTCTAATTGAAATCGTAGTTTCAGCCAGTTTTAGTCGTTCAATTTAAATTAACTGCAACTCACGTGAATTGCCACTATGACACAAGTGTGTTTCCAAGCGTGAGCTCATGCCTCCACACGAATGACGTGACAAGCCGTGAGCTCACGTCACGTGACAGCAGTGTGTTTCTACCTTAACTCACTTCCGTTTTTCGCTGATCAATTTTTACTCATTTTTCATTACTAAACAGTGCTTTGTTACAATTGTTCTAGTTCTGTTGTAATTTGCTGTTCGCACTGCAGTCACAATTGCAATCCATATAATAATTTGCAATTTCAACATTTCATTAATTTCATAAAACCTCAAACAACACGCTGCAATACCGTTTTTCGGTTTCCACTTGCAAAGCATGGACAGTGTCGATTCTTCCGATAAAATTCGGAGTTGTGTTGGTTTGAGGATATGCTGCGATGTTTTCTTTGCAATCTATTGTGAATGAGATATTTAAATCTTGATGTCCCAAAAATGGTTCAGGTATCTGATGTATTATGGTGAAACTCACGAATAAGTGGTAAAGTTTTTAGGAACGATTTATTGTTGTCCTAGCTTATCCCCGGTACTCTTTTCAGCAAATTTTTACCAGTGGCTCAAGAAATAGACCAAAGCAGTGCTGTCGTTTTAGTTTTTCTTTGAGCAATAAATACTCCGAAAAAAATACTATTTTCCATATTAAACAAAATAAATTCCAATATAAAATCCAGGATTAAGAATTGGGGAAACTCCTATTCATTCTTAGTTCAAAATGGCTATTGCATATATAGCTAAATAGAGCGAAATTAACTTACTAAAAATGCTAGCTAGATTAAACAAGTAGCAAATTTTGTAAAATGCAATAGAAGGGCACTCACGTGCTTGCGGTGGTCATATGAACAAAATTGAATTCCAATCGAATCGAATTGTAATATGAGTACTGCATTTGAAATAAATTTCAGCCCGATATCTCTATTTTGTTGTTCTTATTTAAACACAAAATTGTTATTTCGTTATTGAAAACCCCTGTATATTTCAATTTAAGAATTGTAAATAAGACACGAATTATTGAACCAACAAATTATAAAACATTTCAATGAACTATTCACCACGAAAATAATTAAACTGACCACCTTTGGCTTTGACAGACGAAACGCACGCACGCTATGAGTATAATCATCGTTGCGTTCGGTCATAAAACGCAATGGACGTAACGCAGGCTACATAGCTGCAGTATTTGCTTGCCTCAGCAGTTTTGACGGAAAATAAGAACGATTTGATTAAATCGGATAAATATTTTCGCTCTGATTCGACTTTTTATCGACAGACATTTCCAAAATTGGTAGCCATTTTGGAAGCATTACCTGATTGTTTCTTTCCCCCAAAATGATTCTGTCCTTTTTTAGTCCGTCTTAATAATGAGATTATTAATAAGCTATTTAATACAGTGTCATAAAGGCTTTACTTCTTGTGAAGCTAAGATATTAAAGATGCCAGATGTTAAAGTTAAAAAAAGGTAATAACGTGCTCAGAATAAATCGGCGCGCGTCAGAACAGATTGGAAGAGTTGAGTAAATTTCAATTTCGACGGAGAGACGGAATTAAAATGAGCTAAGATTTCCTGTTTTGCGTTGTTAGTGTCATTTTGAGGTGAGCATGAGCATAATTGAAGTTCCGGTGTAAATAATGTACATCAAGGTGAGGAATTGAAATTGTTAGCTACCTTACTTGATACTTAAAATATAGACGTACGAGTACTTTAACTTGACAATTTTATTTCGTTTTTGGCATCAGCATAAAGAGACTTTGTTGAAATGTAAGAAGATAGGCATCTGAAGATAGATAGACTTCGGACTTCTTCCTAACTTCTACCTTCCGATCAACTAGCAGAAGAAAATGTCGAGTGTCTTGTAACTGGTTAAGCTTAGTACTGTCTTCGATTTCACATAAAATTTTCATACAAAATTTCACGTGAAATTTTTTCGGCGAAAATTTAGCTTGAAAATAAGCAAGAGTTGTACTCACTTCTTAGCATGAAAAGATGCTTGAAAGCTACTTTCGCTTTGAAAATGAAGATGGCGTTGACACATGTCTCCAATCATTTCACGCCAATTTTGTATGTACAGTTCATGCTTTCGAGCTAAAAAATGACATTTGTTGTTTGAACTTAAAATTTGAATTGTGCAAATGTCTCTTCAGTAACAAAATCGATAGAAAATTGAAATTTTTGACATTTTATCCGTCAGAAATGAGCAGTGTTTCCGTTTTTCTCCGTTGCCAAAACTTTCGATCGGAAGAATGACCAGATAATAAAGACTTGTCAAAATTTAGCTTCACGATTAGCTCAGTACCAGCCTTTAGTCCCAAATTAATTGTCCTGATGGGAATATCTTCCACAAATCGCTAAAATTAAAAGAATTTAACCTTAATTCTTTAGAATACTTCAAGACTTACTATACGCAATATTAATAGAATCGCAGGATCAAAAAATGAAAAGTAGTGTTCTGAATTATTATGCTTGAGTTACAATCAATGCAACCAACATTTGCTGCCAAGTTTTGTTGGTGGAACGAGTTACAATCAATGCAACACAACATTTACTGTCATCTGTCACTGGCTATAATAAAGAAATTGCTGTTCGATAATTTGGATCCTTTAAAGTCTCGGAAAGAGATATCAGTGAATATTTTATCCTCTAGAAGCTGCGGAGTATAATGCAAAGCAAAAATGAGACAAAAAATACAAATTCTGATTGTCATTTACATATGACAGTTCCGATTTCCCGAACGCTCATAGGAACAGGTGGAATTGGGTATTTTGTTGCCATGCCAAGTTTGAGGTATGAGCAAACTCTGCTGCGCAACAAAGTTGTGTTGCATCATTGTAACTGCTCTCATACGTTCTCATGGGTTCAAACTCATTTTGTTGTGCAACAAATGTTGGTTGCATTGATTGTAACTCTAGCTTTAGGTAAAGGCTGGTACTGAGATACTCGTGAAGCTAAATTCTGAAACGTCTCCATTATCTGGTCATTTGTTGGGTGAAAATTTTGACATTGTAGAAAAGCCGAGCCACTGCTCATTTCTGAGCCAAATAGGCAATAACCTGTCTGCCTAATAGACAATATCCAGTCACAGCAGCCACCGCTGCGTGGTCGGACCTCCTTTAGCTGGCTAATACGATCAATGTCAAAATTTCTCTCCAATTGTCTAGCAATTGCACAAGAAGGTTCTTCCTCCCAGGACTCCACAGCGTCCTTCAAATATGTTTGCCTTATGGTCAGCTTAACTGAAGCCATCGCTTTAAAGTTTCCCTTAATGTCCGTCCACATGCCCGGGCACCCAAAACAGCTGTACCATCGAATGTCTTGACACCTATTTAACCTTCACCTGGCTTCATGGGGTATGTACAAACCCCACGCTCTTTCTCGTCGAGTTTCGATACCTAAACCTCCGAAATCAAAACTCGTAACGACATCTATCGGTAGTCAAGGGATACACTTTTATACCTATGCCAGTGGGATAGCGCTGCGACCGTTAGTTCGTCTGCAGCAGTCATCAAAAGCAGTTTGGGGTGTGTACGTACCCCACCGTGCCATCAACGTCATTTTTTCATGAATTAGAGCATTTTTCGTGTTTTTAATTTTGAGGTTAAGGAAGAAAAGAGAGATAAGTAATCAACGTTTCTATGCATCAAATTTTTTTTTACGATTTTCAACGTTTTTTGTTTACGTTTAGAATGGCGTATAATTTGCGTTTTCGATATTTACGAGAGCAGTTGCTCGAGGATGACTTGGACGAGGAACCGATGGATGATAATAGTGCCGATCATCTTTCAAGCTCGGAGAATGCTTCAGACGAAAGCTTTGAAGAATCTGACGATGCCTTGGACCCATTCGCAAAAACAAAAGGGAAATTCCAGCGGATTTGATTGCGAAGGTTCCAAAAAAAGATCCAAAGTTCTGCCAAGCTGAAAACTTAACGCTTCTCAGCTATGCTCCGAAGAAAAAAAAACTGGAAAAATTGTGCTCCTGGCCTCTTCGCTTCTTCACACAGAAGAAATGACAGAGGATAAAACTAATATTGTCCTTTATTATAACAAAAATAAAGGAGGGACGGACACTTTTGATAAATTGTGTCACTCTTTCAGTGTGCGTAAAAAGACGTACAGGTGGCCGCAGCGATATATTCAAGGCATCTTGGACATGACGATCGTGAATGCGAGAATTTTGAGAGGGTGCAAAGCCGTCCAAAATCAAGAAGAAATAAAAATAAGTGCAGATTATTGCTTAGAAAAAATTTATTTACATTTAAATACGCCGCATTTGGAACGTCGTCTTACTCAATTGAGGCTCCCCAGAGATTTGAAAGTAGGAATAAGAACAGTTTTGAATCGATCGGTTTTGTCTGAATGCCATGTACAAAATTTGAATATTGTCATTAAGCAAAGCTGCGCCTTATGTGATCGGAAGAAAGACAAAAAGACAGATAAAGGATGTGCATCCTGCAAACGCCCTATATGCCTACACCATAGGAATTTGATGTGCCCCGATTGTACCGGTCATTAATTAAAATTTTTTTTATAATCTACGAAGCTTTTTTTCTTTTTTGCTTTGATATATATGTGTTTAAAAAAATAAAAAACAATGACTTTTTCCTATAATTCGAAATTCATTTTTTGTAAAACCCATACCTTAATTTCTCAAAATAAATACTTTTTTTAAAGACCCATAAAAACTATTATTATTATTTTTATAGTGATGTAACAAAAGAAGACAGCTAAAATTTCAGCCCTTTTTATCGAAAAACAAAAAAGTTATGAGTTTTTTTGTAAAAAACGCATTTTTTTCAAGTTTTTCAGGTTTCCGAATTTTTCATGAACGCTGATCTTGATTTTTTTCAACTACGACAAGTCTACAGGTTAAAGTCGTTTCTAAAGATGATCTTTGATTTTTTTAAGACAAAATAATCAATATTTCAATTTTTACAAAGATATGTCTCACTGGGGCTCGTACGTACCCCACGAGTCCAGGTTTGTTACTCAGGATGAGCATGCCAGGTGAAGGTTAAGAGACGTACGGAATTTAAAAACCATCTTCAAGGAAGTGCATACTCCAGCAAAGGACTGTATAGCGGTATTTCGCTGCAACGTCGTATTGATTTCTCGATTTACACAAGCATAGTGGAGTCGATATCCACTGTACGAGGTAGTATCTTCGTTTCCAGCTTTTTTACTACCTCAACAAAGATACTTCTGGTGCTGTTTCATTAGCTTCCTGCCGATCTGCTTATATCACAACAAGCGAGGTACGCAAACATTCACTTCGAATATATGTACATACATATGTACATAAAAGCGAATCAATTGCTTCGAAAATCGCCAACAACGCCGCCTGAAAGACGCTGCAGTAATCCGGCAGGTGAAAGGAAAGCTTTAAGTTAAGGTCAGTGGAAAATATACCACACCTCACTCTGTCGTTCAGTTCATATATATACAGCATCATACAAACCCCTCGCGTACCGTCTTCGCTTTGAATTAGTGTTTCAAACCTTTAAGAAACACAAGACCAACCAGTATAGACCAAGCGTGTCGTGCACCAAAATTTTAGCATGGCCCAGGTCTGCCGTTATCCAATAATCACCATGGTTAAGCCTTACCGTTGCGTACCTCGCTTGTTGTGATATAAGCAGATCGGCAGGAAGCTAATGAAACAGCACCAGAAGTATCTTTGTTGAGGTAGTAAAAAGGCTGGAAACGAAGATACTACCTCGTACAATGGATATCGACTCCACTATGCTTGTGTAAATCGAGAAATCAATACGACGTTGCAGCTCCAAGATGCTTTTATAACCTTCTTGTAGCTGTAAAAATCACATTTTTATGCTGTATTTTCCTTCTATAGAAGCTCGGAGTCCAGGATAGGTCTCAGATATTTTAATTTGTTTTTAAGACTTACATAAGCTTCATTGAGCTTTGGGAGGTGGAAGGTTGGAACGCCATACTTTTTCGTGAAGAGTAATAGTTCCGTTTTTTTTCGAGTTAGCGCTAAGACCATTACGAGGAAATATTTACGGAATGATGACGTATGTGAAGTGGAGATAAATTTCACTGATATGGTAATAGTGATATTACATGCAAACGCTATTATTTTACATCCAGATTGATTAAGCTTTCTAAGAAGCTCATTTACTGTTTAATTCCAAAGCAAGGGAGTTGAGATAGTTAAGCTACCCAGAGATGAGTACAATACCCGAATTTTGAGTAGTTGAGTTATAAGTTCGATTAGCTGTTAATTGACATGCAGGCTCCGAAGAGTACTTAAAATCTGTTGAATGCTCCCTCGATTTTCGGAAATGTAGCCAGCGTGTACTCCTTGCAAACAAGTCATTGCAAGACAGCATGCTCTACCAGAGTACAGAGAGTTGTTTTGATAAATTTGCCTCAGGTATAAGCATGCTAATACTAAAACTGGAGTATTATATATACGTATCTAAGAATTTACAATAAATCGGTTTAGAAGCATTGTCGCCTAACTTTACCATTTTACTTTACTCTATTAAGGAGTTAGTCCACTGTTAAACTGCTCCAAATGAACTTTTTTTTTAAACAGCTACCAAAAAAACTATTCAAGATATCGATTTGAAATTTTACATATATCTTTATTGAAGTTTAAAGTTAACATTTTCATTGGAAAAAAATTATAAGAAAACAAAATGGCGACCGCCCCAATGGATCGCCGCAGCACCGCCGAAAAAAAAAGCAAATTTCGCCTCGTAAATTCCTGGCCAAACTAAGCATTTGTGAACAAACTACCAAAAATATTTCATTAGTTTTGAATATAAAGGACTGTACGGGCCTAAATTTAGAACCCTAAAGCGATTAAAAAAAATTTGGTATACTTTTGAACATTGGTTATCTAGTTTTTCGCGTTTTTTCAATCAAAAAAATGTTTCCCAAATCGTCAAAAAATTTTTTTTTGTTCTAAATTTTGGCCCGTGCAGTCCTTTATACTCAAAACTAATGAAATATTTTTAGTAATTTGTTCACACATGCTTATTTTATCCAGGAATTTACGAGGCGCAATTTACTTTTTTTTCGGCGGTGCTGCGGCGGTCCATTGGGGCGGTCGCAATTTTGCTTTCTTATAATTTTTTCCAATGAAACTGTTAACTTTAAACTTGAATAAAGATGTATGTAAAATTTCAAATCGATATCTTGAATAGTTTTTTTTGGTAGCTGTTTAAAAGAAAAGTTAATTTGGAGCAGTTTAACACTGGACTAACACCTTAAGCCTGCCTGTCACTATAGCATCAGTTGACCGCAAATTTTGTGCAATGGAGTTTCGCAACAGAGCATCGTTAAAGGCTGCTAATATATTATACACACCGGGCGCCAAACATTTTAGGGCTGGACCTGTTGGCATAGCTAACTTAGACGTAATAGTTGTTTCTTCTAAAAAACAGTATCTAACCACCAATTACATTGGAGACTAGTTCACTATTTCTTTTTATTATGTTTGATTAATACATTGGATATGATTCAGTTGATGTTGTAGTATTTACTTTTTTAATAATTTCATGAAATGTTTTTATAGAAATCTAAAAAATGCTGTTTTATATAATCCTTGAAAATGTAGACGATAGTAAAATATCGTATAAAATTGACCTTTATCGTCATTTTAAGGCTGGTACTGAGTTAAGCATAGTACTGTCTTCGATTTTTGTATGAAAATTTCACGTGAAATGTGTTTCGGCGAAAGTTTAGCTTGAAAATAAGCAAAATTTGTACTCAGTTCTTGCGTGAAAAATTGCTTAGAAGTTGCTTTCGCTATGAAAATGCAGATGGCATTGACAGATGTCTCCAATCATTTCACACCAATTTAGTATTTCTTTCGAGCTAAATAGTGACATTTGGTGTTTCAATTTGAAAATTGAATCAGTTGTTTCCATTTTAAAAACCAAAAACACTGATATAGTCATTGTGAAATGTATCTGCTATTCTCTTCATTTAGCAGCAGAAAATGTATTTAAAGTGCAGCAAATTTAGATTTTATAATCAAAGAATACTATAATTGGGTTTCTTCAAACAGCAAAAGATTTATTGAATACAAATACATGTAAGACATAATGAGCAATAAAAAGTTCGCATAAAATTTGCAAACTTGCATCCGCGACCATTCAGAAAATTCTCAACAAATGGGAGGTTTGGAAAGTACATTGCGGCAATGCGGCGCAAAATGAAAAATGTTTTATTGTAAATCAGCTATTTTTGATGCTATCTGAATAAGCAAATATTCTCTCTATGACATTTTTACACTTTATTTTAAAGAAACTAACCAAAACAAATAATATATTTTGAATAATACAATTCGAAGACGCTGATCCGTTGAAGTTGATGGGGGATCATGAGTACACTGAGAAAACACATGGCGCCAGACGCCATAATTTATAGACTTCTGGCGCCATGTACATAGTCGATTTAGGGATTGTGATAAAATATAGCGCCACACGCCATAATACATGGCGAAAAGTACATAGGCCTGCACGCCATGTACTATAGTCCTCCACGCCATGTACATGGCGTGACAGACTATATTACATGGCGTGGAGAGCTATAGCACATGGCGTGGAGGACTATACTGTATGGCGTGGAGGTCTATACTGTCTGGCGTGGAGGACTATACTGTATGGCGCGGAGGACTATAGTACATGGCGTGGAAGCCTATAGTACATGGCGTCGAGGGCTATAAGCATAGCGTCTGCTCCTATGTACTATGGCGTGTGGCGCTATATTTTATCACAAATCGACCGAAATCGACTATGTACATGGCGCCAGAAGTCTATAAATTATGGCATCTGGCGCTACGTGTTTTTTCAGTGCATCTGAAGATGATCCAGTTCGCATCCAACAAAAGGCCACGAGCCTTCTCAGTTCTGAGCACCTGGAGGTAGAGCAGTTGATGTTAGGTAATGGAATTCTATCGACGAAATTCCCGAGGGATAAATGACATCAAAGCCCATACCCTCTCTTATACTTAAGAAGCTTGATGTCATTTATACATTTCCTCACACAGTATGGCTGCGAGTTATAATTGTAGTGCCTTGAACCATATTACATGGCTCATGGCACTATGTAATATGGCGTGTGGGGCTATAATTTCTGCGCCATGTAATTATGGCGCTGGGAGCCATACTGCATGGCTCAGGGTACTATGTACATAGCGTGTGGGACCATAAATCCTGCACCATGTTACATGGGACCACGCGCTATATAGAATCTGACATTATGGCGCTGGGAGCCATATTGCATAGCTCAGAGTACTATGTACATGGCGTATGGGACCATAAATAATGCGCTATGTTACATGGCTCTGGGCGCTATGTGGATTTTTTTCAGTGTACTTAGAAATTTTATTACCTACAAATGAAAGAGCGAAAGCTGACATAAATATCCTACCAACATTTGATTTCAAAGAAAACGTGATGGATACCGTTCTTATAAATTTTGGCCATTCATTTAATGAGGCTTCAATTGGCTTTGAGGAAAACGAAATCACTACAATACGAACGACATGCAAAGCTTTCATCATAGTACTCTGCAGACAAATTCAGCAACGTTTTGGAAAAATTGTCCCTGTTTGCAACGGTGTTTTTAAAATTTTTTTCAAAATTTGAATTATGCTTGGCGAAAAATTTACAAAATTCTAAAAAGTTTCTGCGGTTATCTCTCCATTTTCATTATTTCCCCTAAAAACAAGTCCTTGAAGACTGAGATACATCGTAAGGTCGATCAACTTTTCTGTTCAAACACCGATTCACTTACAGTTTTCTCGGTCCTTTTAGAAGCATTAACTGCGGTTTTTTTGTCAAATTGTCAAATTTTGAAACAACAAATGTCTACCTAGAATATTAGAATCAGGTTAATTTCTTTTTAAAACGTAATCGAAGAATATTCCGACTCATAGGATGAGAAATCTGTTGTCAGCAGGGAAATTTTGGGGAGTTTATCAGTGCAGCCAACTGTTTCAGTTTACATGAATTATCGATATACGATCCACAGAGTGCTCGAGTACGAATTCAAACTGGTTTGACAATAGTTCGTACTCAGGCTGTTGTTGTTTCGCGTGCATTACCGCTATTCTGCATTAATCTGGATGCAAAAAACGCACCTATTGTATGCCATATGTTATTGAACGCATCGCGCATAAGTTTTAGATGTTTCGTAATTCAGGAGCACTCACCCATGTATTTTCAATTAATTGAATCCAACCACAATAACTAATGAGGCGAAAAGTCAAGAGTCTGCAGTAGGGAAAAAATATTTTCTGGAAGGCTGTTTTTCTGGGAGGGGCCAGCCAGAGGTTTGGGATTACCGGCCTCTCTCGGTTCGCTTATAGTTATATGTTTTCAACTGGCTTACTTAAGCAAAGCAAGCTGTCTAACTAACAAATGAAATTTGGTAGAAAATTCTTTTGATAGTCAATACGCATGAGTGTAAAATGATTAATATCACTATTCACACTGCACCCAGATTCATCTAGGTCTTTAAGTTCACCTAGATGAAACTGAGTGCAGTGTGAATAGTGATCTTAATCATAGCCAATAGTAGAATTCAAGTCAAAAAACTCAGATGCTGGTATCTAAAGCTTTGTTTACTTTTGATTTTATGAGATTGCTGATTTTTTTCAAGTCTTTCAATGTTTGTAATGCCAAAGTTCTGGTGGATACTGAGCTGATGATTTCACTGACCGATAAAGCTGGCTAGGTAGAATAAATCCGGAATTCCTTTGTTGGCTGGAAACTAACATGGGCTTGAACTGAACTACGCACGCTTTCAGAAGCTCTAGAGTATTCTAACCTCACATTGCATATAAACCATAGCTTAAACCAATTGGTTCATTCGAACTCTCTATCCCCCACTCCACATAAAACCACAAATATTTCATATTCTTCGTACTACTACAAGCACAGTAAACAGTAATACTACAGACGAAGCTACCTGAAAATCTATAGACACAGGGTAATAATCTTCTATCCTGAGAGTAAATTTCTTATATGTATATGCTTCGATTTAGAATGAGTAAGTTTCTAGTCCACACTACTGCATATCCAGAGTATTTGGAGCGCCTCTCAAATGGCGCTTACAACTGCTTACAACTTGAGAATCTGTTAGGTCAGATTGGTTTGACAGATATGCTTTAGCGTAAACTGGATAATTTACCACCGCTAACGTACTTTTTGTGGGATCCTGGACATACCACTTATTTATTTTACCTAAATTTTCGGTATATGCTTACTGGCATACTTCGTTGTACCCAAAAACAAGAGAGAAATGCTGACAAACACAAGGTTGATGTAATCTTATCGAGCAACTGTAACTGAGGTAATCATAATTTCTAGCAAAGTGCAATACCATCAAGTCAGTGTGGGAAAGTCCTTTCCATTAAGGGGAAAAACATCACTCCTGGCATTGTTCGCTTACCATATTTTTGCTAACAAAACGAGAGGTACCTTGTAATGCAGGGCGACTTGTGAATGGTCTCTTGTCGAGGAAGGTTGTTTTCTGGATTCTACAAATAGTAAATAGTCCCAACAAAAACAGTTGACGAGTATCGACTTGAAGGAACTTATAAGTTCTGCCTTTTACTTGAAGTGAGCGTTCACGAATCTATAAAATTTAAACATTAGCTGAATCGTAAATGGTGGCTGATGCCTAAGAGCGAAAAGTCGATTCTAGTTCCTTACAAAAGTGAGTTTTTCTCCTAAAATTATAACATGCAAAATTATTGGATCGATAATCAAAAGTGAAATATCAACAACGAGTTATATATAAAAGGAGGAAAATGTTTCACGTCGCGTTTTATTAGATGAATGATTTATAAAATGTGCATGGCACCAATTTTTGAAAATTCTTTTAATATATCGCGGCAAATTCACGAAAAAATAGTGATGAAAACAAAAAAGAGGTCGTGTAGTAGTCAAATAAAATAATCTCACGAAAACCCTTGGCGGGTCTAGGAGTTGAAGCTGGTAGAGAGATTCATGCAAAAATGCATAACCAATGTACATACGAGTGTAGAGTGATTAGCCCACAATTCACTTTACCCCTAATATGCAGAGCTATTCAGAGCTGGATGAACTCGAAGTTCGATAAATGGACTCGCGCCCGAACCTGGGTTCGAACCAGGTACCCCACGTACTAGGAGTCTGTGCTCTACCCATTGTACTACACGAGCTTCAGTACTGGATAAATTAGTTCTTCAGAGCTACAGCTGCTGAACAAATTAATTGCATGAAAATAAACCAGCTAGCTAAGCAATTTCAAATTGTCCACTATATCGGTGTTAGATGAAATGGAACATTCAATGAAATAGTTTTTCCTTATAATACAAATTGAAATATATTATATTGGAAATTTTGTTTAGCATGAAAAATCGAGATCTTTTCGAGTTGACTTTCCTCAGGAGAATTATCGATTTACTTACAAACTGGTTTGCTACTTCATGATTTTCAAAGACTTAGAATGATTTTGCAAATTTTCAATTCAATTCAAAACAATAAAAAGATTTTTTTGTAGTGTTTAACATGGCTTCCGTTTTACGAAGCTTTGGAGTAAGGGGCTGATATACACTAGATGGATCCGATCAGACCTCAATCCTCTATAGATTTAAAAGTTTGAAAATCTAAGTGTATACCTCTACAAGAAAAAAGAAGAAGTCATTCGACCATGCTGGCGTTCGTAAAACACTATATGCAATTTCATGCGAAATCAATGCGCATCTCTATACATTGCACATTCTAGTTGACAAACTATCAGCATATGAGCAGACAGTCTTGATTGATGGCATTTGCAATCATCATTTGAATTTGAGCAGAAATTGATGTTGCCTAGCATTTGGTCCAATAAAAAAACTCCTCGCATCGAAATTCGATCGTTAATCGAAATTCGATCTATGCAATTCAATCCAAAGTCAACGAATTAAGGATATTGTAAAAACCAAAGCATTCATTTAATTTCGTCGAAACATTTCTGCAACGAGAAATTTACAATCACCCCGCCGAATTCGAAAGCAACCCGATTTGTTTAGTTACATAATCAAAGAAAGACTCTTACTAGCAATGTATTCGCTTTCACTGAAGTCCATTTCCGCCTGTTTATCCGAATATGAATGGATTTTCGTACTTTGCTGTAGCGATTACATAGGCTACGCAAGTCCTACGAATTGTAATCGCGTAGCTGTGTGCGCATAAAATTATCATCGACCGTTGAAAGTAAATCTAAATCTGACCTCGTTCGATAATCACATTGCAAAGCAGGATACCAGCCGAAAGTCTTTTTATTTCTAGAACCCTATCAATTTGAATTACGAAAATTTCAATTGAACGACAGTGATAGACGTAATGAAGTAATTATTGTCCAAGGAAAATAATTAATTGCTTAGTTAAACAAAAATTTCGCAAAATTGAAAACTTAAAAACAATCTATAATTAATTGATGTATTAGGTAAATTCATATAAATTTTCGAACTTTTGGTGTGAAATGAAAACCTAGAAAATATTCAGACAACATATGTGTTGTCCTAAAGTATATCTTTGTTGATTCTTAATCACATGTGCACATCTCTTTAATGGAAAATTTATTTGAGCGTACTTTAGTAAAAATACAAATTTTTCAGCATATTTTCTTTTTTAAAATATAAGGCTAGCTGACTAACGGCCATATTATTATTTGTTTTTCAAATTTCCATGTCAATATCAGGTCAGTGGTAAAATCACAAGCATCCGCGGATGAAACAAGTTAAACACACATATGTATTTAGCATTAGAAGGGACGTATTTCTTTTTTGCGCTTATCAAGTAAAAAAAGAGCTTTAGTTTGGCATTGGATCTATTCGTAACGATGCGTCACCGCGCTAAGTATGCATGTAGGTACACGTACATATCAAAAGTTTACACGCGTTGGTTTATGCAAATAGTATGCACTCAAGAACTAAAACCAAAACAATAAGGTAATTTGATCGCGATCAACAAGGTTTAACGCGAGAAAGTGATAAGACGCAATGTGTCGTAAATAACCTTTCGAAGGGCAAGGTTGATTATAACACGGTGTTTATTGTCTTACATACTCAATAGCTGGATAATTTTAAAATGTCCAAACATGTGACTTTTGGGTG
This sequence comes from Nemotelus pantherinus, assembly GCA_963978885.1. Lineage (NCBI taxonomy): Eukaryota > Metazoa > Arthropoda > Insecta > Diptera > Stratiomyidae > Nemotelus > Nemotelus pantherinus. Next base: position 50,916,397 of record OZ022263.1, on the reverse strand, counting down.
AATATACACATAGCTTCATCTTTAAAAGTCACATTTCAGCCACTGCGTCCTCCATTTCTTAAATGCAAATAGCAAATTGTCGACAGAGTCTTCCTTGAGGTTTCTAGATTTCTCCACCTTCTCTCCAAATAAACTTCCGGGTATTCGATTGTCTTCTCTGCTTGGTGATCAGTTCCTTCATTGCAGATTGAAGATCCATATGGCTTTTGATTTTTACAAATAATGTACTTGGTTTTCATAGGCATTTGCTCGGATTGACTGCGGAGGATCATCCATTTGAAGAAGTCAAGTACGCACTCAGAAGTCTGCGTCATCCAACTGCGACTCAAAACCAACTTCGTTTTTGGCTTGTATCTAAGAGGAGCGAACTTTGAGTACCAGCAAAATGAAACCAGGGTATTTATAATCACATTCGTTATCCGTTCTCGGCGGTTTGGTTATTAAATACTTGACTTTTTCTAAGTTGTCCAAGCCATAATTATCAGCTGTTATCACATAAAGCATGATGAACATCGTTTACTTTGTTCACTTTACACTTTTCATGTTGTTTTCACCAATGCGGAGACCAACATCATTTACTGGTTTTTCAAAGCAAAGACAAGACAAAACTTTTGGAGCAGCTCACTTTGGCTGCCAGTGGCCATAGTCCTATGATTCTGGCCTGCAATGCAGACCAACCTGCTACCGCAATTCAGCTCAAGTTATTTCTCACACACATAAGTCGAAGTTGCATAACTACACCCACTGCACGCATCACATTATCTGCATTGTGGTAAGTGGGGCAATCTTCACGTCATTTGAAGTCGCAGCGTCCCCAGAACAGCTTTCACGCACTATTATTGTGCAAAGAACTTTCCGATGGATACTGGACGAGTTTAGCACTTGCAAACGTATGCAATTTGTGTGACTGTAAGGTCATCTAATGGACCTCCAAACTGATTCAAATTATCACCTCTTTCAGCTTATTTTGCGATTTTTTTCAAAAGTAGCTAAATATGCTCGATTAAAATTATATTATTTTTACGATCTGAGAGGTTCAGCAGTTATTCTAACTTTTCTGTCTTAACTCTTATTAAACATTTAAAAATATTAGGAACCTGAGCCCAGGAGTGAAATCTGGAAATGGGCCCCAGTTGATAGATTACAAAATTATAAAAAAAACCCAAACTGAGAATCGGATTTGCTAATGAATAGATTTGGCTTAATTAATCATTATAAAATTCCAAAAAAACAGCACTACATCCAAAGAGGTAGAAGTAATTTCACTTGGAAAAGAGCTGACAGTACTCATGTAATGAAATATGTAAATTGTCAAGCATTCAAAATATGAATGGCTATGTAAATGCCTTTTTTTATTTTTTATTCGTAGAGCTTTGTTGTTCTTTGATAACTTGTTCACTGCCAGTAGATAGCGATAAGCATAGAGAACGCAAGTTTGGTTTTCATAATTTTCTCTTCATTCCCACATTGTTCATTTTGATTGCAGGTAATAAAATATATTTCTGACATGTCCAGGACTATATCGCCAACTAGAAAGTGCTCCCAAATAAAACAAATGCTCTCAGAAATGAATCTGCTCTGTAGGAACGTTATCAGAAATGCGAGCTTCATCTTTTTGTTATACAATAATCTGACCAGAAAAGAGTAAAATCAAGCCGCACAAATCTGCCAAATCTAGGACTTTAGGTAAGGTTAGGTTGAAGTGGCTATATATCGACAAAGGCCTGCCGACAAACGCAACTAGGCACAAAAGAGACCCGTTGTGATGCCACAATAGTTTTTGACTCTCTCCTATACACTAAAGTCAGGAACCACCTGTTTCCTTTGCTGAACCACACTATCCTTTTTAAATTGACCAGGGACAGTTCAGTCAGATTTGAGAGAAAGTGTGTACCGAGTGCTGCTACCCTTCTTCTCGCCCACGTCGGGCACTGGCACCTGAGATAGAGGACGGATTCCTCCTCATCCTCAGAGCCACAACTCCGACAGAAGTCGTTGAACTCTGCGTCCAATCGTTGCGCTGCCGTCCTATAAGGCAATGGTCCGTAAGAGCGCGCACAGCACAATGCAGAGCGCTTCGAGTTAAGCCTAATAGCTGTATGGTTCGATGCGCATCCATGGAGACCCAGGACGACCTTCCTATCGCACAGGATGACTCATCTGTCCAGGATTTCTTAGCGTCCTCAAGGTATTTTTGCTTGTTGACCAACTTGACCGATGTCATCGGTAATTCTATTGAGAAGGAGCATGAGACCTGCGGAAGCAAGGTACCAAGCCTAGCTAGTTCATCGGCCTCACTGTTGCCCTGAAAACCCCTATGACTAGGTACGAAAACCAATCGAACAGCCGAATGTCTCAATATCTCTCTAAGAGATGCACGGCATTCAGCAACAATCATGGACACTGTACACGAACCAGCAAGGGAGTTAGCCGCTGGCTATCTGCGAAAATACCAATATTGACTCCAATTATTCTATTACGCAGAAGCCAGTCAATTGTCTGAAAAATATCCGCAACCTCCACCTGAAAGACACTATAATGGTCTGGTAGACGGACGGACAGCTTGAGATTCAGCTTATCTGAAAATACACCACTCCCGACTCTATTGTTTAGCGTTGAGCCATCGGTGGTTTGAGTCATCGGATAAGCCTACTTCCGAAGTGACAGCAACACGCCATTCGTCTATACCAGAAATACGACTTGTGAGCTCCCAATCTAGTAGAAAGTGGAGAGCGATGTAGTCAACACCCGCTGGAGCAGAGCTCCCTCAATCTAGATCATCGCATGGCCGAACTCTGTTCTATGCCATGCTGAGATGCAATTCAGTCTCACAACAACCAGTAGATTGGTTGGTAGCCAGTGAAGGAACACGAAAAGTGGCTTAGTAGGCGTGGTGCGGAACGCTCCAGCTACTAGTAGTGCATCTAACCTCCACCCTGTTTCAAACTGACGTTTGCAGGTAACCTTAAGAGCAGCCTGCCACTAGAATGCCTCCCCAAAACAATAAAATTGGCTCAACCACGACGGTATAAAGCCAAGTAATGGTACGAGGCTGCCATCCCTTAATTCGCCCCTATGGCTTTTTTGCAGCAGTAAAATGCATTAAAAACCTTCAGCGCTCTTTCTGCTATATTGTAGCTCCATAGCAACTCCGAATCAAGGATGAGCCCTAAGTATTTGACCCTCTGACTCAGATCAATGGAGACCCCGTTTAAATTCGGTAAATCAAAACGAGGAAATTTGTACTTGTTTGTAAACAGTACTAGCTCCACTTTACTAGGATTCACATTGAAGCCGCACTCACGGCTCCAACGTGAAAGTATGTCAATAGAGTGATTTACCCTTTCCGATAGTGTAGATAAATAATTTCCCGACACTGCCCCAACTATGTCGTCCGCATAAGCAATCACATTGCAGCCGGCAGGGTCCAGCCTCATTGGGAGAGCATTCACCGTGATGTTCCACAGCAGGAGAGAGAGGATTCCACGCTGAGGTGTGCCTGTGCTGACCCTCTTAGTTCACGAACATTCCCCAAGGAAGAGATTACCACTCTATTCTTAAGAACTTGCACGATAAAAGCAATCACCCGCTCATCCTCATGCAGCACTGAGAGTGCCTCAACAGTTGTGTCGGACTTTACATTGTTAAAGGCTGCCTCGATGTCCAAGAAGGCAGCAAGCGTATATTCCTTACGAGCATGAGATTTTTCGATTCGCACAATGAGGACGTGAAGAGCAGTTTCGACAGATTTGCTTTTGGTATAAGCGTGCTGCGACTGCGAGATCAACATAGGATCGATTTATCTTTTAATATGGTAATCAATTATCCTTTCCAGAATCTTAAGTAGGATAGAGTTAAGACATATTGGACGATAGTCCTTTTACTTAACATGCGAAACTTTTTCTGCTTTAACGATAAACAAAACGCCAAACGCTTCTCTACGAGAAGCATAGGCAAACGTTATAAATTTCTCTGAGCCATGGTAACGATACTTCCATGGACTGCTGGATAGCAGCCGCAAGGACGCTATCAGGGCCCGGAGATTTAAACGGCTCAAATAAGTTAATAGCCCACCTCAGTTGAGAATTGGATATCCTAAACGACGGCGTTGAGCTGGCAGTTTGCTCCGTTTGGTACGCCGCTTCTAGAAAACAATAAGGACTTTCAAACGAGTACATAGCTTCCTTACAAACCTTCCCATCATTTAAATATAAAAAAAAAAACAACGTGGATTCAACCGACTGTTTGTACAGTGTTTTTCAATAAGCACATAATTTTGTATTTAAATCACCGTTTCTAGTGAACGCCATATCCGATCGAGCTGGGATTTTCAGGATAAATTGATGTATGTGTGAAATAAGTCCAGCTTCCACCCAGTGTTTGTTATCGTTAACACTTTGACGCCGGTGGTCATTTCAGTGATATTACCGTGATAAGTTTTATTAACAAATAAATTTTCAAACAAGCATACGATAACATTTTTTTGCGCGCTAGGTGCCCGCAATGAGTGGTGGAAAATTGACTCCAAGGCATCCATCGCTGCAAACGTTGCTCGCGGTGGACATTTGAACATCATCCATTCTTAAATGTAACATATGTACTACACTTGGAATAGATTTCAGCCCGATATTTCAATCTTTCTGTGTTTTATTTAACTACAAAATTAAAAAACCCTGTCGAATAGCTGAAAAATGCAGATACATCAATGATCAGCATAATCTTCTGCTCCTGGCTAATTGCCAACCACATCCAGTTTCAACCTAGTATAAAAATGTGAAGTTTTTGTTTTTTTTTCAAATTCGACTTCTATCATCCAGCTAAGGCCAAATACACACACGGCGGTTCTACCGAAGCGTTTCCAGAGAGGAAAACCGAGTCGGTATAGTCGTGCATTACTTTAGCATTGTGCTGATACATACCGCGGTTTGGCCGCTTCTTGGTTTTGTAATGCACAACTGCAGTTTTTTTCTCTGGAAACGCTTCGGTAGAACCGACGTGTGTGTCATTGGCCTAAGGCACATTCAAAACTTTAAGCTAAAATACTGTGCAAAATACTGGGAAAAGGAATCAGCTGGTGGCGGCTGAGAGATAAATAAATTGACGCTGTTTTGATGGTTTCAAAAGCTTGAAATAATGTCGAGAAAAATCGCTTTGCCAATTGGATTGGAACGTAATTTGTTTGAAACAGGAAACTCCTTTAGCAGTTACAGACGAAGACGGAAATGATCACTTACAAGCGGAGGTTCTTTCAACGGTTGTAGAATACCTTTACAACACATTTCCATTTATGTAGAACTAGTCTAGAAGTTAACGCAAACGAATAGTTAGCCATAATAATTAGTTTATGAACAAATTCTTTCGCAAATAGTTGAGATTAAAATGACGAGGGCAATGAATATGAGGTTTTAATGAAACTAAGGCGAGTACTCGTAACAGCAAGAGAAAAAGTGCGATTTTTGGAACTGGTTATATTTTGCTGCTTGCAATAATTTAATCGGCGATTTGAGGACATCAATGTTTCAAGGTTAGACTAGATTTTAAGAAACGCAATTTGCTTCTTATTCACACTCTATTGTGAACTTATGAGCTTTTACTGAAACTGTTATGCCCCACAGATAAACGAATCCAATCAAATCGCTGGCTCAAGACTTGTTTTGCTGTTCAGTAACATCTCGTGTACTGTCTACTGAATTCTTGCAACGAAGCAAGTCTGATCAGATCAATCTTGAGGTCATTCTGCGTCACTAAAAAAATACTACTTTCTGATCCACCTGTTTGGAGGATAATATATTTGAAAGCAGATGGCTTGCTGAGTTATTTGAAAGAATTAATTTCCATAATTAAATAATTATTCTCATAAAGAATTTATTAGGCACTCGGTCTGTAATATATACCAAATTTCCAAATTAGGATAGTATTTTATCGACTTGTCACAAAACACAGCAATTCCTTGCGGCTCTTTGTTGATTTCGAGCTTATTAACCAAACAATTCTTCAAATGAAATAAAATTAAGAGAGAGTTAATACGCAACCAATATGTGCGTTTGCGGCGGGATTAATTTTACTACTAACTTTAATCCTGACTCAGGCTCTTAATCAGAGCAACGTCTACTCAGTGCAAAGTCAACTCAAAGCCCGGTGCGTAGTTATTCGGATCGAATTCGAACGAAGTACTACACAACCTAGCAGCTTGGTTATCTACCCACTCGACTAGATGAGCTTCAATAGTTATAGTTAATCGAATTTCTAATATACTAGCAAAGCCACTATCTTCTTCACTTTGTGTGCCTCTGTCCATTATCTCGGCGTCTCAACTTTCGTTCTTCTTTCTTTGAATGGCGAGCCATTCCTCGCCAACGAGCAGCATGGATTTGTCAAAGGCAAATCTACTGTTACTAGATTGCTATCATTCACCAAAACTGTTGATCTTGGTATCGATCAGCAAAGACAGGTGTATGTACTCTACAGTGAATTTTCTAAAGTGATTGACTCTGTCAACCACCAACTTCTTCTTTCGAAATTGGACACCTATGGTTTTTATCGTACGATGGTCTCTTGGTTTTCTTCCTACATTTATGAACGTACTTGTGTTGTAACTGTTAACTTTTGTTCCTTTGCTCGCTTCTATCTCAATTCAGGTGCTCCGCAAGGATCGATTCTTGGCCCCTGGTTATTCCTAATTTTCATAAATGAACTCTCGTATCTTCTAAGATCCTACATGCCGAGTATACGAACTAATCGGTTTTTTTCTGACACCCTATTCGACAATAAAACTTGTGCAGGCTCAATGGGTTGAAAACGGATACCATACTGTCGAGATTTTCGGTGGTTGCTTCATGGAGTTCACCTTTTGATTGGGGCTCATTACATCCAAACCATATAATATTTGTCTAAGACAGCGCCGGGGCTAGTGTTTTTTTTTACGCCCGATGGCAGATACCAAATTTCGCGCCATTTTCGAATATGGATTTTTGAATATCTATATGGATTTCTGAATTTCTATATGGATTTTGAATTTCTTTATGAATTTTCGAATATTTTTGTAGGCCTACATTGGGCGCAACATTTTTCTCGATTTTTATAAGGGGTAATGTTTTTGGCTAGGAGCGTAAGGATAATGATTTCGGCTAGGAGCGTAGGGGGAAAAGCGTACAGCTAGAAACATAGGGGTAATATTTTAGGATAGGAGCGTATAGGTAATGTTTTCGGCTAGGAGCGTTGGGTTTATAAGATTCGGCTAGGAGCGTAGGGGTAATGTTTTTGGCTAGGATCGTAGGGGCTATGCTTTTGGAAAGGAGCACAGGGGTTGTTTTTGACTAGGAACGTATCGGTTATATTTTTGACTAGGAACGTAGGGGTCATGTTTTTCGTCAGGAGCGTAGGGTAATGTTTTCGACTAGGAGCGTTGGGGTGATAAAATTTAACTAGGAGCGTACGAGTAATATTTTCGGCTAGGTGCGTAGGGGTAATGTTTTCGGCTAGGAGCGTAGGGGTAATGTTTTCGACTAAGAGCGTAGGGATAATGTTTTCGGCTGGGAGTGTACTACCCTACTAGGCATAAAGGTCCTACCTACATTTCAGTACTTTCGAGATATTCAATGATTTGTGTTTTGATTTGTACTGGAAGTATATAAAGTGTGCATTTTTCAATACTGATTTTAACATGCTTCCACAAAAGATAGGTTTTTCAAATTTTGTAGAATGATGCAATAGAGTATGTAGTTTTCGAATCCGGCGTTAACTCAAAAATGAGAAAAATGCAGATAGGACCTTTATGCTTAGTACGGCAGTGTAGGGGTAATATTTTCGGCTAGGAGTGTAGGGTTAATGTTTTCGGCTAGGAACGTAAGGGTAACAACATTCGGCTAGGAACGTAAGGGTAACAACATTCGTCTAGGAGCGTAGGGGTAATGGACCGCGGTAGTACAAATAGCCATGGCGACTCCCTGAACGGGACCGAAATGGTCGATGGCCAGGTCTCGGGGCCCGTAATCAGCGCGTGCCGAGATTGTTGATGGCCTGTTCTCGGAGCTTGAGCAGTCGCTAGCAGCGCTGCTGATGGCGGATGTGAGTTGTGTTATGTTCTAGTGTTGTAGTTCCGCTGCTGTTGCTGCAATTGTTGCTGGTTTCGTTGCCGTTGCTGGTGTTCCTGCTGCTGTTGCACCTGATGTTACAAGGCAGCTGCTGTTGCGTCGTAGCTGGCTGTGACTGATGTTGAAGTTGATGATGTTATTGCTGTTGTTGTGCTCGGTGTTGAGCTTGTTGTTTGACTTGCTGTTGAGCCTATTGCTGTACATGCTGCTGTGTCTGTTGCTGTGCTTGTTACTGTTCTTGATGCTGCGCTTGTAATTACGCTTGGGCTCCTTCTCTTGTCCCCTCCTGTGCCGAATTGTCGGTTCAACTTTGCTGTTTCCTAGCACTACTATTTGACTAGCATAAAACCGACCAGTCCCCAGTTTGGCTGCATGGTCTATTCGGATTATTTCGTCTGTAAGAGGCGACACTCTTTCGTTGAAATGCGGAGTGTTCGCTAGTCGCACAAGGTGGCCACGAGATCGGAGCATATTGTCAAACGTCTATTTCCAAATTGAATTTCACAACTTATCGCCGTATGTAAAACTGCAATAATTGATAATTAATAATTGTTCATAATAATTTCTTCCACGGTATTAGGTTGCGCCTGTCGTAGTTATCAGCTAGGAAGTATGACCTCCCAAAAAAAATTTTATATTGTATTCTAATAATTTATTTTCTACAAAACTTCCATTTACACTTTTCTTAGCCTACTGTGTTTATGAATTTTGGTGTGTTGTATAGTGTTGTGTATGGTGGATATGTAAGTGTGGATTGTGTGATAATGTTTTCCCAAAATTGTTATAAAAACCTTATGCGAATCTTATGAGATTCTTATTGGACTCTTTTCTGGTCCGGTTGATTATTGGCGATCCGATTTAGATGCATTTCTTTTTCTTCCAAACTCTAGAGACTATGTTCAATCATGTTAGAGTATGCTAAGATTTTAAGCCTGTCCGATTCCAATCTTTTGATTTTTTGACGATGCTCTTAAAGGTGGCTCTGATTCCATTAGGCATTCATAATTTTCATATGCAGTGGTATAAAATATGCTAAACGCCATCGTCTGTAATTACTGGTTTGGGTCCATATATGGAAGTAAAATATCGCCAGGAAAAACCAGTACTACGAATTTAAATTTTGATACAGCAAAGATTATGAAAATATGCACGAACATGCATTTTAAGCCGAAATATGCTCTGAAGTCCGAAACATGTAAAATATGCAAAATATATATGCAACATCCGCGTGCATAACTATTCGAGCAGTAGACATAACTAAACCAATGGTAAGCGAAAAGCTTTGTTAATTTTTGCTTGCTTAAATTTACAATATTTGCTTTCGTCTTTGCAAATCGATCTATAATTTCATCAAAGTTTAGTTCTCACAATCAATCTCTTTTTATGGCTTTTGTGCTTGGCCTACTAATCTCTCTATAGTTGGCCTGATATAGCTGATGAGTATTAATTCTTAAAAATAAACTACGCTTGCCAGATGCGAATATAAGAAGAATGTTATACAAACAACTGATCATGCTCAATTTTTCGGTCTTATTATAAATTTTTATTTAACATATTATAATATGAATCCATTTTGAGCTCTTTTGAGGATTCATTTTTCACTTTGATCTTAATAGAAGAGGGATTCGAAATGTACAATAAAATATCTAAGTCATGCGTAATTGTATTTGCCTTACCTACAAACTCTATGAACTTGTTGTCTGTCTCGTTTTCGATTATTCTAAGCACAAATTTGTAGAACACAATATCAAAATCGCTGGCTCCAAGAAAATTTTAAGATTCTATTTGTAATACATATTTTTATAAAAGTATCATATCAGGTCAAAATACAACACAAAAATTGAATATCCGTCATTAATATCATCTTGTGAAAGTTCGATAGAAGTCTCATAAACCTCACCTAAATTATGAGTCTAAGGTTTAAACGCATCTACCTTACTTTCCCACATCGGTTCAATTACTTGACATAGCAGTTTTTCCCTATTCAAACTACCCAACAAATTTCTGTTATCAGCGGTACATTATATAATATAAATAAATGGTTCCAAACCACAGCTACATACCACTCTTGGCATTGGAAATATCTTTACTAAACATCAAGAAACTAAAAATCAAATTTTTACTCCAATAATGCTTTAAGGAGAAATTGGTCTTATGAAAAAGTATTCTGATCTCTTAGACAACTTCGAGATGAAAATCATGCGAAGAGTCGTTAGCCCCGTAAGTAAAGAATGACGATTCCGGATACGTTGCAGCCATCAGCTGTATGCTGCCTACCTAGAAGCAAGTATAATCACAATGATGGAGTGCGATAGACTCCGGTGGGCTGGGCACCTAGTTCGTATGAACAAAAAAGGAAACTGCTCAGAAAATCCTTTGCGGTAGACTTTATTGCAGAAGACAGCGGGGAAGGCCTTATTTGCGCTGGAGAATCCAGACGCTTGGCGCTTCGAAGTACTTATTTGAATGACATCGGTACGCGATCGGGATAGGTAGAACTTGTTGAAGGGAGCCAGGCCCATACTTAGTAAAAATAAAAGTGTTAAATTGAATGTTCGTCAAACAAACAGGGATTGTAATTTAAATTTATTTAACCCTAAAATTTGCTTTCACATTGATGAAATGTTAACTGAAACTATTTAAAATTAGTATTTATAACAAAAATTCATAAAAGGCTACGAGCACAGGGAATAATTTAATGAATCATATTTCCTGTAATGATAAGCAATGATTTCATGAATCTGAGTCTTTTGCATCGCTCTCATAGCATATTCCCACATGAGTCGAAGACAAAAAACGCAACGCAATAAACAGAACACTGATAAGTTTCTTTAAATGAATGTTTCATGAGTAATCTTAAAACTCATGCAACATTCATTTTAAAAGATTAAACTGTAAGCGAGAAAACTTAAGGCTTAAACTGTAATCAGGTCAGTTGCATATCCTGTATTTGGTTTTGATTTTTTGGAAACATAGACTACGTGAGTGTGGTCCTCTATAAATTGGAACCGTAATAATGCATTCTTTTAGTCAAAGTTATCTCGACCAGGGACTCATCAAAATAACACAACTCGATTATAACGAACGACCCTGGCATGAAAGATTAATCGATTCGAATCGTGCTAAAAACAAATGTGTATAAACATATGCAGCACTCATCGGCATACCTTCAAGACTCTAACAGCTTGACTGATCCAAGTTTAGAAATTATTGATACAATTTGACTGCATCAATATTTAGCATTTGAATAATTCGAACAATTCAATTTGAATAATTCGAACAGTTCGAACAAAATCACAGTATCGCGATTTGCAATGGTGATCTTAAGTATCAAATGTCAAACCAAGATCGTAAGCCCAACACCTGAAATACACTTTATTGGGAATTCACGTGCAGGTGCTGTAAATTACAGCCTCAACAAGCAAATTGGTTTGCGATAGGTCTGTAAAGCGTATTCTTGATGGCATATGTACGCGATCGATTGTGTTTTGTTTGATTCAATTCGTTATTCAAATCATACGCAAACGGAATAAACGGATTCAATGCATTTTTAGTTACCAATCTAGTTTGAATGCGGTCTTGAATACCGAGCTTTTATCTTTGTGCGGCTGCCTCTTGTCTGTTTCTATGCAATCTGCTTTTTGTCTGTTTCTATGCAATCTGCTTCTGGAAAAGTAGCTCATGAAACTGTACTAGTTGCATTTGTATGCAAACCGTTTTCCTTCTTTGCATAATTGGCTTTGACGACAAAGTTTTCGATTTTATTTGAAGCTATGAAGGAGCTGTTGAAGGTTATGAAGGTGTCGATAAGAGATAATTTGAATGTATAAAATGATAGAAGTACCTACAATACTAAAAATAACATCACTTTAATATTCACTGATTTTTTAAAATTACTGATAAGGTGGTAAAATTTTCTAAATGAAAAGTATACACAAGGACATAAGGATATATGAGTATTATATCCAGTCTCCAGAAAGACTATTTATCCGAAGACAAGCATTCAAAACGTGAGCTCATTAGCAGCAGTGAATGCAACTGATCCGGTGATGATTTATAGGAACGGATCATTTGTTTACAATATATGAAATATGAGTTAAATGCCCTGCAAGATATAAGGAGTACGATTTGCAGAAAGGAACTTTCATACTTTTTAATGCGTTCACTCCAAATTACACAATATTTTTGGTATTGTTCGTAGCGCTTCTAGCTGCAAGGAGGATTAACAGTCATCTCAACTGGACCGAAATTCAGAAGAGGGCCTGCCAGAGGGGGATGTTAATCCATCAAAGAGGCAACACTAAATAGAAGTTGTGCCACTGAAGCAGGGTACCCTGGAAACGACCGTGAAGCCACAATCGACAGACACTGGTGGTTGTTTTGCTAGCCCACTTACCTCCACGTATTGTATTCACTTGGCGGTTAACGCGCTGATAGAACTCAAAGAAGAGGATTAAAATGTGATTTATCTGACAATGTATGCGATGAAATACATAGGTACAGAACAAGGACATAGAAAAAAAAATGCGAACTGCCTATTGAAACAAAACTATTTAGCCAGTCGGCAAGCCTAACAAGAATCCACCCAAATTAGCAGCCCTTGGCTTGAAACGGTCCGACTTCTTCTAAACGTTGAAACTTTGCCACATACACTCTGTTTACTTGTTTTACTTGTTTATGTTTTGAAAATATCTAATATCCCATAAGCCAAAAACATATCTTTTTCTATGTTTGACTACGAATTAGTAGTCATAGTTGGGTTAAGTGCGGAAAACTATTGTCTTCGTGTTATAGTCCAGTGAAATTCGACATAAAAAAGGGGAAACTTCGGAAAAATTAGGGGAAAGCTGAATTTTGGTGTGAATCTTGATACTGGCGTGCTGAACAAAATGTGAAAAGTCCCCATCGATCCGAGTGCTGCGTAACTTTTTATACGGGATCAAAGGTCACCAAAAGTGACCTTTCCTAAATATCTCAGTAACGGTCACGTCTTCAGGAACACAATGTATGACGAATTTGTAGCTTAGAAAATTTCCCACAAAAAAAGTTGTATAACTTGTTCTAGTAACCATAACCGTTTTTGAGATATATCGATCTAAACATTTGTAACTAACAGTATCGACTTTCTCAGCGGCATGTTTGTATTATCCGATTTTGATTTCGACTTGGAATATTTGTGAGTTTGTTTTTCTATGTTTAAGAGGCCCCTAAAAAAACAAGTAAATAAACTTATCTACCACACTTTAGGATAGGTGGAAAAGTGTGTTCCGAAAAGTCAATCCCCCCCTTTGCCATAAAACTTGCAGGGACATCTGCTCGCTACAAAACCGGCTATTTCGGGGTGGTTCGTTTGCGGGGGTGAGTAGGGTGTGGTCCTGCGATGTCAAGAATAGACAATTGACAGGATAATCTAGTGATGTTATCTTGTTTAACCGTTGGTAACAAGTAGGCAACGAGCTCATTCCTGATGATTGGAGATGGAAGTTTAGGGATACCATTTAATGGCAAAAGGAGGAGGGGGGGACTCTTCGGAGTACACTTTTTCATCTATCCTGGAGTGTGGTAGATAAGTTTGTTTACATGTTTTTTTATGGGCCTCTTAAACATAGAAAAACAAACTCACAAATATTCCAAGTCGTAATCAAAATCGGATAATATAAATATGCCGTTGAGAATGTCGATACTGTTAGTTACAAATGTTTAGATCAATATATCTCAAAAACGGTTATGGTTACAAAAAAAGTTATAAAATCATTTTTGTAGGATATTTTCTAAGCTACAAATTTGTCGTACATTGTTTTTCTGAAGACGTGACTGTTACTCAGATATTTAGGAAAGGTCACTTTTATTGACCTTTGACCCCGTATAAAAAGTAACGCAGCACTCGAATCGATGGGGACTTTTGACATTTTGTTCAGCACGCCAGTACCAAGGTTCACACCAAAATCCATCTTTCCCTTAATTTTTCGGAAGCACCATGTTAAATTTCCCTGGATTATTATATGGACTAACAAGAATATACGATACACTTCATCTAATCAAGTTTATTTGAGCATTCCTCACAGTTCATATCCTATCACATTTATTTATTCACAAATATTTTCCACCTTCAAAGCTTTCAATTATATACATATATAAAATAAACGTATCTTTATCAGTGATGTTACAAAATCACAAACCTACGCATTCAATGACCACATGATTCGATTCGCTTGCATGAATCACACACAATTCTGCACGAGGGGCAAAGGAGATTCGCAGTACATTAACAGCTTATAATTGCGCATTCGTACTAACGTTCATATGTGCTGTGTGTACATCATTCAAGCAAGCAACACTGTCCGACTCAACGAATCGAGTCGAACAAGGCCGAGTAGAATCACTTCGGGAATCACTGTCCGCTGATTCAGAGCTCGCCAACGAAAGACCTAGAGCGAGTCATCACAGTAGTAGAGGCCACGGCAAGTTGGAAATAAAGGCGACAATCGGGGAATCATCGACATTCAGATAAAAGATGGACGTACTGAAATTCATAAAAAGTGTTCAACAGCGTGAATGTATTTACAATAAAAATTGTCCAGATTATCGACTTCGTGATATTGTGTTTGATTCGTGGCGTGCTATTGCTCGAGAAATGAATATCAGTGGTAAGTTTCACGTAATGCTTTGATTAGTCACTTGATGCGATACCTTGCATAGCCGCGGCGAATACATACATATACCCGACACGATTCTAATTCGGGTCCAATCGCAGAATTCATGAATCAAAAGCTTTTCATGATTTGATACGGGGGTTCGCGATAAAACTTTGTAACTACCCCTCGAGTACATATCGAACACTGTTGTCTCCATTAGCATTCTGTAATCTATACGTAAGTAGGTGAATGCAGTGACAAATTGTAACATTCTCAGCGGAACGGATGAGGACCGATTTGCTAGTTTTTTAATTTACGAATAATAGTGGAAGAACTCAATCTTGGCTTACAATTAGCATAAAATACGTTGCATATGTATTTAATAACTGTTGTTCAATATCAACGGTTATTTTCGCAGCAAACCCACAAGCATTGATTTTAAAGCAACAAATTAAATGATTATTGCTGTCTTAAGACAATTCGTTTATGTATAGCTTTGAAAAAACCTTAAAATACAGGCTGTAATATTTCTAAGCATATTATTATATATAGTCTTAATCAATCAGTCATTTCGTTTATTACAGTCATCGAATGCAAGGAAAAATGGCACAATCTTCGGAGCAACTATATGCGTGAGCGCAAGAAAATTATCAGTCCTGGCGTCAAAAAATGGCACTTGTTAGATGCGTTGCAATTTCTAGAGCCACACCATTGTTCTCGCAATGGCCAACGAAAACGTTCCAAAAGGCAATCACATATCGCCTACCAATCCGACACAATTCATGAAATCGATGATTTCGAATCGACTCCACAAAACGTTACGTCCACAGAACAATTCAGTTTCAAAAATATTGATGAAACTACGCAAAACACTGGTGAGGGGATCGAGTCACTTTTAGAAACTTACAGGGGCTCCGAGGATGTGGTTAATGAGAGCAATGATAAAATAATTAACGATCGTATCGGTAATACTGAGAGAAGCGAAAGATTTGATAGTGCATCGGAACAAGGGGAAGGAGCTCCATGTGACGTTGAAATTCGTTCACTTAAACCTGCTGAAATCACACATAGAAAAAGGCGTAGGGATACGAAGCGCCCGAAGTGGAATACCATCGATTACGAGTATTTGAAACAAGTACGTAAATTATCCAGGTACTTGGACCACACAACAGAAGATCCGGATCGAATGTTTTTACTAAGCTTGTTGCCGCTCGTCAAGCAGTTATCACCTAAAGATAGTATAGATTTTCGCGTAGAAATACAACAAATATTACAACAGAAATTAAATAAATGAGACATTGACAATTACGCTGAATACATAGAAAGACTACCAGATAATAGTTTGCTGCTAATCGTTCAAATGGGTATCAAACTCGCAAGTGAATGATAGCTCCACAAATAAAATCTTTAAAAATGTGTTCATTTATTCGAAGCGGCATTGCACTAATAATAAAAAAACGTATATTTTCAAATCTTAGTCTATTCACTGTCCAAACTTGAACAATGACATTGCTTTCCTCATCATGCCCGGCCCGTTCCAGTAGCCATTGAGCATCATATGCCAATAGAGAGGTGGCATGAAATCTTTCTTCATAATAAACATCGAGTAGCGTTCTTTATCCTGTCGAAATGGGAACGTCTCGAGCGGTTGAAGATTATAGTCGAATTCAGCTAAGATACACTTACTGTATCCTGTCACCAATGGACAAGACGCGTAACCATCATAGACTTCTCCAAGTTTACTATCATTTAGAGTAGCCAAGATATGCTTGTAGACAACTGGACTCTGTGCAGCTGACACGATATGAATATGAAAATTTTAGCTAAGATAAATAAATGGAGGATTTCTTACCTGCTGCTGCGGCAGTTTTAGAATTTGGAGACGAAGCGCAGTCACCAATAGCAAAAACATTTTTATATTTGACGTGCTGCATTGTATCCTTATTCACATCGACATATCCAAGTTCATTGACCAATTTTTGGCAGCGAGAAATCTCATCGGGTGCTGACATCGGCGGTACAGCATGCAACATTGAGTACTGGGGAGAAACGACAATATCAATCTATTGTTTCTTCTGACTTGAAAATTCATGCATCTCACCTCTATCTCGAATTTCTCATTTGGGTTTTCGACATTTGCAAATACAGCGACGTTTTCTCTGGGTTTTACTTCAACCAGATTTGTTTTGACGTTGACCTTGATGTCTCGCTCCTTTACAAGTTTCCACAAAGCATCAGCATAGCGTTTCACGCCAAATATGTTCGCAATAGATGTATTGTAAATTACATTCACATTCTTCCTTTTATTATTCTATATGAAAAAAAAAATAATCAAATATATCTATACAGCTATGAATATTCTCCACTTACTCTTCGCAAAAAATCTTCAGTTATATAAACTGCTTTTTGTGGTGCTCCAGGACACTTAATCGACCCTGTTGGCATTGTGAATACTGCATTTCCCTTGTCTAGGCGTTTCAGAGCCGAATAAGTTTTATTCACATGGTCTGGTGAATAATTTGAGCAGACATTTCCATTTTGGATTGAAAGTGCCTCAACCAGTCCTGGGATCTGTTGAATGTTTGTGTTTCGATTGAGATCAAGCTTCGAACTAAACGTCATTGAATTACCTTCTCGTACCGGAGTTGCATGCCCATTGCAATTAACAAAATGTCATAGTTTATCTCTTGGCCTGATGATGTAATGACTGTATTTTTGTCTGGTTGGAATTCCTTAGCCTCTTCGCGTATCCACTTGGCTTTTTTCGGTAGAACATTTTTCATGAGTCGATATGACGCTTCCAACGATTTCATACCTCCGCCAATAAGCGTAAACATTGGCTGATAGTAATGTTTCTGGGAGACAATACAATTCGTATACAGATTGTTTAATAATGGGTACAGATTTTTTTTTACCTCGGCTGGGTCTAGAACGATAACATTTCCTTTTCCGAATTTGGAAGAAAGTTTTGCAGCTACCGAACATCCTCCTGTACCGCCGCCGACAACTAGAACTTTGCAACTGAAAAAAAAGTTTTTTACATTATGAATTAGCCTCTATTTTAAGATCTAACTGCAGTTCGTATGTAAAGCTATGGATACTTATGTCCCCAGAGACAATTAGCATATTATTTATTGGTAGTGCAAGTAAGTTTTGAAGGTTTGTTTTGGCGAAATTACGGCTTTATATAGAAAATCTGGTCCATTATATTTTATTCAAAGTATTGGGAGCTATACAAAGTAATTCAAAGTACTGGAAGCTATAAAATTTTCCCACCTTCCTGATAAATTGTGAATTCCGTTTCAAAGAAATGTTAATTTTTTTGGTTTTTTTTTTAAGAAAATCGTTTTTTTGTCTCCTTTAATTGCAGTGAAGCGCATTTCGGTCAGATTAGTTTTCATTGATCGAAATAAATGGTAGTCAGAAGAAGCAATGCTTATTCTATTATCCAGCGACTAAACGATGCAAAAACTATTTCTGTTTGTAGCGTTGAAGCAGCATTTTAAATATGATAAATATGAAAAATCAATATCTCTCAATTTCAATTCATGTGGCAACCAATTTCCTTGCTTATGAATCATCAACACCTTAAGGAATGTTTTGACGAATCACTTCCAAAGATTCAGCAGGTTCCTCTTGAATCTGAAACGGATCCTGGTCTAATAACGCCTCCAATTCAACGACTTCAAACGTTCCTGGCCTTCCCTAATACTCTGACACTTGTGTCTCGAAGCCACCACTTTTGAATTGTCTAAATCAGTACTCATATGTCTAAATTAATAGATGACCATCTGCTGCTCTTTTCTTTAGATAGAAGCAAAAAAGCAAGGCTTCCCGAAAATAAGGCTTTATAATTACAAAAATTGACATATTCGGAGCACAAAAATTGCTGAAAACAGTTGCCAAATTACGACGCGTTAACAGAAAGATAGTCTGTTGACTATTAATTATAAGTTTTATTGCATTTGCTGTTTAGAATAGTGGAATGTAGTTTGTAAGTAGCTTTGGAGTTTACTTCTACACCTGTAACGAAAGTTTAATTCTATAACCTTTCGACGACTGGTCTATCTTGTAAATTGTGTTGATAGAAAGCGCACACCCCAAATATTAATTAAGAATATGTTATGATTTAAGCCAAATTTAAGATTATGCATGTAGAATATTGTTATACATATCTTATCGTCGAGTGCAAATCATATACGAGCTTATTCGTACTATCGAAAAAATCGGAACTATCTAAAATCTGATAAATCAGAATTATCTAACTGCTTATTAAACTGATAAAAGATTGCCAGATACTAGCTGTGTTTAGTTGCTGTTTGATACCAAGCTCAATAATTGATTAGACTTCTAGGGATCGACTACGAATATCTAAGTTGTAAATTAAATTGCTCAAACAGTGGTCTTACTTTAATATACATATTCAAATTAGGCTGGAAGGTTCGTAGTTAGAGAAATATTTAATGAAACAAATATAGGAATATCTAGCTGCTTTCTTCACGTTGATTGTAATTTTTGGAAAGAAGCTCTTTACTAGCTTGAACCCCCCAAGACTCGACACGGATTGTTGTGCAATTAATTTATCTTAGTAGCTAGATATGCAGTACTGGATGAGGAAATTATTTTTACAGTGAACTAAAGACACCCAATGTCATTACATCATTTAATCAACCAACAGAGAAGTCGAAGCAAAAATTTATTGCTTCAAAATCACTTCCTAAATTTAGACCGCGTAACCAGAACGTGACCGATCTCATGTACAATAAATTACTTGAACACAAACTAAATACTAGCTGGACCCCGATAAATTCCTCAAAAGATTTTGCATTCTGAAATACACTAGAGATATAGATGTAGGTTCAACCAGTAGCCATTGCCATTGGTGTTATGAAGCTGATTGTAGCAACTTTGTACACTTTCCTACTCACTGTTCTTTATGCCGGTTTATGCTCGAAATTGACAAGGACCGAATGCTGAGTTGAAAAACATTTGTCGAAACTTTGAATACTTGTCCGGTGGAACACATGTCGTTAAATTAAACAAAACTATATCAGAATTTTCTCGGCATTGAACTTGTTCGATGACCAAACGCAACTGACTTGTCCGTGGCCCAAATTACGCCGCAGCGATCGACGAATTAACATGTCATGACCTTGGCGAACGCACACGCCTTATCAGACTTAAAATTTCAGAATGCGCGGCGACACCCCCTCAGAGTTAACTAGTCACAAGGTCGTTCATTCTGTCAGATTTAAAGATGCAACTTCTTACCTGAAAGCTTACGTGCATTTTCGCAGAATTTTTCTTGCCGGCCTTCAATCAATAATCAGCTGATGGGATGGATGACATGTAATGCTTTCGAGTGGAAGTGTACATGACATTTCTTATCGGATCTGGCCAGTATAGTACGATTTTGGTTGAATTGGACTAGTTGATTTTAATATTTGGCATTTTTTCAGACTCGGTTAAATTATTTGCAGGTACGGTTGTAAAATTTGAGCCGTATCTGAAAGGCACACCATTTGGTGGGGGAAATTCATGAAAAAACTTGTATTACAAGATGCACGTGTAAAAATCAAGATGTTGGCAGAAATAACTAAACTATCCGTTGGTACTATACACACAATACTACATGATTATCTCAACCTTACAAAAGTCAGTGCAAGATGGGTGCCGCGCATGCTCACTGCGCTTCAAAAGCAGGCGCGGGTTGACACTTGTAAGGAGTTTTTAGAGCTGTGTGGCGACGATCCAGCAGGTGTTTCCGAAAGGATAGTTACAGGTGATGAAACGTGGGTTCATCACTATTTACCCCGAAAGTAAACAGGAGTCTATGCAGTGGCATAAAAAGGGTTCAGAACCTCCGAAGAAGTTCAAAGTATCTCCATAGACTGGCAAAATCATGACCACAGTTTTCAGGGATTCTAAAGGAATACTATTGATCAAGTACATAAAAAAAGGTGAAACTATCAACGCAGAAAAATACTCAACCACTTTACGGCGTTTGAGAGAAGCAATAAAAGAAAAAAGAAGAGGAAAGCTGGCAAAGAAAGTGCTGCTTCTTCACGACAACGCACCGGTTCACACTGCGCGGCTCTCCAAGGCTGCTGTACGAGAGTGCGGGTTCGAGGAAATTAACCACCCAGACCTGGCCCCTAGTGACTACTTTTTATTCCCAAATTTAAAAAAAGACCTCCGGGGAAAGCGATTTGCTGACGATAATGAGCTCAAGTCCGCTGTAAATGAGCATTTTTCAGGTCAAGAAGAAAATTGTTTTTTTAAGGGAATAGAAAAACTTGTTTCCCGATCAAACAAATGTATTGATATCATTGGAGACTATATTGAAAAATAGATTGTTTTCAAGATTTTATCTTTTTTCTAACATATACATACCGAGAATACATTGAACGCCTCTCGTACTTTAAAAGTAAGATCTATAAATAACATACCTAAGTTAGATTAAGATTAGAACGATAGACACTGAAGAAGAGGGCAGATTACCCTCGAAATATCGATATTTGTCACGAAATTCAATATATCTAGCTTCGAAAGGAAAAATCGGTTTTTTTATTAATACATTTTTTTTACAAGCTAGGAAAAAATTGGTACACTTTAAAAACAATTAATATTTAAGTCTTCTTAAAGCGAAATAGCTGAAATTTGCGAATTTAATATAAATAGAATTAATATCAACAAGAATAATAATTTAATTTTGTTTAATCTTTTGTTGATATTTTCAAGCCTATATATTTACATATAAACGCTGTTCAATATTAATATTGATCAAGTATTAAATTAAAGAATCGGTAAACAGCATAACACTTTCAATATCCATTTGATGTTTTCTAGAAATACTTTTCTGACATTCACGATAAATTTCGCATCAGCTGTTCAACTGCAGCAGGGGGGGAATTGAATTTCACCATAGAAAATCTACTACGGTATATTTTTCTCTTAGACTATTTGAAGAGAAAAAAGTACTTCATAGATTCGTGGTGATCAGGACCAATAATTTCAGTTTTTATTTGAAAAGAATTCTCCCAATTTGAAATATCTTGCATTGTAATTTGTAATCTTGCACCATTTAAACATTAATGGGATTGATGGTGATCATAGTAAGTAGAAAAGTCACTGAATCAAAAAATTGTAAATTGAATGCAACTTTTGATATATTTGCTGCGCTGAAATTCCTACTTGTTTATCCTGGAAAAATATGCAAAAATATATCTGCTTCCCCGAGTTTTAAAGACACGAGCCGCCACTGAGCTGTTGCTACTTCATTTGGGCTAAACTCGATTTCGTGCCCCCATAACCGTTAGACAGTTTTATCGATCATTTTTTCTTGTGTTTTTGTGGTTGTCTGTTTGTTTTTATGGTGTTTTTTGCTTGTTTGCTCATTAATCATCATCGTGTTGTCTTCTCGTTTAGGCTCTGTATGTTCTTAAGTATTCTCCTTAAAATTTCGCCTCCGCTACCACCAGAGGACGAGCAGGGATCAAAAATTGAAGAATAACTAACAAAAACGTACAAAATATACACGAGAAGACAACACACTGAAGATAAACAAACAAACAGGCAAAAACTACCCCCGAAACAAACACACAACCGCAAAAACACAAAAAAATCCAATCGCTAAAATTGTCTAATAGCCCGTCCAGACTACGGATACTTAAGTATCCGCATACATAAGTATCGTCCACACTTTTCATTAATTTTCATGGCAAGGGTAACATGTATCTGCAGATGTCACTGCAGTGAGGACAATACTTATGTATCTGGATACATAAGTATTGGACAATACTTATGTATCTGGATACATAAGTATTGTCCTCACTGCAGCGACATCTGCAGATACATTTTACGCTTGCCATGAAAATCAATGAAAAGTGTGGACGATACTTATGTATGCGGATACTTAAGTATCCGTAGTCTGGACGGGCTATAACGGCTATTTTGTGCAAGTAGTCGAGTTTTACCGTTTGAAAACAAAAAATTTGTGAACCTAATCATGTGATCGTTTCATTTAAATAAGACTAACCGTTATATCATGTTCACTTACATAATCCATTTCACTTACCTACATTTAGGACAATTGATCAAGAGTTTGGTTTTAATCAGTCACCTTATATTAACCTAGATGTGCCAAGAAAAATCTTGAGTTAATTTAGGTCATGAATAAATCAACATGAATCATGAATAAATTTGGGTCCTTTATGGGTCAGAGCCTCTTTCTGTGTTTTTTTTTCTTTTCATATTACGGCTACTGACATGACATATTAGAACATGTAGCGTCTCTTTTTATTTTCTTGGAGCAAGTCCATTCATTTTTTTTAGTGGTCCACCCCAGCTGCATGCAATTGGCACAGCGGCACGCCAGCATCCGTTGAGTGCAGATTATCTAATAATTTTCAATCCGCTAATGTGGATTAGGGGCTTTTTCCGCCGGTTTTAAGGCACTTTACTCCAGAGGAAAACTTCTTACTCGTTCTATGGCAGTCCGTCATACTTTTAGCAGGCTCCCTTCTAAATTTCGGTTCGGTTGAGATACTCTGCCATCCCCGCCAACTTTCAAATCACTACACAGCGGATCTAGCACTTACTCTTCAAAGTTACCTGAGAAGTTTTACAACAAAAATTAAAGAAAATGCTAACTTTGAGCAGCTGTATCAAGTTCATTAACTTTTACCTTTAGAATAATACTCGTATATGGTGGTTGGTTAAATAACTGCTAATGATCTTGTATTGAAATATGTGAATTCTCAGTTGACGCCAATTTCATGCTTCTTAGAATTTATTTTAAAAGCTTTCAGCAATTTTCGTTGTTGAATTCTGTATTGAAGAAAGATATGGTAAATCGAGGCTACTTGTGACATACATTTGATGCACCAATGGTTGGCAATTTTATAATTCACTTTGTTTGTACCAACTTTTCCCGCTGAATAATTAATTGTTGTTCTCCCACACGTAGAAAAACAATACTTCCCACGTGATAATCGTTTATTTACATCAATTTTCCCTAAATTAATTTATCCCATTCAAATAAAATGCTGCCAATTATATTAGCGCGTCATATTTCTGGTTGCAGCGTTCAAACGCATTGTATACTTCAATTCAATTTTTCCTCTTCTTTTCGACCTTCTCTGCAGCCTTTGTTGTTTTTATTTTCTCCTCCCTCTATTTCTGTCACCAATCTCAATATGGCTTCCCCGAAGCAGACTGCAAACGAACGTAGAATGTCTTTCGAAAAAACAATTTTCTGCCGCCATTGACTGCGGGTGACGATAAACTTAGCTTGACTTAATAGAATTCAGAGCAATACTAACGAGCTCCACATACGCATATCGTCAATATAATTGACCGTAAGGATGCCTCGTTGCGAGGATGACGAAAAAATATTGTAATAATAATCAGAAGAAAATCTATCTAATAATTTTCAATTTAACAACAAGGCAACTGGAATCGAAAAGAAAGTGGAAAGGGATATCTGAATGAAGCATGATACACAAACACTGCACTGTGCTCAATGGACTGATGGCTACGATAATTTGCGAATGCGAAGCCAATTACAGATATCCTGCTATTTTATCATCCGACTATATTAAGGAAGCCTTGCATGTTTCGTGTTGTGATCTAGGGTTAGTGTGCTAGCTATTTTGTCATTTTAATCCATTTCATGTTTTTCTAATGCTGTGGGATGTTCCTCTTCGATACAAGTATTTTTTAAATTGTTAATATGATGACCTTTTTATATTTATATTTCCTTTTTCCTATTTAACTCAGCCATCCATCAGCGATTCAGCTAAAATCAAATATTTCCTCGCAGTATGAATATGCATAATAAATGAGGCCAACATCAAGTTAACTTTAATTCTAACTGAAATAGTCACACCAAACTTTTTTTGGAGCCTGGGGGTTGCAGTTGGTAGATTCTGCATTTCCCTCCCTCCTCTTCTGTTTCAGTAAAATCCTTGAACGTCTACAATAGAATTTATCCTTCTCTACAGCCCTTACTTGCTCCTGAGCAGCACGGTTTCATCAAGGGTCGCTCTACATCGACCAACCTTATGGAGTTCACTAATTTTGTAGCCTTTGCCTTCGATTGTCAAGGTCAAGTTGATGTAATTTACACAGACTTTTCGAAGGCTTTTGATTCTGTGAACCATAACCCGCTGCTCCTTAAACTTAATGGTTTCGGTGTTTTTGGTCCCTTCCTCTCCTGGTTTTCCTCTTATCTTCACAGTCGTCCCTGCAGAATTACTTTTAATGGTTCTATTTCCTTTCCTATATTTCCCACATCCGAAGTACCTCAAGGTTCTATCCTAGGTCCCTTACTTTTTATCTTGTTTATCAATGACCTTTCTTCTGTTATCAATTCTCCCTGTCTTTTATATGCGGATGACTTAAAATTATACAGAGCAATCAAGTCTGCGAACGATTTTCATCAATTGCAAGCTGACTTGTTTGCTCTTACTGCTGAAACACAATGTGCAGCCGTGGCCTGCTGCGAATGTTGTCAACAATGCTGCCATCAGTGATGTAGCCAGACATTGCAGCATTGACCAAACACAATGATGTAGCCAGCGGCAGCTGTCAAAATTGTTTTTTCTGTGTGGAAATTAGTTACATATTCTATATTCTTTCTGTCGCTGAGTTGGATTTAGCAAGATATTTTTTTATTGAAGATTTTTTTTATTGATTTTATGTAATCGGTGTTACTAGCTGTTTATTTTTAGATCAACTGAATGCATTGTTTTAGGATAATCGTTGGAAAATGGAATAAATCGGTGGAACTTTTGCAAAGCGTGGAAAAACTTTTGTACGGAATCATTGCGGGTAAACTCGCCCACATCTCCTCCATACTGCAGTGCTTATCATCAATCTTGTATCTGAATTTTTTTCCGATTTTGAGTTAACACCGGGAAAAAACTGCAAACTGCAAACTCTATTACATCATTATTCAAAATATAAAAACATCTATAGTGGAAATATGCTGGAATCAATAGTGATATACCTGCATGCTGCAGAAAAACATTAATCATTCAATATCTTCGAACTAACCAGCATGCAGACAGAAAGTTTATGCTAAAAAACTCTAGCGCACCTGAACCGCTAGAAACACTAATGTTCGAAGAACAGTAGAAGAATCGTGCAGGTTTTGAGTGCATATTCCACCACATGAGCTGCTTATTACGGCCAAACTGTTTCAAATGCCACGTTTTACTTTGGTCTCAAGAATGCATTATAATTCAAATGGTAGAAGGTTTCAGATATTACCACTGGCATGGGTTTCAAAGTTTATGAAAGAAAAACACTTGTCTTGTATCAGTTGCTTATTTCACCAAACTTTGAAAGCAGCATCTCATATAACATCAATGAAGAAAATGCTCAGTGCCTGCAGCACTGTAACTGAAGTTGGTGTTTGGGGCTGCGATCCGAAAAATTTGCAGAACTTTGGGAATTGAAACATCGGTTATTTATTTTCATTGTAAATGTTTCCGGTATGAATACTTACTGTAAGCATTTATTGATACAAAAGTAGCACAACCGACTCGTGCTGGAAACCTTTCGCCAGTATCAAAGCCAAGAATATATCACATCTGCTTCACGTTGTTATATTACATTCGAGGTTATAGGAGTATAAAGAAATTTAGGGTTACCTGCAGCGAGTTTTTTCAAATAATCGAAAGCTTAATATTTGCTGTTTATTGTCACTACAATATCATTACCAATTGAAAATTCTACGATAAAACTGCTTAGCAAAGATATTGCAAACAAACACAAAACCAACAATAGCTGGCAACCCTATCAAGGCTTTTCAACCAAATTTGGCCTGAATAATGCTTATAATAAGTTCCATTGGTTGTATGAAATTCGTATTGATTTCATGACTGCACTGGAAGTTATAGGGCAAAAACTTTTATTTGAAATCAAACCAAAGACACAAAAATTACTATAGCTGGCAGCACCAATCGAATTTTTCAACCGAATTTCTATCAAACAGAGTTTAGAGTAAGGTGCAGCTACTGTGCTAATTTCATGAAAATCTGGTTACTAATTCACATTTCATAGGGCAAAAAGCAGTTTTTTTTCTTTGTAATTTTTCAAGATGGCACCACTGGCACAGACATGCCCACAATTCAAAATCGCTTCTATCAGACCTGGTTCTACTTAAGTCCAATGCATTATGTAAATTTCAATGGTATCTGATTATTGGTTCGTGAATTCCCGTGAACAGAAGTTTTTGATGCTAAAAATATAGGTTAACTGGGAAAGGGTTACCGTTCTTGTCCGACATGAAATTTCCAAAGTTTTACTTTGAACGTGTAGACAAAGCATAAAATTTGTATACAGATTGGTTTTATTGTAAGAAACGGACATTTTTAGGATATTCGATGGTGTGAATGTTTTCACTTCCAAATTTTGATTTTTTCAAATTTAAGACACCAAAATTATCATAGCTGGCAGCTTCAACCGAGTTTTTCAACCAAATTTCTACCAAACGTGGTTTAAAATAAGGTCCAGCTTTTGTGTGAATTTCGTCAAAATCGAACGATTCAATCAGAATTTATAGGGCTAAAAGCAGTTATCTTTTTTAGTGATTTCTCAAGATGGCACCACTGGCACAGAATCGCCCGCATTTCAAAATTACTTCTATCAGACCTGGTCCTTTTTAAGACCAATACAGTCTGCAAATTTCAATTAATTCTGCTCATCGGATCGTGAGTTTCCGTGAACAGAAGTTTTTGATGCTAAAAATATAGGTAAATTGGGCAAGGGTTACCAGGCGTGCCCGTTATACCATATCAAATTTTATTTTTTGTCTATGTAAAAAAAGCACGATATTTACATATGAGTGGCTTTCTTTTGAAGAAGCGGCCTTTTTTCAAGAGAGACGATAATTTGGAGGTTTTTACTTTCAGTGCTTGCCCTAGCTTCAGGGTTGCCAGCACGCTCATGAAAAGCTACACAAATTTACAACTAAATAATACCAATATGTCCTAAAAATTTGGTAATAATTGAATGGCTCTGTCAAAAGTTATCGCAATTTAAAAATTTTCAATTTTTCCCGTTCTCTTTTTAGGCACCCAGCGCACACATGGGGTTAAAAAAATTCCAAAACATTATCCGATTCACATGGTAAACGCGTTCGAAATTTATTTTGCTAACTTTATTTTTGCAAAACTTATTTGTGTACGGAATAATAGGTATATTAAAAATATCACTAAAATGGCCGCCGGCGCCAAAGGGTTAAAGATTTTTAACTTTTTCTGAGACCTGGCACTATTCTGCATATACACCAATGTGTCCTAAAAATTTCAGTTCAATCGGATGGCGCGTTCCTGAGATTTTTTCACTGAAATTTTTTGATGATATATATATATATATATATATATATATATATATATATATATATATATATATATATATATATATATATATATATATATATATATATATATATATATATATATATATATATATATAGAAATATGAATTTTTGGCCAAAGTGATTTTAATACTAATGTTCTTCTTCGAACATTAGTAAAAACACAATCGGTAAAATTGTCTAATGGCTGTGCTGTTAGACAATTTTACCGATTGTGTTTTTTTTTGCGTTTTTGTGGATGTTTTTTTGTTTGTTTGCTTGTTTATAATAATTGCGTTGTCTTCTCATCTGGTTTATATATGTTTTTGATGATTATTCTTGAAGTCTTTACCCCTACTACTACCAGATGTCGAGCAGGTATTAAAAATTCTAAAATAACTAGCAAGAACTTACAAAAAATACACGATAACACAAAACACTGAAGATAAACAAACAAAGAGAAAACATCCCAAAGAACAAATACACTACCAGAGAAAAACCACAATCGGTAAAGTGTCTATCACATGCAAGCTGTCAAACATGTAGCCAGGCAAAAAGTAGAAAGTTGGTCAGCTTCGGCTACGGCCACGGCGCCATGGGCTACGCATTGTAACTGGTTCAATGCAATCCTGTGCTTTTAACTTTTTAACAGCTCCTGGCTTCGCTGCAGGCCACGGCTACGGCTACACATTGTGTTTCAGCAGTTAATCTCTGGTGTCAAGACAACTTCTTGCCACTGAACATTTTGAAATGCCATCAGATGTCTTCCATCTAAAAATACTCCACATGTGTTCTCTTATTCTTTGTCTGGTATTTTCCTGTCAGTTGTCCAGCATTTTAGAGACCTGGGTGTGGTGTTTGATTCAAAATTAAGATTTGATGTTCATGTCCTGAACATGACGTCCAGGGCCTTTAGGATTGCTGGATTTGTCTTGCGTTCTTCGTATATGTTTAACAACATTTCTTCCTGTACTCATTTATTTTTCTCCTTAGTACGCAGTATTCTAGAATACGCGTGTCAAATCTGGTCTCCGCGCTTTCAGTATTTATCTGACGCCATTGAATCTGTTCAGCGCAGGTTCACTCGCTCGGTTCTTTTTAAATTCAATATCTCCTATTGTCCCTACTCCTCTCGTCTTCCCCTCCTTCGTATGTTCTCGTTGCAATCTCGGAGATTGTTCCTCGATGAGTGTTTTCTCTTCAAACTTTGCCAAGGCATTTTTTTGTTAGATCTTGGTTCCCAGATAACCAGACGTGAGTCTAGTCGTCCAAGTCGTTCTTCGTTTGCACGTACGGAAGTCTATTTCTATTCACCTTTGCTGCGTCTACCCAGAACGCATAATGCCCTTAAGGGGGCAGGATGGTTTCCAACTTAAACAAAAAAAAATTTTCAATTATATGAAAGTACAACATCTCAGGAATATCCTTTGAAAATTTCAAGGTGATCGGACTAAAACTCGCAGAGATACCGGTTATTTTATGATCGTGTTGCCAGGTATATTTGCACGAGAAACCGAAATAGTCTAGCTCGAAACTCCGAACTACATATTTGAAGTCATAACTCATACTACATAACTCAAAAATTAATGCACCGATCTCAATGAGCTTTGCCGGACATCTTTAATATGGTAAATACTCGCGGATGAACGATGGTTTTTTTAAAAAAAAAAATTTTTTACTATTTTTTACAGGCAATCATAGGCTGATTTTTTTATGTGAAAATGGTACCTCCAAATTAAAAACCGCACCAAAAATCGGGAATCGCATATTTTTCAATATAATTTCGTTCATTCGCGAAAACAACTAATATATTACGTAAATCACTTCAATTTTTTGATTTCATATTACACTGTCAGGCCAGGTTTTACGCACCGCACGACGCCTTTTTTTCGAAGCACCTTTGATCTACTGCCACCACGGGATAAATAATTAATATTTTTTTATACAATAATTCCTACATACTCTCAAAATATAGTTCTTTGATGTGTTATAAAAAATTAGTAATTATTTTCACTCAAAGCTGAGAAAAAAAATCGCGAAAATCGGCTTTTCTTCGGCCTCGGAAACCATCTTGCCCCCTTAAGCTTGGTCCTCTCCCGCAATCTTTTTTACAATTCAAGCATGTATTGAAAATGTTACCTTGAATTGCTATTTACATTAGTCCTAATTTTAGTTTTCAAATTATTCAATTATTTTTGTTATTTCTTTCCCATTTGACGCTGTAATTGGAATTGTATCTGTAGCGCAAGGGATTAATAAATAAATAAATATACCTATCGTAGTTACCTATAGTAGTCATAATAGCTACATAGGATCATTCAAAGCCTGCCGTGTAATATGTAAATTATCATAGCTCGATTTGAACCGAGCTCCACAATTGCTAGCAGCCGGTGTTCCACCCCAACGGCTGTTCGGGCTTCATTCGCTTAAAAATCTACATGCTTATGGACCGAATTATGTTGGCTTCAGGGTTTTTTTTTGAAGCACAATTACTTAATCGAGCTGAAGCAAAGCAAAAAAATGAGATTTTCTAACATAGCACTCCTTCAGCTATTTCCTCCATTTAGCCTCTTCGAATTTTTTCTCTATATTTTTTCCGTTTAAAAATGATAGATTCTAATGCTATTGAATTAATGAAGCATAAGAAAATCAAAACACGTGCATGTGCGTTTTGATTTTTCGGCTGTTTTTTGCTTTCAACCGACATTCCGCTAAAGCAACTTAAGAAGATCAAACACCAGTAGCATCCATCACTTTCGAATTTATTTCTCGTGGATCATGACCCGAGCAAGGTACATACAAATTCGCTGAAATACATGTGACTTGATTTGCTAGCATGCTTTGTAAGTTTGATTTGATATGAATCATATGCAAACACGTGATAATAATGGATCAGTGAAAATTATTGTGTTACCAGCTTTTAGTGGCTTAGCATGGATGCATGGTACATATATTGAATTTGTATGTAACTTACATACAGGGTGATTTTCAATAGGCTTTTTTTGACAGATCACGCGTGCGTCCTGTCAAACTGTAATGTAATATCCAGCATTGTTTGACAAATCATCATAGAAAGACTTACACCGCAACAACGTATCCAAATTTTTGGTGAATGGGCTCTGAATCAGCTCAATGAAAATCTGCGGTTTTATCGTGAAATTTTGTTCAGTGATGGGGCGCATTTTTGGCTGAATGGATACATCAATAAGCGGAATTGCCGTATTTGGTCTGAGGAACAACCTGAAGAGCTTCAACAACTACCACTACAGCCACAGAAATGCACAGTTTGGTGTGGTTTATGGGCCGACGGAATCATCCATGATAGCGGATTTTTTGCTACCTGAAATTGAAGCCCGTGGTATCGGTGAACTTTGGTTTCAACAAGACGGCGCTTCTTCGCATACAGCGAGATAAACAATGGACTTATTGAGAAATAATTTTGGTGAGAATCTGATTTCACGTTTTGGACAAGTAAATTGGCCGCCTAGATCGTGTGATATCACACCTTTAGATTATTTTCTTTGGGGTTACACGAAGTCTCTGGTCTTCAGAGATAAGCCAGCTTCAATCGACGCTTTGGAAGCCAACATTACTCGTGTCATTCGCGAGATACCAATCGCTATGCTGGAACGCGTTGTCCATAATTGGAACCTCAGTATGGATCATTTACGGCGTAGTCGCGGTCAACATTTAAATAAGATAATCTTTAAAAAGTAAATGTCATAGGTTGTTCTTTCGACTCACAATAAAATTTTTACTATAGATTTCAACTTTATGCCTTTTATTTGAGATTAAAAACCAAACCTCATAATTAATCACACTGTTATTCAGATTTTGACTGAACGTAATCGCTTTTAACTATTAAGTTTGCACATTTTTACTGATTTTTGAAGAAAATTTGTGTTAGAATCAATTTCCGAAAACTCAAATTTTATTTATTTATATAAATTTTAGGAAAATATTAATGTATGTAAGGAGTAGGCTCAGTTTTAAGATAAAATTAGGATATATTTGACTCTTTGGTGGTTATTTTAGTGAATTTTCAGGTTCTCCTACATTTCTATGGAAAGAAGAATTTCGGGAAAAACAAATAATGTGGAGTGAAAATTGGTACTGTTTTATGCTTTACTGTGGTAACGCTTGGGAAATTTTTATGAAAAGTTTGCATTGAATCATTGAATCTCAATCAAACCGATATCTTCCAAGAGATTTATTAGCAAACAATTGTCCGACAAATGCCGCATCCACGAATCACTCTTTTATCCGAGCCCGACGGATGCTAGTTTGCCGCTTTGGGTCAATGAAACATAGAGCGGATATGATCCAAGAAAAGAAGGACACTACGTGTGATTCATCCGCTTTAAATTAATCTCTTGCCACAATACCCTTTCCTTCCCATCTTTTTAATACATTTATTTCAGTCTACCATTGGCTGGAGCTTCCGTTTTGTTTGTCCATTTTGAGCTTTTTAGCTTAGGGTGCATGGATTACTGGGATTGGTGGTCTACCACCATTCTCAGTCCAAGTCACCAAAATAGCTCCTGCCCTTCTTTATGCTGCACCATTTTTTCTTGTTCTTGCTCCGAACTTGGCAATTTTTCCGAATTTTGTTCAGATTTTTGTTGGATTACGTTGGGTAAGCGCGCTGCCACCACCACTTCCCTTCAGTTTGGCCAAAATTAGAGAAATTATTGCGTTTGGAATAAGTAGGCTAGGTTAGGTTAAGACACACAAAGGTACATTAGAGGCCCTTTGGGAAACCACGGATATTTTTTCTCTAGCCACTGTAGTGAGAGAACCATTTAGTTCCTTAGATGTACCGTACAATGCCTCTTAGCTCGATAAGAGATAAATCAATCAGACCTGAGAGGAAGGGCGCTCTTTGACCCAGGACTTTTTAGCGTCTGCGAGGTAGTTTTGCCTAATGGCTAGTTTGACCGATGTCATCAGTGTACCTGTAGTGAAACAGCATGAGATCTCCGGTAATAAGGTAACAAGCCTTGCCAATTCGTCAGCGACACATTAGTCATGAATACCACTACGTTCAGGTACCTAAATCAATTGCACTGCCGAATGTCTCGACATCTACTTAAGAGATGCATGGATTTTGCAACAATTCTGGACACTGTGTAAGGAACAGCAAGCGAATTTATAGCCACTTGGTTATCTGTGAATATCCCTACATTCAATCTGAATATTTGATTACACAGAAACCAGTTGATGGATAGATGGATAGAGTGCCCACAACTAACAAATTCATTCATGAGTAGACTTGAGCGAGAGCAGATAGTTTCTGTTTTTTTTATTTCTTACTAATTTCTTTCCATTATTTCATTTTGCTATTGTTAATAGTTATATTGCCGAGAATGTAAAATTATCTACGCTGAGTGTCTAAGACTAGAAAAATATTTTTTTCAAATTTCGATTTGTGATAACTACTGACAGAAGCATCTGATCACTACGAATAATGACTACGACCTAATATTGACTGGAAATAGTTATGTGTGATTTCTAATGAACGCATGGGCAACTCTTTGACTACAGCAGTTACGTAAAAAATTCTTCAAATCTTTAAGTCTCTTAATTTTTGATTTTTAGAGAAAAATGCAAATGATTTAATGCTTTGATCAAATTTAATATTTTGGCTCCCCTGTTAGTTTGAAATTTTCAAAATTTCAAATCTAACCAAAACGGCAGCCTTTCACCGATTTATCTATGTTTGGAGCACTAAATAAAACTCACGCCCGGATCATCAGATCAATATGAGATTCACATGATGTATTTTTTTCGTGCAAGAGTAGGTCCGATAAAAGTTGTGTGAAAGCGTGAAGAACCCTGTGACTGTGACGCAATCTTGAAATATAAATAAAAATTTATATAAAAAAACATTTTCTTCCCCTATTACTTCCGATTCTATGAACAGATTCAAAAGAAGTTCAAACTGTAAGTTGATCTTAATTCAAGCCAAGTTTGCTAGATTTTT
This sequence comes from Nemotelus pantherinus, assembly GCA_963978885.1. Classification (NCBI taxonomy): domain Eukaryota; kingdom Metazoa; phylum Arthropoda; class Insecta; order Diptera; family Stratiomyidae; genus Nemotelus; species Nemotelus pantherinus. Next base: position 50,882,320 of record OZ022263.1, on the reverse strand, counting down.
GGTTTGCAATACTAGAATGGATTTGCCAGCTACGATGATTTTAGTAATTTTCGAACTAAAAAATGCTTCCAATAAATTTTCCAATAGTAATCACCTTGCAATGAACATTAGTTCAAAATGTTTCAACTTTGTGAGCTATGAATTTTTTGCGATCGGCAACTCTAAAATTTTTTCACCCAGCGCGGGCCACAATGCTCCCGCACATTCAATTCCATTCCGTTAAAGCCTCAGAAGAGGTTAAAGCACTTTCTAGCTCATTTCCATTCCAGCAAAGTGAACACATAGTCACAGCGTAAAGAGCTAGTTCCTAACCAGCGTGCGGACTCCGTATGTGTATACGGTCCAAAACTTCCAGTGAACTGGCCTGAGATTGTATTGTTGATCAGCCTGGAAAATTGGAAGAAATCGCATGGAACAGAAAGAGTTGCAAGATAAGACTCGACAACTACATACTCAGGCTAGATTTTTCGTTGCTCACATACGACTCACTCTCGCAAAAAATACCAGCACACTCTCAGGTTGCTTTGACAGATAATGCATTGCGTAAATGGAGGCGCAATTTCAAGGTCGAAGTGTTTTTTCTGGAAGATGAAAGGAGTTCACCCACTTATCATTCTATACACTTTGACATAGTCTCCATTCCGTTTAGTGTGCGACAGTTTACTTGTAGTTGTGCAATTTCAGTTTTGTGTGATTATTGTAGAATATATAGTAATTTGGTATTTGGAATGCTAATAAACTTTGTACTCTTGTATAACAAAAACACAGTAAAATTGGTTATTAGTATTAATAATAATACTTTTCTGATCCAGCAAAGTTGAAAGTTGGCCAACTCGTCCTTTCCATTCCATTCCATTCCAGCCTTATGTCACAGCATAAGAAGTTAGTTCGTAACCAGCGTGCCAGCTCCGTATATGTATGCTGACCAAAATTCCAGTGATCTAACCTGAGATTGTATTGTTGATCAGCCTGGAAGGTTAGGCTAGGTTAAAGCAAAGAGTATAGAATGATAAATGGGTGAACTCCTTCCCTTTTCCAGAAAAAACACTTTGACCTTCAAATTGAGCCTCCATTTACGCAATGCATTATCTGTCAAAGCAACCTGAGAGTGAGCTGGTATTTTTGCGAGAGTGAGCCGTATGTGAGCAGCGAAAAATCTAGCCTGAGTATGTAGTTGTCGAATCGTATATTGCATTTCTTTCTGTTCCATACGATTTCTTCCAACTTTCCAGGCTGACTAACAATACAATCTCAGGTTAGATCACTGGATTTTTGGACCGTATACATATACGGAGTCCGCACGCTGGTTAGGAACTAACTCCTTACGCTGTGGCACAGCGTAATAACAACCAGCGTACCAACTTATTCCACTTTCCCAAAAAAACACTTTGACCTTGAAATTGCGCCTCCATTTACGCAATGCATTATCTGTCAAAGCAGCCTGAGATTATGTTGGTATATTTTGCGAGAGTGGGCCGTATGTGAGCAGCGAAAAATCTAACTTGAGTATGTAGTTGCCGAATTGTATATTGCATCTCTTTCTGCTCCATGCGATTTTTTCCAACTTTCCAGGCTTACTAACAAAAAAGTCTCAGGTTAGATCACTGGATTTTTGGGCCGTATACATATACGGAGTTGGTACGCTGGTTAGGAACTACTCATTACGCTGTGGCTGTGGTTAAAGTGGCTGCCGGTCTACAGAGGTCTGCCGCCCGACACACATAGGCACACGAGAGGATCGTTGTGATGCCACACTAATATCAGCCTGGAAAGTTGGAAGAAATCTCATGGAACAAAAAGAGATGCAAGATACGATTCGACAGCTACATACTCAGGCTAGATTTTTCGCATGAATCAAAGAACTATAAGATTACGACACGCGCATATCTCTCTCAGCTCGCTGCTTGTACGTGACGTCACCGGGAGAGTTCGGTTCATGAATGAATGGATTAAATTGTGATGGAAAAATTGTTTATGGTGTTCTTTTGCAGCATTGTTTTAATATTATAAACTATCAATGAGCTTATTTAGAGCATAGTAGATTTTGTTTATGGGAGTATGTGTGTGAAAAATGAAAAAAATGCAATGTAATTTGTGTGTTATTGCTGTGCTAAAAATCAAAAGAACAATACTGTGGCAGAAGAAAAAACTATTTTATATGTATCCAACAGATACAAATTTTTGTGATCTGTAAAAGGAGCGAAAATGTATTGGAACTTGTCTATTGCATGATTGTTTTTGAAATATTTCCCAAAAGAACATTAAGTTCAGGATTTGAAACACGAAATGCTTGATAGTCTTCTCTGGATAGATTTGAAGGAAAAGTTAGAGCGTGAATTGCTGTCTAAAAATTCAAAGAAGAAAAATACAATTCTCATCTTTCATGTAAAATTAGAAAAGACAACTCTATTGTAAAGTGGAAACAAATCAGCTAGCGTAAATTAAGTCTATGAACTGAAAGATTATGTGCTAACAGCTTTTCCAAATTCTTCCATAACCGCTCTTCAAGATGGTGCTAGAAAGCCCAAATACAATCAGGGTTTCTTATTACTGTGATAAAAATTATGTGGAGGTCTGAACTCAGCTGCATTCTCAAAGTATATGTTTTCTCATTCAATGAGACGGAAATTGACTCCATCAGAAAATTATGTGATGCAAGGCTTGTTCGAAAACTGCAAGCGACCAAAATATTATGCCTTTCAAGCATGGCCTTCATATAAAAGGCCTATCGCGACTTGCAATCTGACAGGTCTTAAGCTACTTTTTAAAATGGTGTAGTCCTCTCGTTATTAAGATTTATTGGGAATTGCACAATGACAATTGTTTGACATTTCTCTGACAATTAGTACTGTGAATGGTTATACTCGGTTGAATCAGGGAATAGAGTCTATTTTCCTATTATCCGGAGACTGGTTTCGAAGTTTTTGTCGCGTAAAAGATATTTCGGATAAGTGTCGTGAAAGTGATGTGTTTATTGTGCTGTATACGCGAGAACTTTGCAATTTGGAATACCTGACACCTACTCTCGGCAATATGAATTGTAAACAATTGCCGTTTGTGGTTGGTAGGATTTATTCCACTTTAAAAATCATCAAATATTGATAATCTGCGAATTCTTCTACACAAACGATATTTCGGATAAGTGTCCCGATGAATTGAGGTCTGATGCTAAAGACTTTTTATGTCTAAATCGCTTGTAAAAGATCCCAAAACAACAGTGATTAACATGACATATGAGTTTCCTCATATCTCCTGTAGGTGGATCTCGTGAATTTCTTTATAACCATAAAAAAACATCACTGTGTGGACTGGTTGGGAAAAGTAGCTTAGGTCCGCCATCTTGTAGGTTAATTGCTTTTGCGATAGACCTTTTATATGAAGGCCATGTTTCAAGGTAGAATCACAAAATAAGGGACTGCTAATTTAACAAATATTGTAAATTCATGTGGATTTTCAATCCATACAATTGTTAGTGATTCAAGAGGTGAAAATCTCACAATCCATAAGGATTTAGAAGTATCCCAGTATTCAAACTTAAAATTTAGGCTCTTCAAAAAAACCCCAGAGATATAAAAATGAATTGCTTTTTATAGACCGACCAACATTTTTTGAAATATGTGAGCCGCGTAGAGGACTTCAATGTTAGGTTGGTTTATTCAATCCGTCATATTGGACGTCCTCCATTTCACAGTTCATATATTTCAATATATATTCCAGAGGAGTCTTAAACTAGAAATGGAGTTTTTGTATTGAAAATAAAATTACTTAAAATGAATAAAGCCTTTTTTTTTAAGTTGAAACCATCAGAAGCATAATTAAATTGTGTTATTTACTATAATATTGTTGCTTAGCCCCATCCCGAAGAGTGAACTTTGACTTTCTCAAATTTATAAACAATATACTTACGTTTTGTTCCGAATCTACATCGTAGATTTAGTTGAAATATACTTTAATCATATTTTGCATAAATTGTACATACATTTTACATGTACTACTAAGCACATAATTTAATTGTACATATTATGATTCCTTAAGTGACGATTTTATGTACAAGAATGTATGCAAACCTGTTTTAATCACGGATTGTTTAAATGAGTTACGCCAGCGCCCATACATTTTACACCAATGCTTGTGAACATGCCGCGTGACGAACTCTCCCGGTGACGTCATGCGCAGAGAGAGAATAAAATGGTCACTCTAGTGTCGCTATCTCTAGTGTTTCTTGTATCATGGATTTTTCGCTGCTCATATACGGCTCACTCTCGCAAAAAATATCAACCCACTCTCAGGTTGCTTTGACAGATAATGCATTGCGTAAATGGGGGCGCAATTTCAAGGTCATAGTGGTTTTTTGGGAAAATGGAAGGAGTTAGCACGCTGGTTAGGAACTAACTTCTTACGCTGGCAGTGCTTATGTGTTCAGTCTCGTATATTTTCTATGCCACCAACTTTGACGTTTATTCTGGAATGGAATGGATCATTGTGTCCGGCGCCACAGCGTAAGAAGTTAGATCCTAACCAGCGTACCAACTTATTCCAGTTTCCTAAAAAACACTTTGACCATGAAATTCCGCCTCCATTTACACAATGCATTATCTGTCAAAGCAACCTGTAAGTGTGCTCGTATTTTTGCGAGAGTGAACCGTATGTGAGCAGCGAAAAATCTAGCCTGAGTAAGAGTTGTCGAATCGTATATTGCATTTCTTTCTGTTCCATGCGATTTCTTCCAACTTTCCAGGCTGACCAACAATACAATCTCAGGTTAGATCACTGGATTTTTGGTCTGTATACATAGTCTGTATACATAGTATACATTGGTCTGTATACAGAGTTGGTACGCTGGGTAGGAACTAACTTCTTTTGAAACGAATTGAAACGAAATTCACAGAATGAGTTGATCTGAACATACTACCAAAGGGTTGCCGGCACGAGGAATTTTTGTCATTTTTTATCGAGAATTTTAACCGTCAAAGTTTCATATAATGAGCATCTTACAATAGAAACAATTAACAAAAATTCAGTTTTTCTTAAATTTCGAAGCTTTTTGCGGCGACAGACCGCAAAATCTTTTCATGCCTATAACTTCCGATCCAGACATCGGATCAAGGAGCAGATGTTAGCAAATGGCTGCTAGAATCGGTCATTTTGTCGTTGTTTTGCAAAGAAATGCAACCATGAAATTTTAATATAATAATATAATATGATAAAAGCAGCAATTGTTTGAATTTCTAAAGTATTGCAATTTTTACTCTCAAAGTCTTTCCGTCCCTACAGCTGCCGATGCAGTCAGCGTCACCTAAGCTTTTGCCACTAACATACTGAGAAATGAAAGTTTCATATAGAGTGAATGCTCCTAATGCTCTAAAAGTCCGCCACCCAACCTGTATTTGTCTCATTACAAGAATCAGACTCAATAAAACGGGCTCTAACGTGCAATAATTGAAACAATACCTATTGTACTTACTTCAGATGCCATTTTGACGAATTCGTTGGGTGTCGTGAGACGAGAAAGGGTTGACATTGACAAAAAAGAATTGTCGACTTTAGGAGCAAGGTAGTCAGCTTTTGGAATAATCACCCTACTATATATCTGGTGTGATGATTCGTTTTATGAATTTATATGAAAATTATATGAAAATAGTCCGATGAATTATTCTGTTAGATTTTCATGTTTTCTCCACTGAATTTTGTTTTTTCCGGCTCCTTATTTTTTTCTTCTTCAGGTTCTACTTTAAAATTGGAATATTTATCGCTTAAATGGATTCCTAAATAAATGAAGCATGTCCGCCAACATTACAAACGATATCTTTTCCACCACATGTTAGACTCTACCTCTGCAAAAATACATTTCTGTATTTAAACGTTGGTGGGGTCAGACGTGTCAGAATTCACTCTTAAAATGAAGTGCGATTTGTGCAAAAATAAAGTCGAAAGACTAGATAACAAAGTGCAGTGTTCGATTTGTTTAAACTTTCTGCATGCAAAGTGTGCAAAAATCGGTCCCAAAGAGATCGAGTATTTAGAAAAGTGCAAACAGAAATATAAGTGTAGTTGCTGTGTGAACCGTCGTAGAGATTCAATGCTTCATGATAATGCAGTGAGTCCGCTAGCTGCCTCGGCATCCGTTGATTGCTCGACCAACATCGCTTCCAGACCAGGTCCATCCGTTAGCAGTGTGCCGTCGCCATCGAATACATCCGTTAACAGTGCGCCGTCGACCTCGAATTTATATGTTAACAGAGGGCCGTCGACATCGAATACATCCGTTAGCAGCATTCCGGCGAAATCGAATACCTATGTTCAAACTGAAGTGACGATGGAAATTTTATTCAAAGAAATTTTGAAGCTGCAGCAAATAAACTCGGATGCTCTTGCTAAAATAAGCCGTTTAGAGGAGAAAAACAATATTTTGGAAAAAACTGTTTGTAATTTAGAATCTAAAATTAATTATTTTGAACAAGAAATGTTAAAAAATTCAATTGATATTGTTGGTATCCCTATTGATCGCGGCTCGACGGTTAACGATAACATCTCTAAACTTTTTACCGTTGGGGTTGGAATTGAGGTGAGCGCGGATGAAATACAAAGCTGCTTCGCTAAAAAAACAAACCATACCGATTCGCTGAAAGTGGTTTGTGTTAAATTTTCATCGTATTCTTCCAAAAATAGGATAATGAACAAGATGCGGTCTGAGAAAATAAAACTAAAGGCTGATATTTTTGGTGATAGTTATAAAAACAATCCCGTTTATATAAACGATTCACTAACTAGCTATAACAGATCGCTGCTAAGAGAGGCAAAACTATTAAAACAAAAAAACAGATGCAAATATGTTTGGGTTAAGAATTCAACCATTCTAGTCAGAAAAAAAGAAGGAGATTCTCCAATTACAATAAGGAGTCGTCAAGATATTTTAAACATTTAAATATACATCTACTATGTCATTATTTGATTCTGCCAGTTCTTCTTCCTTTTCTGACTCTAACTCTTTCAACTGCCTTTGTGTTGAGCACCCATACGGTGATATCAACGCAAACTTCTCAGCCATTCATCAAAACATTAGAAGCTTGCGAAAAAATTTTGATCTTTTTGTGTCACATATCGCTAGTTTGGATCATATTCCTGATTTAATCTTTTTATCTGAAATTTGGATATACAACTCCGAAATATCTGACTTTCATATCCCTGGCTATAATTTTTCCGCTACGTGTAATGATTCGTACTCTGCTGGAGGCGTAGCTGTATTTTTTAAGAATGACCTAAAGTGTGATATTCACAATCTCAGATTAACCTCTTGCGATCTAATATCACTAAACTGTGTAATTGCTGGTTCCACATATGTTTTCATCTGTGTCTACAGACTTCATAAATTTAGCTCTGGTGTTTTTACTGATGAGTTTTCAAATTTTTTAGAATCAATAACCAGTAAAAATGTAATACTCCTAGGAGATTTCAATATCAATATTTTATCGAATAGTTCAGAATCTGACTACTTAATTTCAAATCTGGCGTCCCACGGTTTCGAATCTTTAATTACTGAACCCACTCGTGAATTGAATGCTTCAAAATCTTGTCTAGACCATATTTATCTGAGGCTGCACAAAAACAACACTATCCTTTACAAGTCCACGGTACATAATCTGCATATTACGGATCATAGTTTAATTTTAATTCAGCTAACTTGTAACAGAAATGGACGGGTTGGACATAATTACATTCCATGTCAAAACATTGACTTCCAATCTCTGAAAACAACTTTAAATCATGAGTTATGGGAGGAAGTATATATGGCTGATAATCCCTCTACTGCCTTTGACCGCTTTCTTTGCATCCTAGAGCGTCACATTTCAAATTGCAGCCGTAGCACTCGCTCTAATAAATTTAAACCACTAAAGCCATGGATGAATTTTATGCTTCTTAAGAAAATCAAGAAAAAAAACCTACTAAGCTCTAAAGTTAAAAAACACCCACAGAATACAAGGCTTCAAATATATTATAAAAGACTTTGTCGCGAAATCAATCTTGATGTAGCTGCTTGTAAAGCAAATTATTTCAACAACAAACTTGCCTCAAATTTAGGGAATGTAAAAAAAGAATGGGAAATCGTTAATGAAATTCTAAGTAAAAGCAAAAAAGATAATATCTCCAGCATAACTGTTAATAATTCCATTGTTTCTGATCCTTTAGATGTTGCTAATTTATTTAATGATTACTTTTCGTCTGTTGCAAATAATTTCAATTTCGACAACTCTGAAGTTTTAAGTCCATCTTCTGTTAATGTTTTCTCCAGCCGGGAATTCTCCTCGTTGAGTAGCCTATTTTTTGAGGATTTTTCATCTTCGGAAATCTACAAAATTATTATGTCGCTAAAGTCGTCAGCTTCATCTTCTTATGATAGAATATCCAGCAAAATTTTAAAACAAATTGTTTTTCAAATTTCGGATATTCTGTGCTTCTTATTTAATTTTAGTATCCAGAGGGGGATTTTCCCAGACGCACTAAAACTGGCGGTCGTAGTACCGGTACATAAAAAAGGCGATAAAACTAGTTTAGGCAACTATAGACCCATCTCTCTGCTATCTGTTTTTTCAAAAATTATTGAAAAAGGTGTCAAACGCAGGATAGTGACATTTTTAAATAAAATCAAGTTTTTTAACGACTGTCAGTTTGGTTTTACGTCAGGAAAATCCACAGAAGGTGCCTTACTAAAATTCTGTCACGAAACTTATAGTACAATAAACGAGTCCAAAATTCCCGCAGCATTATTTATTGATATCACTAAAGCTTTCGATCTGGTCGATCATTCCATCCTACTGCAAAAACTTTATAGTGCAGGAATAAGGGATAATATTTTAGATTGGTTTCATTCCTTTCTTTGCGATCGTAAGCAGAAAGTTAAAATAAATGACATCTTGAGTTCTGCAACGACTCTAAATATTGGAGTTCCTCAAGGATCGGTCCTGTCTCCAGTATTATTTCTGATTTTTATAAATTCACTATTTTCTGAAAACTTTTATGGGAAAATTACCGCTTTTGCAGATGACGCTGTCTTGTCCTACTCCAGTTTCAATTACTTTGAAACATACGTCAAAATGAGCCACGACCTTGAAATTTTAAGATATTGGTTCAGTGTCCATAAACTAAGGCTGAGTGACAAGACAAAATATATGATATTTAACCTAGTGAGATCAGTTTGTGTTGATTTAAATTTGACTTTCCACGCCCCAACCTGCTTAAAATATCTTTTTTCACCAATGATAGCTGAAGATGAGGTTTCTTACTCTTTTGATCAAAATGCGAGTTGTTCTCCATACTGCTTTGATATTGAAAGAGTTGATAGTTTTAAGTATCTGGGAGTGTTAATTGACACCAAATTAAATTGGAGAGATCACACCGTGTATCTGAAAGCATATTTCAATAATGTGGTAAGACAATTGTATCACTTAAGCCTATATTGTCCCTTTTCAGTCTTAAAACTAGTTTACAACGGTCTGTTTTTGTCTAAACTACAATATGGATTAAGCTGCTGGGGAGGTACACATTTTAATAAGCTGGAACCATTGATTGTAAAACAAAAACATGCCGTTCGAATTATTTTCAAAGTTCACCGCAGAACGCCAAGTTTTAATCTATTTCAAGCACTAGGTACACTTCCATTAAGGCATTTGTATTTTTTTAAGGTTCTACGAATTTTCTTCGAGAACTCAGGTTATCAAACACCAAGAGTTTATGATTCAGCTAATCTACGGGTTAACACCAGAAATTTAGTGGTAGTTCCCATTTGCAATAAATCGCACTTTAGTCGCTTTTACAGCATTGTTGCACCTCGTCTATTTAACCTTTTGCCACCAAATATTAGAGGCGAGTCCAGAAAGACATCGTTTTCGAAAAAAATCAAATCTTGGCTCTTTTCTATTGATCACTTGGGCGTTGAAAAACTGTTGAATCCCTTAATATAACCTTTGCATTTGTTCTCAATGTTTTTTTTTCCAATATTATTTTTGCTATTTTTCTCTATCTACGGTCTTTTATATCTTAGTTAAATTTATGAGTCCCCCACCATAAATTGACGATTCATGTTTTTTTTTTCTATATTATTAACGGGCATTCGACTCTTGCGAAAAGCAACTGAATGCTTCGTATTTCATCTGCATCTTCTTCAGCACCATTTAAAATATAAAATATCGAGTTAGTTGGATTCTGTCTTATTTTATTTCATTCTTTAAATTTTTTATTTCTTGATGTTAGGTATAAACGTAATTTAAGTTCAGAGGATTTTGTTTGAATTTATTATAGCTGTAAGTTTATGCACATGAAATAAAGACTATTATTATTATTATTATTATTATTATTATTTGTGACAAATCTTTTTATTTTCATGTGTTCTCACTGACAGAATTTTCTTTAATCATGCGAGTGAGAGAAAATCGGAAGCCACGTTTGTGTAAACATGTGAATCAAATATGCTTAGGTGCTTTTTAATGTGAAAAATTGTGCTGGAAAGGATCATTGTAAATACGTGCACTAGTCAAGGGTTGATGACACACGCAGGAAGGATTTTTCTCAAGAGAAGATCAAGCGATTCGCAGAATGAAATATGTCATTATGGCGCTTCCGATGGATTCGTATTTCTGATATAGAAAAGCTATTTTTCAATGATGTTTTGATCACGAATGCATTCTAAAAATATTAAAACAGTCGGGTACTTGGAAAATTTCAGAGAGCATAAAATTTGAGAAGTATGACATATTCTGTGTACGTGCCTAAAGCACAAAGCCAAAATAGAAAAATTAAGTATCGGATGTCTAACGAGAGCATCAGCATTATAACTAATATCACAATTATCTCAATAATAGTGTATGCACGAAATTGATACGAACGGATGAAGATGCTGGATTACGATTCAAATATCTCTAAATATCTTTCAAAAAATTTAAATATATCTAGCTTCTGAAAGCAAATTTTGAATCAACCTTTGAGTTTTATTTATATTTTTTCCATTTTTCAAGAGCAGGAAAACATTTCGGCTTACCAAGAAGAAGAAATACGTTCTAACTTTCCCCGAGGAGAATCAACTTAAGGGGACGTAGCACCTTCAAATTGAAAAATAAATGCTTTTTTCAAAGGCTTGTTTTTAATTGAATAAAAAAACGTATCTTAATGAAACTTTTTAAACATACTTTACATGTTTTATACTACATTAAAAAAATTGTTACAAATGTTTTGTGGCCCCCTGTCGTCTGCTACAATTTTTTGAAAAATACACCAAAAAAACCTGGCGTGCATGATAACTGTCCTCAGGAAAGTCTGAAAAAACAAACAAAAACGTGGTTTAGATCAACATCAAAGCGGCCTTGGAATGAACTGTTCTGCATGTTCCAGCGCACGTTCGCCAATAGTAACTCCCATTACTTGCATTATTTTCAGGATACCCATAAATCCTTCATTAAATGTACATGCAGAAATATTTGCAGCCATATTTAGCACGTTTTTCCACAAAAAGTATGTTTGGGGGCCAAATTCCAAACACAAGAATGATAGCTTTCGTTATTATTCTGCGTAAAATTGCCCAAGCAGCGCTTTAATAAATCTTTTGATGATAAGTCAGCATAAATAGGCTTTAAAATTTCTTATACCTCATCATCTAAAGGTAGAGGATGCTTGAAATGTTTTAATGCATTATCACCAGCTGCCTCCGCCTTGCTCCAGTTACACAAAGTCGTTTCTCCAATAGGACAATAACAGTGTTGAGGGTTCTCATCAGTTGAAATTTTGTGGTAATATGTTGCCCAAATTTACTGGCGCATATTTTCAATTGAATCAGGATTTCGTCGTATAGCTAGGCCATAATATGTGGCAACATTTTTCATTAATTTTAGTGTCAGTTGAACTTTTTTCGGACCTTTTTTTGGAGATTCTACACGTTTTTTACAGCTATTTTTTTTTGTTTTTTTTTTGCCAAAGCTAACTGTTTTTTTGCTTCTTTTAAAGGAGATGACTTACTTATCTTTGTCTACACTTTGGGTTAAGTCGATGTAGAGATATAGCGAAGTCAACGAAAATCATAGAAAAAATGACCTTGGGGCGCTTCGCTATATATACTCACAAAATTTTTTTTTTAGAATTTCAATTTTATATTATTAAAATTATGTTTTTAAAGCTCCATTCTAACATATTCAATCAAAAAACAAAAATCGATTTTTCAAAAATTTGGAGGTGCTACGTTGCCTTAACATTACAATAAAATGCTAATCTTTCTTCATAAATTTACAATTTTCGTGTGGAAATTGGACTGTCGGGTTAGTATGACATCGATTGAATTTTTTTTGGCGTTTGACGATCACGAGCGTGAGTACATTTTTGTTTGTTAGTGGAAGATACATTTGTAAGCGTAATCAATTAAAAAAAAATCAGAAAAATACACGAACTATGCAGCAACTCAGAAACTTAAATGATAACGACCGTAGCAAAAGTGAGAAGTTTTTCAATAATGAAGAAGTTTTCCAAATAAACCTAATTATTGTTTTAATAAAAAAAACCGATTTTTCCTTTCGAAGCTTGAATTTTGTGACAAATATCGATATTTCGAGGGTAATCTGCCCTCTTCTTCAAGTAAGCACTTTAAATAAAAGTAAGTACCTAAGTTATTTTAAAATTAGACCGATAGACACTGAAGAAGAGGGCAGATTACCCTCGAAATATCGTTATTTGTCACAAAATTCAATACATCTAGCTTCGAAAGGAAAAATCGGTTTTTTTATTAGCATATTTTTTTGAGCTAGGAAAAAATTTGTACACATTAAATACAATTAACACAACTAATTATTGTTTTTGTTGAAATATTTTTTACTACTCACTACTGAAAAATGTAAACTTGATACGAGATAATTTAGCTTATTATGTGTGCTGATTAATAGTTAAAACTAATTAATTTAATATTTAAAGAAACCTGAAAACTATTTTGTAACTATCTGTCCATTAACTAATTCAAAACATCAATTTATAAGATAATTTGATTTATTATTGTTAAAAATAAAGTGCTGATATCTTCGGGTTATCGGAAGCTCTACACTTTTCTTCAAATTTTTTGTTTAGGATATCACAATAATCTGCGAACATAAGTTTTTTATGCAAACTACAGGTGGAGTAAGTATCTAGGGAGATCAGAAATCTTCTTGAGCGCTCTGTTTTGCTGTATTTCAACTTTTTAATTGACAAGTGGCAGCCAGACTGGAGCTCTGTATGCTATAAATGGTAGGAATATAATTTTGCAAATAAAGAAATATTTTCTACTTACTTTTTATAATTTTCTACTTTTCTATTTAAATATTTTATTTTGAATGTGATTTTTTATGTTAGGGCACCATTTGCCACAAATAGGGCACCATTTTACCTCTTGAATTTCAAGTCTCATGTTTTTTGTGGTAGGTTTCTGGGTCATATTTTTCTAATAAAGAACATGCATTATGTTTTCTCAGCATCAACTCTGATTTGCCATTTTGTGAAGTATAGGGACATTTCAAGTAGGTAATTTTCAATAGCAGACATCAATTCAGATGCGTTAGCACCAGCAGAATGCAAGAGCGTATCGTCGGCAAAAAGACCTAAATTTATTTCGGGACATTTGGAAATATCGCTAGTAAAGATAAGATAGAGGGCCAAGTACTGATCTTTAGAGAACACCGGCCACAACACGGTAAGTTTCAGACTTAGTGCGACCAAGTTGAACATAAAAAGTCTTATCTAGACATTAGAAAGAAAAGTCCTATCTAGAACTAAGTTATGGTGAACATAGTTGGCAAATCTTTTAAGTTGATACATTGTGTTTTCCACGGAATCCAAATTGTTCATTAGGTATAAATGAGTGAGTTTCTAAAAAATTCTAATCTTTGGATTTTATTAATTTTTCCAGTAATTTGCTCATGGTGCTCAAGAAGCTAAGAGGACTGTAACTTTCAGCAAAATTATTATCTATGCCAGGTTTTAAAGTAGGGACAATTTTTGCTATTTTCCATTTTTAGGGAAGTAAGAGAAAACCAAGTAATTATTAAATATTATCAGTAGCTAATTTACTGCTTTACTTGGTAAGATTTTCAATTGAGAGTTGCTTATTTGATCAGCACCCGGTGATTTCTTATTTTGAAGTGAATGAATAAAGTGCAATAAGTCTTTTCATTTGAACGGTGAAGATGTGCAGCTGGTTTCGTTAGCCAGTTGATTTGAGCTATTGGAAACCACAGTTTCAATATGAACATGCTTTGTGTTTAAAGTAGATTCTTGAGCAGCGGCAAAATGCTGTGCATGTCAGATTCTGAAAAAACAGACGGCTCTCGCGTTTAAGAGGCAATATTAGGTCTGTTTTTTATTGCTCCGGTACAGAATAGAATAGAACAATGACACAAAAAAACGATCCGTCACAAAATAGCTGATGCATTCGTTAAGCTTTCTATAGGTTGCTTTTTTCGCTGTGGTAGCACAAAACAGCAAAAATAACAAAGGAAGAAAATAACGAGTATAAACTACCACAATCGATAGAAAATAGAAAAAGAACTAAAAGAAAATTACTTTTTTTTCACTTTCTACACATTATGAAGGCTTTTTCTGATTTCCTAACAACCAAAACATTCAACATAACCTTGAAAAATTCAAAGCCACCTCAGCGAAAAAAAGCAACTACTCATGAGCTTTTCTTTTTTTTATAATATCTGCACATTCTATACTTCAACACGTGAACAACCTCTACAGAGCAGAATTTCTGTACTAGTGAATTCACTGGTACAGAAGTGTTGTTGTTTTCAATGCGTCTGTCCTGTTCTGTGATAGATGGAGGAGCAAAAAACGCGCCTATTATTTGCTTTTTACTAATTTTCGAAAAAAGTTAGTATTAAACTCACTTCGCCGAAAATTCCTCATATATATATATATATATATATATATATATATATATATATATATATATATATATATATATATATATATATATATATATATATATATATATATATATACATATATATATATATATATATATATACATATATATATATATATATATATACATAAATATATATCAGCAAAATGATTAAGGGAGATAATCTCAGGAGTGGCCGATCCGATTGAGCTGAAATTTTCGGAGAACATATGTAGATGTATATAGTGGGTAGGCCTATGGCTTGCTAGAATTCAGATATCTTTAGCCTTTTGGCGGCGACGGGCGTTTTGGTCAATTTTCGGGTACTCCTCTATTTCCAAGCAGTGTAAATTTTTGTTAAAAAAAAGTATTGGGAATGAAAACTTATTATGTTTTAAGCTTTTCTATGATAAAAAATTGGAAATTTTGAGCCTTGTGTAGGCGCGGAGTGCCTAAAAGTAGGCAAGGATTTTTTTCAAATTTCGATTTGTCATAGCTTCTAGAAAAAACAGTGGATCATCGTGAAATTGGCAGAACGTATTGATGAGACAATTTTCAAAATTCCGCCGTAAACAAGAACGGCACCCATGATCAAATTACCTCTATTTTCAGCACTCTAAATTTCTATTCAGGAGAACTGACGATCGGATAATGCGATCAATACGAAATTTACAGGACATGTTGGAATTAGGTATGACCAGGTCTGATAGAAGATAGATTTTGAAATACGGGCAATACTGTGGCAGTGGTGCCATTTTGAAAAATCACCGAGAAAAAAAACTGGTTTTCGGCCTATAGCTTCCGATTTAGCCACCAGATTTTAACAAAATTCACGCAGTAGATGAACCTTACTCTAAGGCCCGTTTCACACGAGACACTCGGTGTCCGGCCACTGTGTCTCTAGCCACTGCCGGGGCATAGAAATAAATGAGAGCATACACACAGAGCCACAGTGTCCGGGCCACAATTCTATACAAAAACAGTGGCTGAGGATTCAGTGGCCGGACACCGAGTGTCTCGTGTGAAACGGCTCTAAGATAGATTTCATAGAAATTTGGTTGAAAAAAGAGTTTAGGGTTGCCAGCTATGGCAATTTTTGTCTCCTAAATATTGTGAATTTGCTCAGGAAAATAAAGGTTTTTTCCCTATAGCTTCCGATGCAGTAACGAAACCAAAACGAAATTCACGTGAGAAGTGGATCTTGCTGCATTTTTAATTCTGTAGGAATTTCGTTGAAAAATCATGAAAGGGTTGCCAGCTATGATGAATTTCGTAATTTATTGACATTTCTTTATCGAGCGATGTTGTCATAAAATTTCCAAATGGGAATGATTCTGCAATGACAGTTAACAATAAATATTTAATATTTAATAATTCTGAGCTTAGTCCCAGGCTACGTCAATTACACTATTTTTTGAGAAATATTCGAGGTCTGGAGCTTTTTTATGAACGCTTTGTGCTTAACGATCCAAAATATGTATTTTTTCTTATTTGCAGCGGGCAGCTTTCAACCTTTAGAGAAGCTCTTTTGTTACAACTCGCTAGTATTGAAAATATCATTTTGTGTGTGAGAAAGCGCGAGAAAGCGATGTTCCGACCGAGTCTGGTTGTTTTTGTCGGCAATTGAAGAGGTAGTAGCTACTAGATGCTTTTGTTGACGTTATTTAATTGCAACACTCTGAAAAATTTCACCACTTAAAATTTTATAGAATCAAATTTAAATCAAAAGTTGAAACACTTTTAAATAAAAAACGAATTTTATTTGAACTCCACTTTATTATAAAAATTTTATTTTCATATCAAAAATTTTCATCATTGAATGAAAAATAAAACATTAAAACAAACAAGACACTTTGATTCAGCGTTATTGAAATGAGGTCAGATTATTTGAATGCATATCATATTTGAAAATTTTTGATTTAGCGTCATATGCATTTCTTTTTAATTCAAATAATCTGACCTCATTTCAATAACGCTGTATCAAAATGTGTCTTGTTTGTTTTAATGTTTTATTTTTCATTCAATGATGAAACATTTTGATATGAAAATAAAAGTGTTTCAACTTTTGATTGAACTTTGATTCTAAAAAATTTTAAGTAGTGAAATTTTTCTGAGTTATATAGTTATATTATTTGCGCTTCGAAACTACTTTGATATGATTCATATTTATTTACAATGGGCTTACTTTTTCCCCCATTTTTCCTGCATCATCTTTTCTTTTCAATCATATCGATTTTCATACAGATTTTTAAAAAGTTAAACAATTGAAAGCCCTTTCAAGCCAGTGTTGGGCAAACAAATTGTTTTACTATAGAGCATTAGCCTGGCAAAGCCGAAAAATGTCTACGATTCGTAATTTTGTTGCTAAAAGAGCAAAGTTGTCCCACTACAAAAATAATAAAACAAATTGTCTCAGCCTGTTACGTTTGAGCTTGGTTACAGGTTAGACAAAGACCAGACAAAAGCCATCAAGAGTACTTTATGGGCCTTTGTCATCTCAATAGAGTTTTTCTATGGATTTAATTTGAAAAATCTTGGGCATCTAAGCTCCAGAAATTTAATTTATTCAAGATTCGGCGTCGCGTTACAGAACGAAATTTTGCAGAAGAGCTGAAGTGCTCTAATTTAAAATTTCAAACGTTTACCACATGTAGATATGGTGGACTAGAAAAGTAACCGAACAAACAACATTTCTGAATGCCTTAGTAGTCGCTTAGATTTCCAGATCGTAGTGCGTAAATCCACATACCGTAAGTGCATTCTTGGCAGGTTCCTTAAATGTATAACCTTTTGAAAGCTAAGCGAATTATGATTTTTCGAAACAAAATAATATTAAACTTGAATAAGAATCATATTAAACTGTTCCTCTACCTTTGCCAAATCCACGAAAATAGACAAAATTTTCCGATCTAGTTCATATCAAGCACTGCAGCTTTAACAATATCATTGAAGATAGATTCATAGAACCAGTGCCGCATCTTTCCACCTCACATCGAATCGTCGTTCGGTCAAACTTCAGTTTCTGTTGCGGTAAGTCTGGGTAAGTCAAAAATTAAAATTTTCGGTAGATTAAATTTATTATCCTAATATTGTTTGAAATCGGGTGTACCAACCCAGGTGACGATGCAATCACGATGCTTTACATTGAATTTCAATTCAGGGAAATTCAAGCTTGAAGCAGAACTTTACTGCTTCACGTGTATTGACAACGCATTTTTATTACTGCCTCTGAATCTTTTGAAACTAGTCAATGTGAAATCGGTCTGGAAAAATCAGTTTTAATATATTTTAAATATTAAAATGTAGAAATTTTGAAATTTATTCACTGTTTAAGTATGTATACTTTCTTTGAAATGCAATGTCGTCACAGCTAAATATGTATTTCGTACACATTAACCTAAACTGCGATTAAATCATCGCAATATCATTTCCACCAAACCCATGCATTATTCCAAACCTCTTATCGATTCAGCGAGTCGCAAAAGATCCTGAGCGTTAAGTTCTTATGAACTCTATGAAGTACGCCAATTTACTAATCGTTGATTGTGCACCGATGGCGATTCCTGAAGAAGATGCGGGATTGGCGCCTGCAAGTCTATAACCTTGACATGTTACAGCGTAAAAACCTCTACCTGACGATTTTTCGTTTCGAAAGTCTTAAAAAAGTCAAATCGAATGTGATTTGGAAATGTAAAACATCCATCCATACGCATTCAAATTGCCATGCGTTCTCCTTTGCGAGCCTTCTTTGAAATGTGAAATGTGTGAAATTTCATTGAAATTCGACTGTTTCTTATTAATGTTTCATGTTCCGGCTGATGATGTCTTCTTCTACGCGCTCTGTATCTACGTTTGACCCAGTATGACCGATCGTTACTCTGGAATTGTATAACACTTGATTAACACAAATTTGCTTCGATGGTTTGCTTAGAGTCGACAGTGTAAGGTGAAATAGATGATTCGCAGAAGAGCTTTCCTGGCGCCTTTGAGTCATTCAAATTGTCTATGATTTGTTCAAATCGGATTCCTGTCTGCATCATATGCATGTGATGTTTTAAAACTGATTAAACTGTAACCAATCAATAAAAAGATCATGGATATGGCGTCTGCTAGTGTGCACCGTCTTGTCAAATTGGCGATTCGAAAGCTATTCAACGCCTAATGCCACCCACTGTGGAGTAGAAATTTGAATTCTACTTTTTGTAGGTGGTCAAGCTATCCATGATACGAATCTATGGCATCTATGTTTAAAGATGTATTATACTAACCATCTCTTTGACGCTTATCACCAAAGAAGCAGATTGAATAAATTTCAATTGATTCTGCTTGGTTCCTGTTCAATCTGAAATTCTAATTTGCAACTTTCTTAGACTAAAGCACTTAAAGCACTTGGATTTCTGACGTCTGAAACAACTTTGAAAGCAGATAAATGTATGTATGGGTGTACATGAAACCGGCACGTTTTCAGAATTTCGCTGATTTTGCATGTAACAGCGGAAGATAACAAGATGCTTCAAATATGATCGGTCTTCAAAGTATCTTAAGTTAAAAAAAAATTACATTTCGTTCAATTTCTCACGCTATGCGAACGTATGAGTGTACGATCATACCAACGAACGATACCTGTAACGAGCTCCATCGATTTACATCGCCTCCCGAACTCGGTTCTGTTCGGATTCTGAAATATGAAATATGAATGAAGATGGATGTGCTTATTCATGAACTTGAGATGTAGCTACATACACATATGTGCGTAATCTACAACATAAGCGACTGCTGTCAATCAGAAATGAAATGATTTTTTTCGCAAGAGTTATTATAACGTAATTATTTCCATGAGCTCAACGGAAGCAGTTCACATGCCGAAGTCAAAACGCCATAAATTCGAGGAAATCCAATAAATTCTGATTCTATCATTTTGCTTATTTTAAAGATCAGTCACTTTGAAAAATATCCAGAATCATGCAATTTACGTCATATAAAAATAACTAGCAGCGGGGTTTTTGAAAAAGGGATCGATCTTAGCCACCCGATTACTACTGCCATTCGAAATTCCTTTAAAGTGAAATGATCACCCTTAAATCATTGGAAACGCAAAGTCACGCATTGCTCTCATACAAACTATACCTAGAATAGCAATGACAGTATCTTTTTGGCGAATTAGACAAGTTACATGTATTTTACAATACGAACAGAAGAATGGTCCGTGCGAACGAAAGAGTTTAAATCAAACCACGACAATACATTAAAACTGTCTTATACTCGCTTGATCTTATCGGAATCGATTTGAATTATTGTGGACACCGAAGCAGCTAGCATACGCCGAAAATATAAAAGCAAAAAACAAAATAACAAAATAATAAGAAATAAGCTTCACTGGAAGCCAATTGGCTTTTTATTAGCCTAATACCAATGGTGGGGAAGATGAGAGCGGAAAGATGTGCGTGGGGAGTAGCTGTAGCACCACGACCAGGATATCGAAATATTCTTCTGTGGATAATATAAAAGCCGCTCCGCGAAGCTTTCAGTTATCATTACGTTCCGACAGGATTCAAAATAACATTAGAAATTGTGAAGTACCACTTTGTAGTACACTTTGTTTGAAGGTTGTTCGTTTCGAATAAGATAAAGTCGTTAACGGTTATTTTTTATTTCGCAATTCTGTGTAAAGTGCGATTTTACTGATAGTGCCCAGCTAAGATAACTTACGGGGCTTGCGATGTTGGTTTTCGAAATTAAGGTATGTGATAGTGTTGATTATGTTTGCAATGGATAAGAGTTGGATACGTTTTCCGGAAGTGTGAGCAAGTTTAGTTATATCTATCAAATGTAACTGTTCAAAGAGTTCTTTTGTAGTGACGGCAGGTTCCTTAAATTCGTCTGAGTGGCGAAAAGACACACTTTCGTGAATTGTTTCCAGTTAAGTGCAGTTTTTCAAATTGAAGTAGCTTAATAGGTGTGAGAAATATGGGATTCAGTAAACTTGCGGTTCAGTTATAACTGATTAGTGACCAATTTTTTTCAGAACTATCTTCATACATCCAGCAGTGACTATCAATTACAAATATCAGACCTTTTTAATTTTGTGATGCAGTACAAATGAATATCCCAAAACGAGCTATTTGCTACAACTTTAATATTTATGAAGATGAATACAAGTTACAAGTGCATTCATTTTTGTTAGAATCATGAAATTTAAAATAGGAAGTTGGTTTTAATTTTGAAAGCTTTTCATCATTAAATAAATGGATGATTTAGTACAATGTAATGTATCTTGCTCATCTTTGAACTGCGTTTTAAGAGTTTTAAAAAAGTTTAATTTAAAAAAAGCCAAATAAACAGTAATTCAAAGTAAAGTACTTTCACTGCACAATTGCTAAAATTACTAAATCGTAAGTGGATTCTAATCAGGAACCACACGCGTTAACAACCGGTGTTCTATCCATTTGTGTGCACAAGCTTTTACATATTTTAGTTCTTTTAATATATATTAACGCTTAAGTGCCTAGAAACCTCTTAATTTCAAATTTTTATGAAAGGATTAAAACTTAAAAACATTTTTAAAAGCACATTCTTATCAAATTCATTTTTATAATCTAATAAATCAAAGGTAGTTTTCCAATAAAACCATTTATAAAAAAATGTCATGAAAAAATGTCATGATTTGATTGTTTTCCTATTCTTAATTTTTGAAAAAATCAAGAGATAAATTATCTGGTTTGGATGGAAAGCTCTTTCTGCCACTATACTTTATCTTTGCATTGGCTAAATTGCTGAAAATTCACCAGTATGCTCCCAACTGTTCAACAGAATAGTAAATCGAGTGTAGTGACTCTTAGAGCGTGATTATAAAATGCAGTTTCTAAGCTCTCAGGTGTTAACCCACTGCCTCCTTTTAAAATTGATCTGATCTAAGGTTTGGCCGAAATCGAGCACTAACTTTTTAATAGACGTTTGCTTTTTGGTTGTAACAGATTTATGAATTTATTTTAGAACACCACCAGTGACACGCTTTTGATTCTGATGGGCTTTTTTTTATTCTGATTACATGAGAGCGTTGATTTTTTTTATAAAAAAACGTTCATAAATTATTTTACGGTGGATAGCGTCATTTCTTAGATTTTGTTGGCCAAAAGAATTTACCGTTAATATTTTTTTCTTTTATATAATGCAATACTGAAAGAGCTATGGTATATTCGGAGTGATTCTGTTTTTCAAGGGGTTTAGTTCATTTAACTAAAACATATACATAGTAGAATATTCGATTATTCGTTCAAAATGTCTGCGACTTTGGGGTGAAAAGGGATATAATGAAAAAATAGTTGCAAATTTTGCCGTCACCCTAGCAATACAGCCCTTTTCGGGCCTTGGATGCTTGGGATAACGCCTTCGATTGTGAGTCTCCTAATGTTTTTTTTTTTTTGCTTTTTAGGCAAAATATACAAACGATTGATAAGTTTTTTGCTTTACTCATCGTCTTGGATAGACAAATTTCGAAATTCCTCATAGCACAAGAAAGATGTTTCCTATATTTTTAGAAGTCGAAATTTGCTCTCGAGAGACTTCACGAACTGATAATTAGATCTGATTGAAATTCATAGAATGTACTGGTTTTAAATGGATAAAAATCTTTCAACCCTATAAGTTTTATCGCAATCATCGGATCGAAGCGATATTTACTGGGTGAGCCTGTAGCGATTTAATCGGTGCTGATATGGCTTTACCGAAGGCCAATCAAGATGCTTGCCACAAGTGTGATGCGAGCCATCATCGGGGCAGAAAAAGATTAATCGACTTTCGAACAGGGTGCCTTAGAAAGGGCCTGACTTCATATGGTCCGCCTTCTAGTCACTAGAAAATGGGATGGACTTGCTCCAAGAAAAACGAAAAGGAAGCTACGTTTTATCCGTCCGTCGTATTAACACTCAGTAGCCACAATATCTAAGTAAAACACAAGAGGAGGGTCTATGCCTGAGGGAAACCAGAAGGTTCTCAGGCATGAGCTGTTAAGCTAAATTCAGGCAAGAAGCAACAAAATGCGTCCACTAGAAAGCTAGTTGAAAAAGGAAAAGAAAAAACATAAACAAAGGAAAAGTGTCTTCACTTTAGATGCAGACCTGTGTTGCGGCCGACTTGCCGATGTGTAAAGCAGGCAGCTCCGGCCTAAGGTGTTATGGAGGCCTACACCGCCCTATGATTAGCAGGAGATTGTTCATATAATGAAACAAAAATACTTCTGTGTTTAAGAAATATTTTGTGTACTTATTAAAATATTGTGTGTTTGTGTACGATTAGCTAATATAATTGCGGAACCATCTGGTTTCCTTAATAAACTGTGCTATCCCCATTAAGTCCACGGCGGATAGTTCAATCAAACTTGTGAGGAATAGCCTACATAACTTTTGTAATGTTAAAATTCTAGCGCACCAGAATCGTTAGAAACGCTAATGTCCGATGAACAGTAGAGAAATCGTGCAGATTTTGAGTGTATATTCTATCAGCCTTATTACAGTCAGCCTGTTTCGCACAAGAATGAAATCGATAGTTTGGAAAGATTTTTTGGGTCACTTGCTACTTATATTCATATTGCTTAGGTTACAAAACTTTGAAAACAGCATATCCTGTAACATAAAGTAAAGTAAAGTAATCCCACGACAACTCTCGTACGGGTCTAGGGGTTGAAGCTGGTAGAGAGCTTCATTACAATTTTTTTAATCATTGTGAATACGAGTGTGGAGTGATTAGTTCCACGACTCACTTTACCCCTGATTTAAATCAGGTACCTAATCAGAACTAGGTGAACTCAAAGTTTGGTGCGTGGACCTTCGTCCGAACCTGGATTCGAACCAGGGACCCCACACGTAAGAAGCTAGTGCTCTACCGACTAGGCTACTCAAGCTTGTGTAACATAAATGAAGTAAATGTTCAGTGTTTGCAACACTTTGCAAGCACTGCACTAAAAGTCTACTATATCAACAAAATCAACTTACCCTATGAATCTCGTTTTCATCCGGTGACTTCATCGAAAGAAAGATGTTTGCGGTTTCCATCCGAAAAATTTACCAAAACTGGGAAAATGAAAACATTGGTTACTTATTTTCATCGTAGATTTTCATCATATGAATAATTTACGCTAGCAAAATGATTCGTGCTGGTAATCCTTTGCTGGCACCAAAGCCAAAAATATATCGAATCTGCTTCACGTCGAAGAAAACTTATCCTCCGAATTTCGTTTCAATCTGATAACTGCGTTGGAAGTTATAGGGGTACAAACGATTTTAGGGTTACCACTCTCAAAAATTTTCAAACTTTCGAAATCTTAAAATGATTACTGGCAGAAAATTTTATGATAAAATCGCTTACTAAATATATGGCAAAAAAATACAAAAACAATCATAGCTGGCAGCCCTACCGTGATTTTCAACCAGATTCCTACTGAATATTGCCTACATTAACGTCCATTTACCAAGTGAATTTTGTTTTGATTTTATTCCTGCAGTGGAAGTTATGGACAAAAAGATTTATTTTGAAGAGCAAATTTTCAAAATCCAAGACAGCAAAATTACCGTAGCCTGCAGCTCCAAATTTGAATTATAGTAAAGTTTAGCTAGTGTGGATTTCGTCAAAATTTGGTGTCTAAAACAGAATTTACAGGACAAAACGCTGTTTTTTTCTAAGTGATTTTTCAGGATAGCACCACTGGCACAGGATTGTCCACATTTCAAAATCGCTTCTACCAGACCTGGTGCTACTCTAAATCAATACATACAGTTGTATCTGATTATCGTGTCGTGAGTTCCCGTGAGCATAAGTTTCCGGTGCTAAAAATATAGGTAAATTGGGGAAGGGTTACCAGCCTTATCTGATATGGAATTTAAAAAGTTTTACTCGGGCTGTGTTCACACAGCATAGGATTTATATATGAGCTGCTGTTTTTCTAAAAAGCGAATATTTTTGATGAGACTCGATGATTTGAAGGTTTTCACTTTCAGTGCCTGCCGTAGCTACAGGGTTGTTCATGTTTATGAAACATTACAGTAGTCTACAACTTCATAGCATCAATATGTCTTGCAAGTTTCATAAAGATCTGATAGCTTATCAAAAACTATCGCAATTCAAAATTTTCCTAATTTTCTCGATCTAGCGCACATTCACATTTGAAACACGTTTTAAATTCATTTCGCAAAGTTTTTTTTTTTTTAAAAATTATTAGCCCCTAGAATTAGAAGGATATTTAAAATATCACTAAAATGACCACCGGCAACAAAGAGTTAAAAATCAATAACGTTTGGTGACGCCTGGACTTATTCTACAGATACACAAACGTATCCTGAAAGTTTCAGCTTCTAATGTTTTCGAACATTGGTAAAAATTAATTCAACATAAACCTTTTTTTTCAACTCAAAGAGTAGGGATTTCCGGTAGTGTGACTTAGCTGTATATACGCTTACGTACCTAATATTGTACCTCATGTACCCTTGGAAGTTTTATTTTTCGAACAACTTGGAGACTTTTTCCCCATGATACCTTCCTGGATAAGTTTACTGAAGTTATTTCATCGGCTCTGTATATTCATGTCTTCTTCGTTTCGTTTCTATATTATTGTGAGATCAACTTTTTGTCAAATAATTATGTTTACTTTTACATTTTTGGTATCATATGCTTAAATCTTTTGTTGTTTTAAATTTTGCTGAATTGTGGACTCCTTCTTAATTTTTATACAATCATAATGTTTCCCGCATCCGATGAAATCCCGCAAACAAAAATAGCATACAATACAAATTTGGATCAAATTATACAGCTTGATCTATAAAACGGAAAGGGGTTTCAGCCTCACAGAAATGTCGTAGAAGCTGCTTGAGCTCTCTAACTCTGTTTTTTTCTTGATTCGAAATAAAAGTGACAGCAATACATAATAACTATTGCAAATAATTTCAAATCAATTCTAATTTATCAGTTTCTTTTTCAAATTTACTTTAATTATGAAACTATTTTTACAACAAATAAACTTCAGATGCAATTAAAATTCAAGAAGTTTTCTTTTTATTCTGGAAACTGCGTAAATTGTTTGAAAGATTGTTAAACGCAGATCATAATAATATGTATCATGATAATATATAGACATAATTGAATTTCAATGAAAATATGAACAGCTCACCAGGGAACGTAAAAACTTATCTACATTACTTATTTGGAAAGTTTTTCGTTTTGAAACTATTGAGCCTTATGACGGAAACTTTAGCCTTGAAATCATATTGAGTATTGATAAGCGAAATTCACAGTAAAAGTCGTCACAGGATTATAGTGGATTAAAAAAATTTCAACAAAAAAAAGAATATTCTTTGTGTGTATGAAAAAACGCAAGCGTTCTTCAGGGTAATTCATGAATGATTCGTTTAATCTATGTTTACAAGAGTAAAAAGCTTACTGTATTTGAAATGTATTCCAATTGGAGCACACACATGATTCGAAATAATAATAATGCTTGTGTGTTCACAGAATACAGCTTCTTATCATCATCTCTAATTTTAAACATTCCTATCTCCATCAATTAATTATTATTGTTCGCTATCTTCTGATTACTACGCTCAAGCAACCTTCTAGCAAGGTGAATGAACTCAACTTTTGATTTTCCTTGAGAGCTTTCCATTAACTGAACAACAGCTGAAAAAGCAGCAAAATATTCCAGGTGCTATGCAACATTCATACTCAATTGAGTCTATAAATCCGTTGGCAAGAAATCAAATACACCTCCGAAATATCATCCAAAATTTTTCAAAACTGCCTGGGCGTTGTGGTAAAATAAGGAAATTTAATCGTTTTTTAAGTCCATATTTCAAGTAATCATGCATAATTTCCTATCCGGAGCAGCTTTTCTTGCGGCGTCCACAATTTCAGCTCATTAAGAAAACGATAATATTGCCGTGAACGAAGAGATTTGACACCGATATAAAGAAGTCGAGTAGGCGTCAATGAGCTACCGCAAGTCAAACATATTGTTAGTCGAGTCCTTTTTCATCAGATAAAAGTTACCAGGTGAGAAAACCAACTCATTTTTGCTGATTTGCAGGCTTATGTTGAAGGTAAATCTTTCTTGTGGCATATGGTTTTGATAAAATATTCACTTCAAACAATTTTCGTATTTTCTTCAATATGATTAATTTCAAGGAGACCTGTATCGTGTTGGGTATTTTATGTCTGTTGTCAAACCGAAAGATTTTCGCTGAAAAGTAGACGACTAGTATTTGAAGTTAATAATAGGAATAGAACGGGTATCACATGAAATTCGAATCGTTATCTCAGGTGTAGTCTAGTTTCATTGTTGCTAAGTGAAAATGATAAATAATAATTTTAGCAATGAAAGTTTGCCAATAATAGTATTTGGGTTTCTGCTCGAATCCTTGACTTCTCGTTTCTATGTTACGCTAATTACCAATCGACAGAATTTTGAATGAAGTATTGGTAGTCAGTGAAAAATGGAACACTTTTTAAGGTGACACAAAATGAAGAGGATTGTTAAATAAAGCATAGGGGTAGCAGTTAGTTAAAACAGGCAAACAAAATAATGTGTACGATTAATAGGTTTTGCACTAAATAATGACTATTTTATGTGTATTTCAACCGACCAGCTTAATTCACAGCTTTAACGCTGTATTAAATAAATTGGCGACTAAAAGCAATTATTTTTTATGTACTTGTTTTTTTACTTTATTTAATTTTCTTAATTATACTTTATTTCAAGATTTGTACAATACATTAGTTGCGTTTTTTCATCCAGAGTGTAGTAGGTAAAATTGTGGATTGTGTATGAAATGAACTGTATTTATATAAAAGTATCCACAACATACATATATATTTCTGAAGTTCAAATTAGTTTCAATAGGTTTATTTAAGTGTGTAAACAAAAAATATTGCATAGGTTTTGTTGAAGGCCAATCACAAAATTAAAACTTAGAAATATTTTGTATTTTATTTTTTTTCCGATTTATCTTTGTCTATAATAAGAATTTACGTTTTATTACACTCGTTATACACTTGCTTCGTCATATTTTTGGTCGTCGATTTTTCGGTCCTGTTGTGAATAGTTTGAGATCTCCGATAGAAGGCTTGCAAAATATGCAAAGTTATGTCTTACTGTTCTTTGAAAGTGAAGAGTTAGTTCTGTTAAGTAGAGTTACACTTAGAGTTGCCTCACTGGATTTAGGTCAGCAGTGAAAATAGTTTATATGATTGACCCAACGAGAGAAATTCGTGGAACTCCTGAAGTTCGGCCTCCATTGACAGAATCTGCTCTATTTATGCTGACATAGTATATTCTGTTAGCAAGAAAGCTTACCATGAGTGTTATAACTTCTTCTGCGAAACCAAAATTTATCAACTTAAACCGAAGCCTTTCGTACCTCTACTGATGACCAGCTTGCGTTTCTGCAGAACAATATCTGAAATTTGTACAGCACAGACATTCCCTTGAAAACGCGAACAATAAATAAAACAATTGCTTAATCCTTGCGTCACCTCTCAGCGGCGACTTCTGCTTGACCAGTATGATGAATACTATTTGAGATAGAAATGATTCAAACTTCGATCATTTTATGAAAACTTAAAAATCGAGACGAGGTGATAGAGCGACTCGGAAGAGTGGCAGCAATAGGGGAAGATAAGCTAGTTGTATCATTTGATGTCAAGGCTCTATTCCCAAGCGTGTCGGCTAACAAGCACTCGCGTTCTTCCAGGACTGGCTATTAGAAAAGGATAGCTCACCGGAAGGGAAGAAGAGGGCTAAAGACTATTTGAAACTTACCTCGAATTGCACGAATGAAAGTTACTTTACTTTCAGGGGGAAATACTTTAAAGCTATGAATGTTATTGCCATGGGAAATCCTTTATCCCCACTAATGAGTGAGATATTTATGAACAGAATGGAGAAGAAACTTCATGAAGAAGGTTCGCTTCTTCGTGTCTGGTTGAGATATGTGGACGACATTCTAGCTATC
Source organism: Nemotelus pantherinus (assembly GCA_963978885.1). Lineage (NCBI taxonomy): Eukaryota > Metazoa > Arthropoda > Insecta > Diptera > Stratiomyidae > Nemotelus > Nemotelus pantherinus. The sequence goes on along the minus strand of OZ022263.1, from coordinate 50,853,415 downwards.
GTAAAAAAGGTTGCTTTGGCAGAAACTTTGGAGAAGCTAAACCAAGCACATAAAGGTATTAATGGTCATAACGAAAGAAGGTTTTCTTAGGTTTAATATATACCGGAAGCCCACACACACCCAGAGAACAACATCTTCCACGTCTGACCATTGGCATTCCCAAAAATGGCGCCCTTTAACTCGATGATCCACCGGATATTAAAGGGCCATGGATGTGGAAAGTTGGGAATAATTTACCCTCTGAGACACTTTGGAGAAATTTAAAAGAATCAGGAATCGATAAAAAGAATATCCCTGATACAGCTGAGTGATGTAAATAAACTTGAATCAACATTTCTGCAATCACACTCTCTTTGTCTGAACACTGTGTCAACTTTCTCTCTGATCAACGAAGTGTCACGCGATTATCTCACAAGAATCGTAGGAAATAATATGTGCAGAGCTGTTGCCGGCATAAAATCAAAAGCACATTGGCTAGATGAACTCCAACCACTTTCCAGAAAACGACTTGTTTCATATTTATTGCTTTTTAACACACATATTTTCAATACTATCCTTTCCCTCGCTGTGGAAGCATTTCCGGGGGAGAAGGCAGCCGACAGCGCACAGACCAATCACGATACTCTTTTATCTCTCAAAAGTATATGAGAAATTACTACATGAGCAATCAAATAATTACCTGAGGCGCCATAATCTTTTTCAGCCTCAATCAATCACGCTTTAGATCAAAACGCGGTTGCACATCTGCATTGCTCAAAATACATATGAAAAGATATACGATTGTCTCTCCCTATTTTTTCGGTAGATTTTTCCGAACTTGATACTTCAAAAGCTTTTGATTCAGCAAATTATTCATTGCTTATAGTTAAGTTGGATGCAATTTTAATTTCTTATTGAGTGCAGCGAAGCATATTAGGTCTTACCTGTTTGAAAGAAAGCAAGCAGTGTTTTTTTGGCAATAACGCATCTCGCTTGAAACGTGTTCTGACAGGAGTACCACAAGGATCAATTTTAGGCCCTTTGTTATTCTGTATCTTCATAACTGATTTCCCACTTTTCGTTTAAAATTCCGGTATCCATTTGCACGCGGACGACCTACAATTTTATTTAAGCTAAGTTGAAACGTATGTTTGAATGGTCTCAGACTGATTTCCTAAAGCATCATCCGCAGAAGCCCAATTATATTGTAATTTATAAATGTGAGCTTGACCTAAGCTATTTTTTAAAAATCATCTCAGTAAAGATGGCATTGAGTTTGCCAAGAAATCTTCATATTTAGTTTGACAACACAATAAGCTGGGACGACTGTTTGAAAATGCGAAATTTCCTGTAATCATAGAATTTCTTACAAAATTTAGTTCTAAAGAAAGAACCATCTTATTTAGTTGATAAAATCAATTTCACTAGATCGTCTTGGTCGGTATAATAGCGTTGTAATTGAAATGCATTATTTCGATCATGCCACAAGACTCTGGAACTCCTTGCCAGTCGATATCAGGCGACTTTTATGTGCTTAAAATTTAATTTTAGGTTTAATTTTTTATATACGACTATACAGGCAAGATATACTGCTAGCAACTAAAGGAGAGTTTTTTTTATTAGACCCCCAGAAATCATATTTATCTGAATGGTGCAAATGCATGTACCTAAAAATAATGTAAATTATCTAAGCAGACAGAAAGTAGTAGGACTTCTTTTTTAAAACTACTTTTTTAAAAACGTGTCAGTAGTTCTTTTCCTAGTATCTAACCAAACAGGTTTTTGTAGTAGAATCTTTGTTTGAACATGAACCATAATACTGATTCAAACATGTGTTGACACTAAGCCCCTTCTTCTCTTCAGAAAAAATCGCAAGCATAATCAGAAGCAAAATCCAAAAAAATCAAGATATCTAAGACCACTACCAACTAGTGACTTTGAAAATAACTATTTTATAGATTGCCTCATTCCACAAACCAAAACTATTAAAAACTTGCTTTCTTTCTAAGCTCTTTAATTCTTCTTTCATCATGTTTTGTTTCAATAGTTCTGCCTACGAAACATTTTTCCGTCCACATTCTGGTCACAAACCCAGCCTTAGTGTTGATGCAATAACTAAATTTCAATGCTGAAATGCTCTTGTTCGCGCTTTGACTTTTTTTCGAACTTTTACAAAAAGCGTGACTTATTTGTTTGTTCATTCAGTCATCTTTTGTTTCTAACACCTTGAAAACGTCTCTTTCTCAATAATATGAAGAAATTTTAATGAGTTGAAAATACTCCTCCATGTAGAAGTCATACCATCCAGCACGGTAAAATCATTGCTCCTATCAATTTTTCTATAGGCTTCGGAACGATTCGGATTTGATTTGTATAACAAAATATACACCTCCATATATTCGCTTGATTCTTTTGGTTACAAAACAATTTTTTCTGCGTTTCTATTTTAGTGTCCATTTTGCTGCATTAAGTTACTTGCTAAATGTATTACATTCTGGAAATTCATATCGGAGTGAAATGAAAGTGACATTTTTCCAACCATTCCATTCACTTTGCCTCAGGACTTTCAACATCCAGTGAAGTAGATCGAATTTCTGTCTATTTTCGATACAAAATACTTTGAGCACTTCGTAAATTTTCCCGGATCTTTTTCAAGGTTTGGCTAATTTCACTTTGATAATGGTGGAAAAAATGATGCGGGCGTCATCATTTTTAAAAATAAGCATGTATATGTTGCTATCCTTGAAGCATTTTGTTTTCAAATACTTATTATGTGATGTTTAGTTTTGCAATATATATTCAATCCACTTCGCCATCTTCTGTTTAAATATAAATATATAATTGAAATATGTACATAAAGCTCTTTGGGCCGACGTCTTTTCGGAATATGAAGACATTCTTATCCTTATCAGTTGGTTTCAAATCATTATTTATTTATAAGAAACCATATTCGCCTAATGCATACTACTGGTAAAAAATATTGCGAAAAAATGCAAACCATTTAATATTACGGACAATTCGCATAAAAAGTTTTCGGATTTACAAAGTACCCAAAATTGCCGCAACTGCCGTTTAAAAAACAAGTTGTACATAAATTTTATGTACGATGATAAGAGCACTAAAATGTTCATATCAAATTTCCTTAAAAGGTATTCAAAATGAATACTTCTCATGTGGAGCTACGATATTGGCGACTAGTTTCCAGAGAGTCTATAATTTGAGTTAAAACGAGTTGACACGGTCAAAGTCCATTTTGTCAAAATGGACTTTTGCCTGTCAACCGGGTTTTAGGGAGCGCTCGAAGTTAATCATACCAATAAAGCAATCGCGCAAGTAGAGTTGTAAATAATTTCTTTGAGTTATTGATGAGATGGCTAAGTCGCGCATGTAAACTCTATGTATTCTATGTATGTATGCATATGAAGTGCGTGTGTCGTTGTGAAGGCGGCTGGTCGGAAAAATTTAAAAAAAAAACTGGGTTTTCAGATTTTAACTGTAATTGATATGTTGTGAACATTTTAAGCCATTGCGCATTAAGTGTAAAAAAATGAGTTTGAATACGAAAGGTAAATACAATATACTAACTTCTTGCCTCGGACGGCGTATTCTTCAGCCTCAGCTGCCAGCTCTTCCAACTTTGTTTTTGTATTATTTCTTGCACTACGAGTACTATTGATGCATATTTGAGAAAAAAATTGGTTCTTAAATTAAAATGAAAAAATCCCCAAAAATAGCACCAAAAACACGTTTCACGAATATACGTTTCCTGAAAAATCATGTTTTTGCACTTATGTTATGTCCTTTTTTGTCAGGAATGGTTTGAAAAATGTTGATGCATCTTTTTTTCTGTTTGTAAGTAGATAGGTAGGTGGTAGGTTGAAGTTACTGCCGGCAGACACACATAGGCACACAAGAGGCCCGTTGTGACACCACAATAATTAATTACTCTCTTGTAATCATTGAAATCAGGAAATCATCTGCTTCCTTTGACAAACCGCACTATCCCCTTTAAATTGACCAGGGACAGTTCGGTCAGGTTTGAGAGAAAAGGTGCACCAAGTGCCGCCATCCTTCTCTTTCCCAAAGCCGAGCACTGGTACATGCGATGGAGGACGGATTCATTCTCGTCCTCAGAGCCACAGCTCCGACAGAAATCGTTGAGCCCTGTGCCCAATCGTTGCGCATGGCTCGTAAAAACGCCCACATTGCAACGCAGAGAGCTTCGAGTTAAGTCTAAAAACTGCCTGGTGCGATTTGCATCCTTACCCAGGACTGCCTTGTTATCGCACAGGGTGATTCATCTGACCAAGACTTCCCAGCGACGTCAAGATATTTTTGCCTGATATCATCGGTATACCTATTGAGAAGGAGCATGAGACCTCCCGGTAGCAAGGTACCAAGCGTTGCTACTTCACAGTTGCCCTCAAAACCCCTATGTACAGGTATCAAAACAAATTGAACAGCCGAATGTTTCGATATCTCCCTAAGAGACGCAAGGCATTCAGCAACAATCAAGGATACTGTACACGGACCAGCAAGGGACTTAATAGCCGCTTGGCTATCTGTGAAAATACCAATATTGGTTCCGAATATTCGATTACACAGGAGCCAGTCAACTGCCTGAAAGATGGTCGCAACCCAACCTTCGCCTGAAAGACACTACAGTGGTCTGGTAGACGAAGGGACAGCTTGAGATTCAGCTCATTTCCCGACTCTATTGTTTAGCTTTGAGCCATCTGTGTACACATGGATAAGCCCACTTTCAAGGGTGACGCCATCGCGCAACTCTTCTCTACCAGGAATGCGTGTAGTGAACTCGAAATCTAGTTGGAAGTGCGGAACGATGTAGACAACACCGGATGGAGCGGGAACTCCCTCGGCCAAAACCCTCGCATGGCCGAACTCTCTTCTATTTGATGCTGAGATACAATTCAGTCTCACAGCAGCAAGATTAGCCTGCTGTAACATTAGTAGATTTGTTGGTAGCCAATGAAGCAACACGAAAAGCGCCTTAGTACGGGTACGTCCGCACTTTTTCAAGCTGCCATTTGCAGGTTGCCTTAAGAGCATAAGCAATCACTTGCAGCCGGCACGGTCTAGCCTCATTAGGAGAGGTGTGCCCGTGCTGACCCCTCGTCGTACGCGAGCATACTCAAGGGAAGAAATTACCACTTTATTTTTGAGAAGCTGCACGATAAAAGCAAGCAGCCGCTCAGCCATATGCAGTACCGAGAGTGCGTCAACAATTGTTTTGAAGTAAATTTACTATAATTCTTGGAGGTTGAGTAGCCTAGTGGGTAGAACACTGGCTTGCAGAGTGAGAGGTCCCTGGTTCGAATCCAGGTTCGGACGAGGGTCCGCGCACCAAGCTTTGAGCTCACCTAGGTCCAAATTGGTAGCCTGAATTAATCAGGGGTAAAGTGAGTCGTGTGGAACTAACCACTTGACAATCGTATTCACATTGATTGTAGATTTGTAATGAAGCTCTCTACCAGCTTCAACCCTTAGGTCCGTACAAGGGTTGCCGTGGGATTGCTTTACTTTTTACTATAATTCTAGCGTTGTATTTCTAAAAAAAATGACCAGTGCAATAATCATATAACAAGCGCGGCTTACTTTGAAGGGAGTAAAATAAATTATTATTGAGTTGAATCATTCAAAGACATTTTATTTTTTATTTTTGAATGGTTAAATTGCGATTGCAATAAAAACCAAAAAAAAAAATATTGAGCCGGACCTGGGAAAGACGCATTTGAACATAGAAAGTTTTGCTTGGGGTTTGAAGCTACCAACCGTCCCATTAATCATGCAATATATTTTTTTCATACATTAAGAAACTCCTTCGAAAGTCGTCTAACTAAGATTGTGTTTAAATGATCGTCAAAAGTACTCCTGAATTGAGCACTTTCATGAACAAGCAATGGTTGAATTCTTCAAAAACAATAAATTTGAAATTTTTCACAAAGAAATTGGAGTTACAATCCAAGGTATTTTCTACATGCGTTGGATCGATAGGCATTATCGTCATTTACGGTTTGAAGAATTGGCTTGATTCAAAACTTTAACGATCTGGAAAAGATTTTTACGTGTTAAGATAATAAACTTGCTAGGGACGCACATAGTTTACTATATACATTGTCGAATTTTAGGCATTATAAGATCATCAATTCGTTCGCTATTCCTATCCTATTGTTGTTTGTAATAACTTAACTTTTTCTGCATATTCTGCATATACACCAATGTATTCTGGAAGTGACAAATCTTTACAATCGTGCCAAAATCTTTATTGCAAACAAACTTAAATGATTTAAAAAAAATTGTAGATACCCTATTCGATACAATGAATATCCTACGATAAAAAGTAGCTGGTTGCAGTTTTTCAATAGCGTTTTGAGGGGAAAAACATGCCCGCGTAGTTAAAGCGTTCTAGAATCATTTTAAGAGGAAATAATCAACATAGCAACAAAACCGTTGCACTTGATTTCTTTCGGTTAAGTCAGCATTGTAAAGTTGTCATCTGCAAGTGTCAGTTGTTAATAGACAACACTTTAAGCAGCTGTGAATAAAAATATAAACCATGGGTGATTAAATATCAGTGAAATCTGAACATTCCGGAGACTATTCCTAACCTCATCGAAAAATGTGAAACCGCAGTGTATTTCACCAATGCTAAAAAATTCTTAAATATTCTTGTTCCAATGTCAGTTAAGGTAGGTACGGGAGCGAGATTCTGTATCACTATCCTTCGATTAAAAAGTCGAGTTCGAGAATCAATGGCAGAAATCCACCTAAGAAGACTGGCATTCTTCTACATTAATACAAACATATTGTTGTGCTTATCGGGTTGCGTCATTGTATTCCCCGAGTATTCATTTTTGGTGTCTTCACCTCCTACAATATTCTCCATGTTCAGGAACTCAACCGTTTCAGGATCCAATCCATATAACATCGCGTCGGTTAAGCGGCTAACTAGTCCTGCTTTACCATCTTGAGCAGAAGCTTTTCATTTTTCTAGCTCCTTCTTTAATTCAACCAAACCAAGTTCGTTAATTTTACGCGGCTTTCTGATTTCTGATTGAATTAAAAAAAATTAATTCAATTAAAGTTTTCTATAATTCACTATAAATAATGCCCATAGTTCACTCTTTTTTTTTTAAGTCCAGAAAAATTAAGAACAATTGTTATTTAATTTTATCTTGCGTTTATTTCACTATTTTTTTCACTAATGTCTCGCTGTCTTCCACTTTTTTTCACTGCTTTTCCGGGAACAATTTTTGCTATAATGTGCGTTTTTTTTTGCAATCTAGCAGCGCACGTTAGCGTAGGGTTGCAAAAGAACGATCCCAAGCAGAAAAATTGCGTTGTTCGAAAATGTTGTTATGTGTTGTTGCATTCGCTGAGCTTTTGCTTAGGTTGGTTGTTAAATTAGAATCATACATAGAAAAAACCTATATGAAATCTTATCTACGTTTTTATCGAAATCAGACATGAAATTTGCGTATGAAATAATCTATAATAATAATCTGTAATGTGCATTGAAACACTGAAAAACAGTCTGCACAAAACAAGATTTAACGTAAAATAATTGACAATTACGAAGTGCTAAGCCAATTCCTTCAATTGAAACTGCCGGTTGCACAATAGTCAACAGCAGTGGAACGAACCGTTTAGAACACTCTTACTGTTATCAGCACACTCTGCATAAAAGCCCATAAACAACAGCTGCTTAACATTTTCTGCTTCAGTGACGCGACATGTGCAGGATTTTATTGTTGTATTCAATATACTTAACAAAATTTGATCTGCTCGGATATGCAAAAAAAAACCCACCTATAGTCTCATAAAAATTCTAAACTGATAGCATTGGTGCGCTTATTGGGTTTAAGAATTTTTGAACATGCAACAGTATCAGTTGACGTAAAGGAAGTCATAGATCGTTGTGCGAAAAAAGAGAAAAATGTACTTTGTGATGTGAAAACAGACGCGACCCCATTTAAAAGTCGTGTCTGTTTTTCTATTCCGTTACAAGTCTGCTTAAAAGCACATGTAGTGTACTCGGTACAGCAATGGGTCCTAGTGTGCGGAGTTCCTGGTTCGAATCCAGGCCCGAACGAGAGACCGCGCACCGAGCTTTGAGTTCATTTAGCTCTGAATAGGTAGAATAATATCAAATCAGGACTTCCTGTTTAAAATTCTACAGTCGGCTTATATGAAATATAAAACTTTAACGTAGCATGAAATTTAAATTAATTTCTATAGTTATCGTCCCAATTCGATTACGATTGTATAATGATACAATTGTATCACAATACATATTTTTAAAAAATCATTCCCGCGCACCCAATTCAACTATGTATTTTGCAACTTATTTAATTTGCAGTCCAGGAACAGATGCGGATTTAATTTGCGTACATTTGTACATAGCTAGGCGTATAGTATATGATCTACATACAGGAAATTGCAGCTGAATGTGATATTTCACACATACAAATGATAGAAATGAGATAGAATCATTGAAACTGTCTCCACATGCACGAACAGCATTTTATAAAACAAGCAAGTAACTATTTATTTTACAATTTTAAATGTTTGCAAAGTGTTACCATTTTTTCAATTAAAAATAAGTACATTTAAGCACATATTGATGCGCATATAAGTGTGGTATTCCACGCTTTAGACTTCCCAAAAAAAAACCTTTCTTTGCTGTAGACTTGCGATTCGGCGACAACTTAATTCGTGAACACACATCAAGAATCAAACAATCTTCTGAACAATTACAGATACATATAGCTTTCGTTTACTTCAAGCACTGCTCAAATATTGAATTTCTCGATTAGAATTTTCCAGGCTCCGTAGCCCAATGAAAATATGTATTTCGCAATTAAGTTCTTAAAGTCTCTGATATTTTACATGTCGTTCTTTTGATAATTTTCAAACACAAAAAACAGTGAATTCCTTGAAAACAGCGGCAGTAATTAACAGCGACATAATCTTCAGGTAGTTCCGGAATCGGCGAGGATATCATGGCCAAATTGAGGTCGAGGTGCGTCAACAACATTGCTCTCATATCAAAATCATGAGAAGATAGCGGTTGTGTTACATAGTATACGCTATAACCCGTTCTCTCTTAACGCTTGATATATTCGCATCTAACTGGAAGAAATTCGATGTATCAATTTAATATCTTGTTATAGTTATATGACTCAAGCAGCCGTTTCATTTTAAATGTATATGTACCTACCAATATGTGTAGAAATGTATATAAATGAATCGTTGTTTCCACTTCTAACTCATATAGTAGGAACTCAATTGCATAAAATTCTAGATTGCCTTTGTTGCCAATTGCTAAATTGGAATGTAACAAGTTTTATTTGAGATGTGAAAGAATTCATGAAGTAATTTTCAAAAAGTGCAAGCAACTAACAAATTTCCGTTTCTCACGTTCGAAAATATGAGCATATTTAGCTGCATTCAATATTAACAATGAATAAATATGTTCTTTGCTTCTATCTTCTTTGCTTGAATACAATCCAAAGCTAATGTTCGTATAAAATTCATAGTTTCAGTTTTGTCCCAATCATTTCTTATCATTAAAATTTGTCTGAGAAAACATGTTCGATGACTTTCTCGTTGCACAGTTCACATATCATCAGATGGACTATGCACAGATCACGTGCGCACAGAGAAGATTCCAATCGTGGATCACGTAGAGACGAGCCCCCTAGATCAGCTCAAATTCCAATCTCGGGCCTTTTAAGCTAATGCTTATCGTCATTCATACATACAAACTTGAATCCGAGAATGAGTCTCATTTCTTGGCTAGCGTAGTATTTTCATTCATGAATACAACACATGGACGACTTTTTGTTTACCTATATACTGCTTATATGTATGTGGCTAACGAAGCCGTTTCGTGTAATTTTAGTTATGGGATGTTATCTATATATTTTATATACATGCCTTTGACTGTGTATGAGAGGGACGTTGAATGGGTAAATGGCGCGATATATGTGCGACGTACATATAGATGAGCGTTAAACTTTGTTAGATAATAGTTTTTAGCATGGCCATACATGCGGGCAACGATAATAAAGATAATTCATCAAGATTTTTATTGGATTTATTATATTTTTATTATACTAATTAAAGTATTGTAAACTGATTGTAATACAGTAGACGCTCGGAAATTAAAACCAGTTTGTACATAGGGTAGTTCTAATTTCTGAAATGTTCTAATTTCTGGACGTCTTTTTTAACTGTCACAGAAAGTTACAAATATAGATGAACGAGTTTAAAACACTTTATTTTCAAGGAATTCAGTCTTATATTATCTCTTTTGTTTAATTATTATTTAGTAATTAAGCTTTTTTCGACAAATAATCAGTAATATTTGTTTGTTTTTGAGTTTTTTCTTTAATTTGATTGCACGATGTCATTACGGGTAGCTAATAGGGATGTCATGTGCTTAGCAGAGTACAGCTCACTTCTGTTACATCATTTTATTAAATTATTAACACTCTCGATAGCTGTAGAATAAGGAACAATCGGCATGATATCGATAACATTATCATCGCTGCTATATGAAGCCTCGTCATTGCTATTATCTTCATCGGATTCGCAATTAAAGATATCTTCATTCCATGTTTGGATTTCCTCAATAGTGACGAAGTGGTTGGGAACGATAACTGCTAGAAGAGCTTGGTTTCTTTCGAGGAGTTCCGCTTCGTTTTGATCTCGATTCGCTCGCACAAATTCAGCAAAAGGCAAATCGTCCTCGCTGTCAAATTCTTTGTCGTCCCAATTCAACAGTTTGGACCAAGACTTTTTTTAAATTTCTTGCGTCAACTCATCCCAACCTAGCTTCAGCACTGAAAAAATTCCACATAGCGCCCAGAGCCATGTAACATAGCGCATTATTTATGGCCCCATACGCCATGTACATAGTACTCTGAGCCATGCAATATGGCTCCCAGCGCCATAATGTCAGAATCTACATAGCGCGTGGTGCCATGTTACATGGCGCAGCATTTATGGTGCCACACGCCATGTACATAGTACCCTGAGCCATGCAGTATAGCTCCCAGCGCCATAATTACATGGCGCAGAAATTATGGCCCCACACGCCATATTACATGGTGCCATGAACCATGTAATATGGCTCATGGCACTACAATTATAACTCGCAGCCATGCTGTGTGAGGAGATGTATAAATGTCAGCAAGCTTCTTGAAGTTATTTATCCCTCGGGAATTTTCAGTTCGGAGCATCGAACTGAGAAGACTCGTGGCGTTTTGTTGGATGTGAACTGGAGCATCTTCAGATGCACTGAAAAAACACATAGCGCCAGAAGTCATAATTTATAGACTTCTGGCACCATGTACATAATCGATTTCACATAGTTCCACATGCCATAGTGCATAGGAGCAGACGCTATGCTTATAGCCCTCCACGCCATGTACTATAGTCCTCCACGCCATGTACTATAGTCCTCCAAGCCATACAGTATAGTCCTCCAACAGTATAGTCCTCCACGCCATACAGTATAGTCCTCCACGCCATACAGTATAGTCCTCCACGCCATACAGTATAGTCCTCCATGCCATACAGTATAGTCCTCCACGCCATACAGTATAGTCCTCCACGCCATACAGTATAGTCCTCCACGCCATACAGTATAGTCCTCCACGCCATACAGTATAGTTCTCCAAGCCATACAGTATAGTCCTCCAAGCCATACAGTATAGTCCTCCACGCCATACAGTATAGTCCTCCACGCCATGTAATATAGTCTGCCACGCCATGTACATGGCGTGGAGGCCTATGTACTTTTCGCCATGTATTATGGCGTGTGGCGCCATATTTTATCACAATCCCTAAATCGACTATATACATGGCGCCAGAACTCTATAAATTATGGCGTCTGGCGCCATGTGTTTTCTCAGTGAGTATGACTATCGCGTCACGGATAGAATGTCGCTTTAAGCGTTTGTCTAGTTCACCACCATCGGCAATCAATTGTGATAGCAGCTTATTTCTGTAAATGAGCTTTGTCATCTTTATAGGGTTTTGGTCTATTGGTTACATAACTGCGATTACATTTGCAGTTTTTCAATGGGTGCGTGAGCAGAGAAATTGTCAATTAGCAGCAGAGCCTTCGGAGGCAAATTATTTTTCGCCGAAAAGCGAAAAACTTCTTGAATAATCATAATCATTTAAAAACATGAAATAAATCAGCAACTAACGAACTCACTTCGCTAACGAATATCCTGTGAAACCATTCATGAAAGATTCGAGACGTCATCCAGGCATTTTTTGAATAGTCGTAGTGAAGTGGGTTTTTGGCTTTGCCAATTACCAATGGCTTAAGCTTGTGCGATCCATTGTATTTGCTTCCAAATGCAAAAGAAATACGTTCCTTTTGTTTTTTGAAGCCAGGTGCCTTTTTTTCACAAGCAGCAACATATGTTCTGTCCAGTAGACAACAAAAGAATAATCCACTTTCGTCCACATTATATATTTGTGTATCCAATAAACCCATTTCAGCTACCTTTGCTCGTAGCCTCCTTAAAAATAGTAGGATTTCGTTGAAATCATTTGAGAGAATTTCGCCACCAATTTTCAAATATCAAATAACGAATGCCGTGGCGATGTTTAAATTTCGCGAACCAACCATCACTTACACTGAAACCATCTGCACCTTTATCAGGACAAATATCCACCAAAAACTGTTAAGCTTTCTCTTTTAGGATTGGCCCGGTTAGTGTAATATTTTTTTGACGTTGATTTAAGAACCACTGGTAAAGACAGCTTTCCATTGCAGGATATTCGGCACTGTGCAAAGATTCATTGCGAGATTCCTGATAAGTCGAAGAAACTGCAGTTAAAATCGCATTTTTTTTTGATTTTATATAGCTTACAGCCGATCTAGACACATTGAAGTCATGCGCTAGGCGATTTGCTTGAATGCCTTCATGATTCTTGTATCTAGAGATAAAGTGTTCTTTTTACGTTTAAATCACATTCTTTGTAATTCACTGAAACTTTCAAAAGCAAATCGAGTCAAATATGGGAAAATTACGCGAATTGAATTGCACGTGCACACTGACCAAAAAAAATACGTAAATTGAACCACTACTCACATAATCACGTAGCTTTCCTTCCAAGTTTAATTACACAAAGCAAAATGAAAACGAATATGGAGATTCACCGTTTTGTGGCGAGAAAAAAAGAAAAAACAAAAAAAGGTCAGAAATTAGAACCAGCGGTTCTAATTTCTGGACGTGCAATGCATTGAATACCTTGGTTCTAATTTCTGGAAGATTTTAATTTCCGAAAGTTCTAATTTGCGAGCATCCACTGTATTAGGCGTGTTTTTTTTTGCTCCTCTATCCAGCAGAGAACAGAGTATACACATTGGAAACAACAACACTCCTGTACCAGTGAATTCACTAGTACAGAAATTCTATTCCTCATTAGTAGTTCACGTGCTGAACTATAGAATGTGCTGATAGAAAAAAGAAAAGCTCATGAGAAGTTGTCCAAATCCAAAAAATATTAAACATATTGATTTTATCATAAAAGTTTTAGAATGGGATGGCTAGTAGTTTAGGAGGTAGGTGAATTTCAATACATACAAGTCGCATGGGGCGTGGTACCGAGAGCTTGCTTAGGACAGCTAATTGGCTCAAAAACAAAAACTGATATCGAAATGTGATTAGTAGCACCATATCTTATTTGAAAAAGGTTTTATTTTCCCATAAAAACCTAATTAAAATATATGACGCGTATATAATATATTTGACGCCAAGCCAATTCAAATTTTCCGTTATTTTTTGAGTTACTGTTTAACGGTTGCAATGACTATTACTTTCGTTGATAAGTGAAAGAGTCTTAATTATGTGTATTATGTATTTCTAGTTATTAAAAAAAAAGAACTACTTTAAAAAACGAGAGTAAAATTGTAAAAGTTGTGAAATAAATTCATTTGTCCATACAGTAGCTTTTTTTCACTAAGTAAATCAGTATTAGCAATTTTTAATATTTTACCTTCTATATGTAAGTGACACAAGTGATATTTAATAGTTTTAATACAAATATTTTGCTTTAACACTCACTAGCTATTATAATCAAGCTCCCGGTACCACGCCTCATGCGACTTTTATGTATTAAAATTCACCTACCTCCTAAACTAATGTCCATCCCATTCTAAAACTTTTATGATAAAATAAGTATACTTTAAGCTTTGTTTTATTATAAAAATAAACAAAATTAACCTGGTCCAAATTATTCAAATTACGAGTTTAAGTGTCTATTTCCGGTTCCACACAGGAAAAAAAAATGTTTTTCAAATCTAATTTCAAAATTAAAAAGAACAGCTAATTTTCTGTACCAATCAATGTGTTTAACGTTTTTTAGATTTTGTTTTGAATCTCAGAATCCGCTTCCAAAAAAACCTTTTATCAATTTCGTCAATTATGCAAAACCTCATAGAAACAAAAACTTGTGCATCCACATTTGTATCTTCTAGAAGTACCATTATGCACAATATGCACCAAATCCAGAACCTCGACTTTTTTTCGTTGTCCGCTTCACGTGAAATGCCCCCTATATCAGTCTTAGCGAATGCACTGCTGTTTTGTACTAGATCGTTGTTTTTGCGGAGTTTCTATTCTGTTCTGTTTCGGACCGAAAAAAACGCAAATATTATCTTAACTCTGTTAAAAGTTTTTTCAAACATCTGAGAGCTTAGACGTATACTATATGAATGTTGAAGTAGGTATCTCATATGAATTTCACCTCCAAAATAAATGTATTTGTTTGTTGTGTGTCAGTGGGTTAGGGTTTATTTCATGAGCAAATTTTTTTTTGCAAGTTCCAGCTACAAATTGGGCAGTAATCATCCCTTATAGCTTTCACGACCAGATGCTAACCAACATATGCTAACATCAAATGTGACAAACATCCAAAATGAAAATAAATAAAAGATGTTAAAGTTTTCCTACTTTTAACAGTTTCGACTGTAACTCCGTTACATCAGATAAAAACTAAATTCAAAAGATAGGTTGATATAGAACAAATTGCGGTGGAAGTGTTGTTGTTGAGAAGCTGCCATCAAATTTGCATATTATCAGGTAGTTTCATACCAAATGTCGGATTTTGAAGGGTTAAGAAAAACTCGATTATTTTCAAATGAAATGGTTTTATTCCTCAAAATATGCACCGTTGGAGTCTATAGTTTGTTGCCAACGTGTTGGCAAATCAAAAATTCCTTTTTTGAAAAAACTAATATTTTTTTGCCCCAAAAACTCTTCAAAGGACACAATTACAGCGTTTTGGTTGGAGTAGCGCTTTTCTTCTAAATAGTTTCCCAGGCTCCGGAAAAGATGATAGTCTGTTGGTGACAGGTCTGGAGAATATGGAGGGTGAGCTTAAACTTCGTACTGCAATTCCTGTAGTTTTTGCATGGTCAAACGGGACACATGCGGTCGTGCGTTATCGTGTAACAGAATTGGTCCATGCCTATTCACCAGAGAAGGCTGTTTTAAATGCAATTTTGCGTGCATTTCGTCCAATTGTGCACAGTAGGTCTTTGCAGTTATTGTTTCACCAGGATTCACAAACGAATAGTGAACGACGCCTTTTGAAGTCCATCCAACAGTAACCATGACCTTCTTAGGGTGCAGTCCCGCTCTTGCTTGGTGAACGCTTCCTATTATCATAGAGAATCCATTTTTCATCGCAAGTCACAATCCTCTTCAAAAATGGTCCTTTTTTATGTCGCATCAGCAGTGAAGAGGTTACTTCAACTCTCAGCATTTTGTTCCTTTCAGACAATTCGTGTGGGACCCATTGATTGAGTTTTTTCACTTTTCCAATATTTTTGAGACAGCGACTAATGGTTGATTTCGATACATTGAAGGTCTCAGCAAGGCACTGTAAAGTTGTCGATGTATTCCTCTCAACTTCTGCTCGCAGTTCGTCATCATTAACACTGCTACCTTGTTGACCACGTGGTTCGTTGTCCAAGCCGAAATTTCCTTCTCGGAAATTGGCAAACTATCGTTGCACTGTGAGTTCGTTGCACGTATTTGGTCCTAACACCTGATTAATTTCTTTCGTCGCTGCAGCTGCATTTTGTCCTTTTTTAAACATAAACAGGTAAAGGACCCGAATATCTCTTACTGTAAACATGTCTATAAGAGCGAAAAGGAAAGATATAAGAAATCACACGGGTAATAAATTAGGCACTAAAAGAAAGGTATTTACGTCTATTTTCAAACACAAAACTTATTTTGAATTTTACCAAACAACTCTGTTCACCATGGGATCACTTTTAAGACTGTCAGGAAATCCGACATTTGGTATGAAACTACCTGATATAAGTATCTTAAGAAGAAAATAAGTAACAAGTGTTTTACTTCCCTTAATTTGAAACTCATGTAAGTGGCATCCCTGGAAATCAGTGTAACCAATGACTTTTGATGCAGTCGTGGGATCAAAGTGATACTGACTTTCGATACAGGTTGGTGGTAGTAAGAGCTCATTTGATAGTACATGTGTTCAAACCCATACAAACTCTCAATTTTTCTTCGAAATTCAGTATTTCAGTTGAATAAATTGTAATATTACGCTTGTCTATTTCACAAATGTGACGAAACTGACACTGAACGAAAACGGATATTGCTGTCCATTTGCCGCGATCAACTTTTTCTGTCATGGAGGATATCGTACTTTGAACGGCAAATATTACACTTTCCGCGCTATTTAGTATGTACGCTTTGGGCTAGGAGTTTTGTCGTATGTTTTAGTTGAGGAATTATATATGTAAATAATGTGGATTTTATTTCTTAGAAATAATTTCCCTCAAATTACCTGAAATCTAGTTCTGGAGGTTACAACTACTGTTCATGCGAATTTTGGGAATGAATTTTATTACAAGTTTTTCATCATCATGACACTAGGGGCTGTAGTACCAATGCTTCCAGTTCAATGACCGCATCTTTTAGATTTGGTACTCCTAGCAGCGATCTGCATAAGCGTCTGCTAAGTTTTCCCAGCATTTGCGTGGATTGGCATGGCACCACTCGCTCGTTATTAGAGAACACGCTTCGGAATTCAATTACCCCTTATTCGTTCGACATGGTCAAACTATTGCAGTTTTTGGATTTTTATTACACTGAAGACTACCAGCTGGCCATATAGGTTAAACAGCTTGCTACATCAGTTTTTCCATACATTTTCCGATGATTCCTGAGTGATTCTTAAGCGAACATCTGAGCTTCGCTTTCATAGCATAACCTAAGCCTGCTGATGATTTTGTGGATGCGAAGTCTTATTTTCCTGTGTACGCATCGAGATTTTAAAGCGAGGGGCACTGAGAAGAATATCTTACTGCTTGGTTGAATTCGTCACTTAATTTCTTCAGTGCTTTTACATTCTTCGAGAAGTTCCTTCGAAGATACAGGAAGTTGTCTTCGTTTTCAAGGTTTAAGTCCCCGATCGTTCGTTCGATCGATTATATCATAGGCTTGTTTGAAGTGGACGAAAATCTGATGGACATTGGTGTTATATTACCAGTAGTTTTGCAGAATTTGTTGGATCGTAAATATTTGGTCTATTGTCGAACTTTCAAGTCTAAAACCGACTTGACAATCGACAAGGATTTTCTGAAATACGAAATCTTAAATTTTAATATGTATGTCAAAATCTTGTAAGATGTAGAAAGTAGTAAGATCCCTCCGTAGTTGATCCAGTTGATCACCTTTTTTATAAATAGGGCCATTCCATTCACTTGTCATCATTTCTTGCTCCCAGATAGTTAAAACCAGTCCATGAATTGTCGTTAAAGCATTTATTCTATCTGTCTTCAGAAATTCCGCAGGGATCCCATCAATGTCCGATGCTTTATTGAGTTTCAAGTGATCTCTGGCCTGTCGGACTTCAAATAATATGTGATGGGGTATTGTAACGAGGCGCTGTCAAATGATGACAGCGCTTCGTTATATTGATTAATATTGATTTGCTGAACGAAGGGATATTTTTATTTAATGATTATTCAAAACTGCACGCCCATATTTTCTTCATTTGTTCTGAGCTAGTTAGGATGCTTGTATCAGCATCCCTACACAGACTTGTGTGTGGCTTGGTGCTATTTTTTAAGCACCTTACTATTTGATATGCTTGTCGGGATTGGTTGGCCATAAATTTGCCGCTCATGCTATTGAACATATTGTCAAAATATTTTTGTTTCTCTACATCTAATTATTTTAATAGCTTCTCTCCAATGAATTTCATGATTTCCTTCAATGGCTATCCTTGGTTGTTCTATGTGGTTTTTGTAGGATGGATTCTTGTCATATCAGGTTCTTAAAGGCCAAGTATCAGGTTCTTAAATAAATAAATAAATTATACGGGAATGGATTATTACCCCATTGCAGTCTGGTTAGAGTTCCCGGTTTTTAGCGTCGACATCCTCTATAGCAGGCAGCATCCATAGTATGAAATATTATGAAAGTCCCTGGCAGGCACCCGATGTGAAATCAATCTTCAAGCAGGTCGAAGCTAGGATTCAGTAGCAGAGCTGTACATGTTGTTTACAGCAGGCATTTCTCGGGATTTATAATGATTTGTCGATAATCAGCCACCGATTTCACTTCATTTTAAGTTGTTTAGTTAGAAAATTTCTTAACCATATCGTACTACTATCGATTTCAGTAGACTATCGAACTCAGTCGACCAGTTACAGTAATGACACTCCGTGTCAAACCAGGATACGTTCGTAGCTAGTCATTTGAAAAATATGAACACAATGACATTTTGTTTGCTTTTGACTTCTATAAAAGTGTAAGATTTCAACTAAAACGTCAAGAACGGGATGAAAATTATTTAGTGTAAGTAGCGGATTGTCACTTTTTGAACGAAACAATTCTAGACGTTTGTCGAAAATGTTAAAAATTCAATTTTGTTGGTAAAAGTGGAGTAATGAAACTTTTTCAAGTACCTACATAAAAGTGTTTGTCACAGCTTTTGGTCCAATCCTTAAGTAATGTTACAATCTCCAATAGGGGCATGATTCGCTTTTAGATAGAGTTGCATCCGAATTTGAATCGGGCGGTAAATAGACGATAGAGACAATAATTTTCTAGAGAATAGAGTTTAAATGAATAAAGACAAAGAGTTACTTGAAAATAAAATCAATTTGAATATTAACGAAATTCGTTAAAATGAATTTCGAAAAGTCTTTATTGATTTTGTAGTTTTTAGCTAATTTCTCTTCAAGTCAAAAGATTAGAAGATCAGAACGAAGAGTGTAGTCTAAACAGAACGAACCCTATTACTAAATTCTTTAGCATGTTTTGGCTGCAACGGTTAAGATTTAGCTTTTTTTATTCTTGCACTGAGGCCACCAATTATAATTTATTCATTTTCGATTAAGGGTAAATGAATCAAGAGAGTCATAGTGATAGTCACATTCTCATATTGTAAGGGCAGTCTATAACCAAGATTATAGTGAAATGAAAGAAATTATATGGAGTTCTTATTAAAGGTAAGCAGCTGAAAAGGAATCAGCTCTTTAAAGGTATCTGGGAGAATATCAACCATATTCCTCATGTAATCGAACCTATTCCAGCAAGGCAACATAGAGAAGTCACAATTGACTTATTATTCTATCTTCCCTAAACTGTAAAAGATAGGCTCCGATACTTATTGAAAGTAAAAAATCTGTAGTATCGAGAAAAAAAAATCAATTTTTTCCTCAAGTGTATAGGGGACTTAACTTTTCCATTCATTCATTCATAGTTTCGACATCGACCTTTATATGAATCAAAAGTAGCTACTCATCACTTTTTCTTGGGCTGATGCAATCCGAAAGGTCTCTGAAGTCAACCTGTCAAGACGAATAGAAGAAATGAATACCGGTGTTGAGCAAACATACATAGTACTTTCCGAGAAATGCGATCACCCGGTGTCTATGCGCTGCGTCCGCTCGTTTCGTTTAAGGCGGTCCAAGAATTCTTAAGAAAGAAATTCCAGACGTGCTGCACGTCGTCGTGTTCTATCCTGCCCAGCAACAGCCATAGAACATTTCCTGCCCTAGATTCTTGGTACTGTGCATAGAATGCACATAAGCCGGTCGTAGGCCCTCAAGAAATCTATTAACGAATCTACGAAAACCATTTGTCGGTTGCGGCGGGCTTGTACGTGATACAATAGGCGTAACACGCATGTTGCGTGCCGCGTCACAGTCATTTTCTTAATCGAGCAACATGTCATTTTAATTTGGTCAATTAACTCTTTTGAATCAATACACAAGCTACGTTCACTTCATTGCAATTGCATATGCACGTTATATATGGTACCGAGCCGGCATCGTTTCCCTCCAATCGTCGATTGTTCATGATTAGCTTGCATCTCGCCATAGACATCTCGCATTGTTTAGCTACGGTATATGATACATGCAGTTTTATAAGCCGGTTCGATTGGTATTGAGTGATCGAAGGAACTATGTTAATTATTAGCTCTCTCAAGTCACGTCACTAGCTAGGCTGCCACCTGTTTCCAATTTCATGGGACATCACGATATACTTTTGCTTTTTTTTCCATTATTTTACGGTTGACTATGACGTAGGATTTCGATACATGCGCAGATATTCCAAGAATTTTTTTTACGTTTTCTTCAAGAAACACCTCGATTTTATCACTTTAGACCATGTACTGTACAGAATGTGACTTACCAGACGTATATGTGCTTTTATAAACGATTCTGCGAAAAAATGATTCAAGCCAGACTACGTCTAGGCAGGTAACTACTTATCTAGGTTAGTTCCCTAGACATATAAATCTATGTACAAGTTACTTTACATGAAATATCGAAACAGTGGAGCTTATCAGAAACATCAAAGGCGTGCAAAATGTCGATTGTTTAATTCGTCAACGTTGTAAGATTGCGGAATTTTACGTTTTTCATACAAGAAATATAGAAAATACTGATAACAGCGTAGGTAGGGTATGCTAGTGAATAATTATAGCATTGATGGATTAGACTAGAGATAATGATAGTGTATTTGCAGGTTTCTCAGTACGTTCAGATTGGAACCCATTATATATATGAATATGAACAACTTGTTGAAAAATAATTCCAAATTCAGTTATGTAATGAAACTATTTAAATTATATTATCCATACGTTTTCCCAGGAAATTGCATAGATCTCCCAGTGCATAAATATTCCTTATCGATCATAAACCATTTTAAATGCGAAAATATATTCCAATATTCAAACATTAAATTTATAAAACACAAGAAGGAACGGATTCCAACGCATTCTCTTTGAGAAACTTATTCATATGCGCAGTTAATGAGTATATTAATTGAGTCAATTTTTCAATCCATTCCCTTAGCAGAACTGCGTAGCAGAACGACAATGTATTTTTCTTCATATAAACGATCTTATCGACGACTAAATCGTTGCAACATTGTATGCTTTTACAGTGCAAGATTTATAAGATTGCTCCTTTATCACTGGCATAACAGCACCAATTCTCTCTTGATTAATAAATTTATAGATTCAATTCCCATCAATTTGTCCTTTGAATTAATGATTGGGCAAATTAAAAAGTGGCGGGTTCCATCTGCACATGCCGCACTGTTCATGCTATATGACATCAATATTAATTACGAAGAAAAGGCTAAAAAGAGGAAAGGCACCGATCGTGGCAATGAATCAGCCACACACAGATTCTAATGCAGCGCATAATATGCGTTGCCTCCGTTGCCATTCATATGACTTTGAAACACATAGTATTAGCCACTATGTGAACGAAATTCGAGGGTCTGCATCCAAGTCAGGTTTCATAACTTGTATGGTACCTATCTACTCGTTCGTATATGGGGAAGAACTGGAACGATCTGATTTGAAGTAAGTCAATCCAGATGTTCAGAGATGCCCATGAAGAATTTGGCCATCCAGCATCCACGTGCTTCTACGATCAAGCTAATATCCATCCAACATCGGATGTATAGGCATGTATGTAGGTATAGCTAGTTAGTTCCAGTAAAGGAAGACGTATGAATGGAGCAGAAACTGGGCTGCAGGCTTATGTCTGTACGCTTCGATGAAGCCATTGCAATCAATCCCACTAAGATGCCCATAAATCAAGCAAATTACTATCAAATTCAAACTCGACTTGCTGGCTGAGCTCAACTGTAGACTCATTGGAGTCTCTGGAGCACCACAATATGATGTAGTGCGATAGCTTTCAGCAAGCATGTCATAAGAGTCTGTATTTATGTGGACCTTTCTTGGTTAAAACATTGCGTAATCCAATATGAGGCTCGGGATGTGATGTCAGTTTTATAAAAAAAAAAGAACGTTTCGAATGAATTGATGAAGTCGCAAAAAAACATTGCCATTCTTAGCGATGACGCACACGGAAAGGTACAGAATCAATCGGGCGAAAGATTTATGAGGCTATAGCAGAAGATTAACTAGCCCAGCGGGAATTTTTCGATTAGTATTTTCTAGCTCCTCCACTCCATTCTCCTTTCAATTACAATTGAATATACCTGAAGAGTGTGTATAGCTTTGACAAGCATGAAGCCAATAAGTAAATAAAGGAAAAAGAACGTTGCCGAATGTAGAAAAGAATATAGCTCGTAGCCTTCATGCAAATAGAATGTTGCAGTTGAGTCTATCGTATAGAAAACGTTATTCCAAGATATCTAACATAAGCGAATAGCTGCCGACGGGATCAAATTTGGAGTTACTATAAACGTATTGCCAACTGGAAACCTGAAGCTTTAAAGCAAAGCATACCTTAAGACTTTCGGGCACTCAAAAAAAAATATGCGTGCTCGTTCAGTTTTGATTTCTCATTCAGGCACAGAATGAGAAACCAAAATCAAACGATGATCATCTAATATTTTTTTCTCGATTTGAGTGTGCATAAAGAAGCGTGTAATTACCGCACCAAAATAGGACGAGATAAAATATTTTGACATGACTTGTTGAAAAAATGTAGTCACTTCGTTAATGATTCATGATTGATTGCTCAATGGTGCAAGGCAGTGATTTTCACCGGTCATTATAGATCATGAAGCCTTTGCGATAGGAAAGGAAATTCACGTTAACACTTTCAGTTCAGCAAAAAAGGTTATACCGTTCTTAATAAGAGTATACACTCAATATTCTTTGAATTTGCGTCACTGATCTTGAAGTTCTTAAATACTTTAATAATCATTAACTAGTATTATAAACAGGATTGGTTTATGAAATCCGAATAAAATGTGCAAACGTTAGATAGGCAGCTCAGCTGAGATTTGCACTTTCTATCCAATTGTATTTTTTCCGAACATTTTCAAAGCCTATGAAAATCTCTCTTCTATAATTAAGATATTTTTGGTTGGCATTTTGGCATATATGACAGCACTTACTGCAAAATTTAGATCTAATACTTTTTTTCCATGCTTGAATCGAATTGATGAAATTTGAGACTGCAACTCTTGTACCTGCAATCTCTCATATCAATCGTATTAGTAGAATTACATTGGCTTTGGAATGCATTATTGAGCTCTTTGATATTTGCATTAGTAAGTTAATTTTTATACAATCATGACTATAAAGTGACCGCTTTACGAGCAGACTTTGGCGACGCGATCTAAAAATTGGTTGTTTTATCAACCTTATTTTATATTTTATTGTGATGAAAATTTTATAAGAAAATATGTGTATAAATTCTCTCACTAAAGCACTGCAAACTTTTTTTTTAAACCAAGTGAAATATTGGAATAACTTCATATCAAAAGCAAATTAAGTATCTGCATACCTGATTGACTAGGAGGATCAATGTTGTGACTGAATAAAACAGGTAGTTAAAAACACCTCCAATAAAATGATAATTGAATTTCGACATTTTGACTCGTGAAGCTCAGCAAATTTTATTATGATTGAATGCTTAAAAAGCTTGAGAAATGCAATGCCAAAAGATCTTCAGCGGAACAAAGTCTGCTATTTGTTTCGAATCTAATCGACTTGGAACAGTGTGTTTTTTTTTATAAGAAACTGTTCAATATACTAGTAGATGGCCCCAGTAGCATAAATTCTACTGGTATGATTTGTCGAAATAAATAAAAAACGTTCTGATCGGTCACAATATTAGTGGGACCACTGTGATGGGCTAAGTCATACTTTCGTTATAGCAAATTGAATTTTATCAATTTGAATTTTATCATTTATGGAGTAGTTCAGCAATAAAAGATTTCAAAGTTAAAAGTCCTTGATTAAAGTTCCAAAGTCCTTGATTGTCCCGTTCCATTTCGGGATCTAAATTTGATGAAGATCTTTCAGAATATTTCACTCAGAGTAGTTTACGATGAATGAAAGCAGTAAATTACAAAATCTGAAATGGAAAGTACCATTGAGAAGGCATGGAGATAAATGAATAAATAAGACTCTACAAAATGTAGTTTAAAGAAAGAAAACAAATTGTTCGACGTAATCAAGTGAACAAATGTCCGGCGCCTAACCCACTTTCTCTAAGCTTCCTCATTCATTGCGTTACCACTTCATCTAATTTTACTTCACCACTTCATCTAATTTTCAGCAAATCACTTTCATTCGGAGCATTCTATTTACTGGAAAATTTTGCATCTAATACTTATTCTCAAAAGTGATGACAAACGCTCGAAACTTACAGAGACATTACTATATAATCAGTTATGCTGAAACTATTTGAATAAATAGTCTGTGACATACTCACAAAACTAATATAAACTCTTCTAACGCAGGCCAACCACTACCAATATCGTTATAATAACCTCCGATATTGTTTGGAATTCAAGAAAAGGGTACTAAAATGATACTACTAACTTTGACTATAGTAAAGCCTTTGAACATTACATTTTAAAATTTAAGGGTTCATTCTACTTTCGAGAGAATAAAAAATACAATTTTTAGAATATTTTTTTCTCAAAAACTACAATGGTTATCAACTTCATTCTTTTTTAATATTAAAGATATTGTCTTTAGCATTTCAAAACAGTACATACTATTTATTTATTTATTTTTTTAAAGTTTTAAAAATTGTCGACAAAAGGAGGTATGTATTTCGGTGGCGGGAGTGATTTTTCCCAAAGTATTTACCCGAAATGAAAAAAAAGAGCTGTCTTATTATTTAGCAGCCTTGTCGCTATCGCAGGTACTAAAATTAACCTGTTAAAGCAAAAATTAACAAAGTTATATTAGTTTGAAAATTAAAATGTGGAAATTACAGCTTCTTTTTGCAATTTTTTGTTATAAAAAATACTAATTTTTTACGATAAAATTATAATTGTAGTACCGATGATAGCCACTAACATATTAAATAATGTGCTAAATTTTCAGAGAAATTTTGTTGGTTAGTTTTTTTTAAATCAATCCCGCCGATTAGAAAAACATGGTTTTAAGAAAAACGCGTTTAAAGTTTTATGAACAAAATGCCTATACTAAATGTATTTTTACGCTTAATTAGCGATGCAAGCTGCATACAGAATTCCCTAAACTTCTTCAAGCTCTTCAATTTCAGCTATTCTTTCCATTCTTTGAGCCGTCCTGGCCTCTTTTGTCTCGTGAGAAGCAATGCATTCGGCACAATTAAATCGCACTGCATCCTTTTTGCGCGCTAATTCCTCTGCTTTTGGACCAATGGTGATCCCCACATCCTCTATAATTTTTAAAAGAGGCTGAAATCCTTCGTTAAAGGTGCATGCGGCACAGTACGTGCAAATTCTGAGTGCTTTTTTTCCACAAAATATATGTTTAGGAGCTAACGGCCATATATACTTCTTGAATCTTTCATTATTATTCTGTGTGTTTGCTCCTAGGCATCTCGCAAGGAGATCATCGCTACTTAAATCTTCATAAATGGGCTTCAAAATATCTTGAACATCTTTATCTAATGGGGGTGGATACTGGTAAGCTTGTTGAGTAGCTTGAGACTGCTGCCATTTACACCACGACTCCGGACCTAGTGGACAATATTCGTGTTGCGGTTGTTCATTTGTAGATATTTTATGAAAAAATGTTACCCAAATTTCTTCTTTCATATCCTCCACTGAATTAGGGTTTCGACGTATTGCCAGTCCATAATAAATTGACAAATCAGCTATCAATTTATTTGTGAGTTGTATTGCATAACAGTTTTGCGCTTTTTTGCAGCCTGCGATGTTTCGGCGTCTTCACTTTGTCTCATTATTTTCCGTCGTTGCGTAAGCTGCCTTTTTGCTTCTGTAGCTCTTTTATATGTTCGTTTTTTTACATGTAGCACATATTGATTCTTTTTGTTATAACCAAATCATCACCATATGGTTTAATATCTATTAAAGTCTTAAATGTCTTTGAATCTCCATCTCCGATATAATTGGCATATTTTACTCCGTGTAGTTCGGCAGACCGTTGAAACATTTCAATAACACCGTCAACACGCTAGCCCTAGTAGGTTAGGGATATACCCTAGTAGGTATATTCATATCAATATTTGACAGGCTTTGACTAAAAATTTCTCGTACAAATGTACAACACACGCTAATAACAGCTTCACATGGAAGTGGTAAGGGCTAAAATAAACGCAGCGAATACCTGCATTTCGACTTAAATATAATCTAAAATACCTGGAATTTTTCAACGAAAATTTAACACAGCACTCTTGAGAGTATACACTTTCAGAAAATGCAAAAAGAAAAAAAACGTTTTTTTAAATTATGTAAACAAATGCCATGCCATAAGTTTTTCGCTCAAAACAGTCGCCACCTCAATAATAATAATATGCAATAATGCTGATAGTGTCACAGATCTCGGTGTCATCCTAGATAAAAAGCTGCGTTTCAATGTAGAGTATAATCAAGTCTTAAGTAAGACTAGCAAGCAGCTTGGATTCATAAAGAGGCGTGGGAAGGAATTCAAGAGCCTAATGGGAGCCAAAATCTCTGTACATTACTTAAGGGGTTACATGGGTTTCAGAGAATAAAAAAAAACGCCATTTTTAAATGTTTCAAAAATAAAAGATAATGTATTAAATTATTATAAATTATTGTTAACAACTAAAGTAACTCTTGAACTATATGTAAAAAAAATTTTAGACAAAAATACTGATAATACGCCCTCTGGCAGCTATTTTACGAAAAGGCTCGAAAAATGCGGTGCCAACGATATCTTGAGCTGGATTCATCTGAAACAAAAAATTCAAATTGTTTCTGGTAGAGTATGAGTTTGACTTGTACTTGAACGAAGGATTTGTAAAAATATTGAAATCTGAACTTTTGGCAACGTCGCGAGTAAAAAATTTAATTTTTGACCCAAAAATTCAATAAATAATGCCATGTGTATTAAATTCCAATGCACGAAACACAATATCCTTCGTTCAAGTACAAGAAAATACTATTTAAAAGAAGTGTGCAAAATTTGGTTAAGATTGGTGCATTAGTTTTTGAGTTATCGTTGGCACCGACTTGAAATATACCGTTTCGAGAAAAACGCGTTTAAAGTTTAAAGTAAGAATAAAACAATTTTTTTTTTGAACTTACATAGAATCATCGATACCAGGCCCATACAATAATTGCCCTTCTTCATTGGTTATGTCCAAAGCCTGTACAGAATAATATATCTAAACTCAGTATTTCATTACCCTACCATTATTATTTTCCCTCCTCGATAGAAAAGAAAATGAAAGAAGTTGCGTGAAATGAGAAATATTACTTACACAGGTGGGATAGATCAAAGTGGGGAAATCGCTCTCCCTTCTAATATATAGCTCGGATCGACTTCAAATTTTCAGAGAGTACTTTCGATGAGTTGCTCTTTAAGAAAAAACAAAGAAAAAAAAATCGATTTTTTCATCTTTCCAAACCCATGTAACCCCTTAAGTTCGCCCGTTACTTGAGCATGCCTGCATTGTCTGCAATCTTTTCACTAATGTTCGAAGAACATTAGTATTAAAATCGATTCGGCCAAAAATTCATATTTCCATATATGTATATATATGCTATTTCTCGAGAACACGCTATTTGATTAAGCTAAAACTTTCAGAATACGTTTGCGTATATGCAGAATAGGTCCAGGTGTCACTAAATGTTAATTATCTTAAACCCTTTGCCACCAGCGGCCATTTTAGTGATATTTAAGAAATGCCTATTATTATTCTATCAAAAAAATAGTTAAAAAAAAATTAAGTTTGCAAAATGAAGATATGACAAGGTTTTGGAAATTTTTAACACTTTGTGTGCGCTAGGTGCTTAAAATGAGATCGGGAAAATTTAAAATTTTTTAAATTGCGATAACTTTTGACAGAGCTATTGAATCATAACAAAACTTACAGAACATATTAATGCTACTAAGTTTTATACTTATGTAGTTTTGTATGAACGTACTGACAACCCTGTAGCTACAGTACGCGCCATCGACTCTCCTGAAATATTTTCGCTTTTAAGAAAAAGCAACTCATATAAAAATCTCATGCTTTGTCTATACAGTCAAAGAAAATCTTTGGAAATTCCATGTCGGACAAGAACGGTAACCCTTCCCTAATTTACCTATATTTTTAGCATCAAATACTTCTGTTCACGAGAACTCACGACCCAATAATCAGATACAGTTGAAATTTACAGAATGTATTAGTCTTAGGTTAGGTTAGGCTAGTGAAGAGGGCTGCTGGGAACATGGCCAGCATTAGGCCACCAGTTTTGGCCCATTTGCCACCCTCATAAACAATCACACGCATTCACACGTACAGCCATGGCACTGGCGGGATTCGAACCCGCAGGCCCCGTAGCACGCCGCTTTTCGGCCTGACGCCTTAGCGAGCAGAGCTACCGGGCCCCCTTGTATTAGTCTTAAGTAGGACCAAGTCTGCTAAAAAACGGTTTTGAAATTTGGGCAATTCTATGCCAGTGGTACATTCTTAAAAAATCACTAAGAAAAATAACTGCTTTTGGCCCTATAAATTTTGATTCAGTCACCAGATTTTGACAAAATTCACACAATAGCTGAATCTTTTTTTAAGCCACGTTTGATAGAAATTTGGTTGAAAAATTAGGTTGGAGCAGCCAGCTACGGTAATTTTGGTGTCTTTAATTTTGAAAATTCGCTCAGGAAAATAAAGCTTTTTGCCCTATAGATTCCAGTGCAGTCATGGAACCATAACGAAATTTATGTGGCAAATTAAACTTATTGTAGACAATACTCAGCAGAAATCTAATTGGAAAAACAATGATAGGGTTGCCAGCTATGGTTGGTTTTGCATTTTTGTTTTTTGCATATCTTTAGTAAGCGATTTTACCATAAATTTTTGAAATCATAGTGATCTTGTAGTGAAAACAAAGCAACGAATATTACAATTTAGAAAATTTGAAAACTTTTGCGGGTGGTAGTCCTAAATTTCTTTGTATCCCTATAACTTCCAATGCAGTTATCAGATTGAAACGAAATTCGCAGAGTAGGTTGACTTCAACGTGAGGCAGAAGGGCTGCCAGGACGAAGCGTTTTTGTTATTTTCGTACAATTAAATGCTTACATTAAGTATTCGCATCGCGAACATTTGCAATGAAAATAAGTAAACAATAGGTCTGTTTCCGTACTTGAATCTATTACACTGAAAAAAATCCACATGGCGCCCAGAGCCATGTAACATAGCGCATTATTTATGGCGCCATACGCTATGTACATAGTACTCTGAGCTATGCAATATGGCTCCCAGCGCCATATTGTCAGAATCTACATAGCGCGTGGTCCTATGTAACATGGCGCAGCATTTATGGTTCCACACGCTATGTACATAGTGCCCTGAGCTATGCACTATGGCTCCCAGCGCCATAATTACATGGCACAGAAATTATGGCCCCACACGCTATATTACATAGTGCCATGAGCCATGTAATATGGCTCATGGCACTCCAATTATAACTCGCAGCCATGCTGTGTGAGGGAAGGTATAAATGTCAGCAAGTGGCATTAGAGCTTGGGTCTACATAATTGACTCATTTTGAACTGAAGTACTGGCTGCGATATTTTCGATACTTCGACCGGTGAATTTTCACACTGGAGCAGGAACATTCAATAGTGAGTATGTTGACTCGAATTTATCGAATTTATGTTTGGTAGAATTTATATTTGGTGGAATTTATATTTGGTGCACTAAAAAAACACATAGCGCCAGACGCCATAGTTTATAGATTTCTGGCACCATGTACATAGTCGATTTCAGTCGATTTGTGATAAAATATAGCGCCACACGCCATAGTACATAGGAGCAGATGCTATGCTTATAGCCCTCCACGCCATGTACCATAGTCCTCGACGCCATGTACTATAGTCCTCCACGCCATGTACTATAGTCCTCCACGCCATGTACTATAGTCCTCCACGCCATGTAATATAGTCCTCAAAGCCATATACATGGCGTGGAGGACTATAGTACATGGCGTGGAGGACTATAGTGTATGGCGTGGAGGGCTATAAGCATAGCGTCTGCTCCTATATACTTTTTGCCATGTATTATGGCGTGTGGCGCTATATTTTATCACTATCCCTAAATCGACTATGTAAATGGCGCCAGAAGTCTATAAATTATGGCGTCTGGCGCCATGTGTTTTTTCAGTGTATAATATATTAAAATAGATTCGCAGCAAGTCGTTTCCGTACTTTTGCTGCAAGCCAAATGCAAGCCAAATTTTGCAGCAAAAAGAAGCCAGCTGCCAAATTCTGTTACTGCTGCAGTTTGCTGAAGTACGGAAAACAGACCTAATGTTTAAATTTTCTAAGGTCTGGACATTTTCCAGATGGCAACACCAAACACCTTTCGATTGCTGTAACTTTCGATGAAGTCGGCTAAGAGTCTTTGATTACTTAGAGCGTATTGGTCTTAAGTTGGAGAAGTAGTTAATGGTAGTGACCTTAAGAAGCTAGTGGTAGAATACACACTCAAAATCTGCACAAATCCTCTACTGTTCTTCGAACATTAGTGTTTCTAGCGGTTCTGATGCGCTAATAAATAAAAATTACTTCACTTTCCGAATATTTTGTGTGTTTTTCTCAAGTTTACTTTCACAAGCATGAAATGGATAAGCATTTATTAAGTAAGATTTAAAGGCTGAATAAATAATTAAATAAACATATTTTTTGGGCTCCCATTATATGCTTTTGCCTCTATTTGAAGAAAAGTGTAGCAGAAGGTCATCGAATGTTGTGTAAGTCTTATCGAGAGCATCTTCCAACAAGTGCAACTTGTGAGGGCATGAGAGAAGGTCAGAAACGTTTAAAGCGCTGAATTGAAGGTGGCTTTGAACCAAGACCCATATCAAACGTAAGGGGAACTTGCTGGATTTTTGATAGTGACTTGATAAGCCATTTCTTTGCACTTGAAGACTCTGGGAATGTTAAAGAATGAAATTGGCTGCCAACCGCATTGAAAATTAGAGACGATGAAATACGATTCTACATTTCTGAATTGCATTTTTGGATCATATTGCCATCTGCGACGAAAAATCGATTTGCTACTGCAATGGTTTTAAGATATTGCTCTGTATCTGGTGGAATCAGAAGGGTATAGTATATTACGAACAGCTAAAACCGAACGAAACCATTACTGAAGATCGCTACAGACAAATTAATCAAATCGAACGCAGCAATAAAAGAAAAATGGCAAGAATGGAAAAAAAGACACAAAAAATTAATTTGCCATCATTTTCCTTTTAATTTTTTTGTTATTTCACGGGTGCTTGATGCTTTCCTGGTCCTAGCCAATTTCGTTCATTTTGTCTTTCGCTGCAAGACCTCGGAAAAGGCAAATATATGCACACGCTTTTTACCTTTCAAAATATCTATCTGATTAAAAAGATTTTCGTGTGAATTTTTTCCCAGTATGCATTTTATTTTCTTCTGCTCAGATATGTTTGCATATTTTTCGCTCTCAATCGAAGCAAGGACGATGTGAAAGCCTGTTCAATTTTCTCTTAAGAATATTTAATACATTCATGGGTTAGTTGTTTATATTTGGGGCCCGAGTGCGTGGATGAAAATAAATTCATATAATTTGCACAATTCAATTTTAGAATATATAGGTACCGTATCTCTCTCATAGACTCTGCTGAAAACGCGAGGCAAATTGCAAACATATTATTTTAGGTTTTTCATATGATCTTATAAAAATTCATGAGTTTTATTTTTTTCAGTTTCGCATTAAAAATAATGTATCGGCTTTCTATTAAGATCGAGTTTCATGATTATTAGGAAATATTTTTAATATTTAAAACAGCTTGTTAAAACAGCCATGAAAACTACTACACGATAGCATTTTCTATTTTCTCGAATTTTTGATTTGAGCACGAGTAAACCATAGATCGAAAAATATAATCAAAAATGCAAACGCATAATTGAATCTGTGTTTCAAATCTGTGTAAAAGTAGGTTCTTTGCTAATCCTTTGCTTCAAACAAAACAGAAGAAGACCGAATAGACCGTTACAAAATACTCGTACTCACCTAAAATTGAATTTACAATATTCGCTCACGTTTCCTTAAAGTTTTTTTTGTATAAACTCTACATAAGACACTTCGTTATTGGAAGCGTCTTATGTAGAGTGATAAAAAATCTGATGTAATTGCTGTACGTACGGCGATCATAGTCATCGCACCTAGACGACACCTACCCGAACCACGTGTCGGCCTTGTATCATACTGAGTAAAAATGGTTCGTCCCATAATCTTTTCAGCCTTGTCGACATGGCAAGACCCCATAGCCCAGTGGAAAATGAGGTTGATCCATCCGTTGCCGGCTGATCAAATGATCCGTATCTCGCTTCGTTTTCAAGATAAGTTATATACGTATTCTCGTATAGAAGATTTCGGTTCGTTTGATTGTTATCTGCTAGCGTTATTCTAAGATTTATTAAGAAACTTCCCCGGAATTTTCGAAACAGGTCTAAAGCACTATGTACGATCGGCGTTTCAATTTTAAAATTATGGGAATGTATCTGAAGCGTGCGAGTGGGATTCTTTGTTTGAATGTGTAGCCTGGAATAGCGCGACACGACTAGCGTTCGTGTGTGGAAATACGTATTCACATACATTTGCATCTACGTTCGTACAAACGTATCTGCCGAACACATTTCTTTTTAGATTAGACCGGCGGTAGACAGGTCAATACCGCAAAGACATCGTATGAGTACAATTTCCCTTATCTGCGAGCATATAAATTCAACTGGCGGTAGATTAGGAAAGACAGTGTCTTTACAGTATTTGACTGTAGAACAGTGCATATTCAAGGCTTATTAAGAGCTTGAGATATTTCAAAGTGCCACAGTGTTTCAACTGAGCGTTTCTCCCCAAGCCAGCCGTAAGAGTGTTTGAGTGTAAATGTAATTAATGGAATTTAATTAAAAATCGATTGACGTAATAAAAAAAGACGTCCGGAAACAAGAGAATAAAAAAAAAAAGAAATCATTTAAAAACAAACATATAAAAGTAAATCATCGCAGACAACTCAGATGTAGAGATTCGTAGTTAGTGTGTTCGTCGTCGTGAATCGAAATCGAGAATAAATCAAAAGCTTTTGACGTTCGGTTTAATTGATCAAGAACATAAAAAGCCGCCAAATTGTGTAGCACAGTCACATTTCCTGCTCAACAGTGATCAGTAAGAAAGCTATTAAAGATCCATCGGTTTCTTGTTAATTGCTCTGAGGACTCTTAAAATAAATCGATTGTCTTCGCGGGTTATCAGAAGTGATGTTTCATTAATCTCGTAACAGTATTTGAACTTAAATAAAAAAAAATCAAAGATACTTTTCGTATGCAGTGCTTACATACATACGTGCATACAAGTCGAATTTTAATCGAAGGCTATTACGGTTTCTCAATCGGTTGATTGCAAAATAGTGTGAACGATTCCAGACAATAAAAATACGAAAATATATATAAACATTGCATAATACAGAATCAAACACCGCCGAAAGATATTCAATCTGGAATTTTCGAATTAAATAAAAAAAAAATAAGTTTCACTCGACTTACAATACTTTTGAATCGATCGATCCGAGTTTCGCGTATTCAAGCGACACTGTATTCCCGAATGAGCAAGTTGTTTAAGCGTTTGACCACTATAAAAATAACGCTTGCTTGTAAGTTGATCGTTGTGGTTTAAAGAAGACGTGAAGCCGACGTGAAGTTATTTGATTTCGCAGTGTAAAAAAAATTGCAACGATTTTCACGCAAAAACTGAACGAAACGTTGAAGATTACTTTTCAATTGTTTGAAAGACTTATGTCAGTTACAATTCGAAAAAATCTGATTTTCGATAAAAATATTTTTGCGCGTTCTGTAAATCATCATCTGAGTAGTAATATAACGTAACACTCGTTTCGTCCTTAATTATCGAATTGGTGAGTAGAAGAATTTTTTTTTGTATGTTTTTATTTTTCTAGGGCTGTATGTCCGTTTGAATTAAATACATATTATTATTATTGAAAGTTGAAAGAAAATTTAGTTTTGGAAAGGAAAATCTGAGTGCTAGTTTTAGTGAAGCACTTCAATGAATTTTTTTAAGGAGTTATAATTTTTATATTCCAATAATGCTAATTTTGTGTACCTAATTATAATTCTATTCCATAAAAATTAACTTCACTAACCATAATTATAGTTCCATCTTAACAAGGTATAAATTCAATTTTATCAATTTCCATTAATTTCGCGGCGTAAATTGCTTCGTGTCTTTCTCGTCTAGTTGATTTAAAAGCACAATGCATTACAAATTTAAATATATGTTTAACAAATCAGTTCAAGCGCTTGTTGAAACTGTTGTCAGCTCACTTTTGACCGGAACGACTTAGAAAGTGCTCCAGATAATATACATATACTAGAATTTTAAATGAAGTGCCAACGTAATTAGTTGGGTGTTAAGTGATAGTTCCAATAGTTCACACAAAGTCCACACTTTTCAGTCGTGCAGGAATGTGGCTTCGGTCTCGTATGGGGACACGTGATGCAAACCAGGGTTTGTATGACTGGACAAAGGTTGGTTCGACATGATACTTTGAAGTTATCAAAGATTTTTTGAAAAATCATCTCATATTTGATTAAGCAAAGTCATGCTGATTTAGCAGTTGTAAAAGGGAAAATCCTGACTAAAATCTAATTTATGAGCCTGGGAAACAAGACAGTACATGTTGCTTATCTCAAGAAATAAAATTTTCGATGAAGGTGTTAGATGGAAAAATTTTATTACATTAACTAGAAACTTTATTCAGTTATGTATGAATCGTTTGATTGAAACACATTTTTGGGTAGCAGCATAATTCCGCGTTCGAAAAACTTCTAACCTTTGGATGCGAAGTACTGCTCGAAGTGTTCTTTAATAAGGTTCATCATTCAATGAGTTTCGGAACGATCAAAACAAGTCATATTCTGACGGTGCAAGGTCTGGTGTTTACGGTGGATATGGCAGCACTTTCGATCCAAGCTACAAATCATCATTTTGACGAGTGATCAAAGAAGTGTGTGGTCTAGCATTTTCATGTAGGGACACAACTCCTTTACGGTTTGCTTGTTCGGGAATTTTCAATACTTTCAATTTATCCAGTTCGCGGCAGCATACGTCCACAATGATAGCTTAGTTATTTGGGGGCAGGTCATAATATAGCACCCCCATCCAATTCCCCAGATTGATAGCATAACCTGTTTTTGATGCCAATTCTATTTTGAAGTTGTTACTGTTGGTTGGTTTATGATCTTTTTCGCTGAGCGTTATCGTATACAATTTTCCAATTCGTTTAAGGAATTAGGCTGTTGTCCTGTCGTTTTATGAGCAAATCGCAGGCATATGTCCGCTGCGAGTGATTAATTTTTTAAGTTCGTGCTGAGTCCTCATATGCAGCTTACAAACATATTTTTGGCATATGTTCTGAAATAATTGAATTTGATTTATTCAGAGTCTCAGCGATTTCTAATATCGTGTATCGCAAGTTTGCTTCCATTTGCGCCTTTATTTGCTCGTCTTCAGTTTTGACTGGCCTTCTTAAGTGGTGTGCATCCTGGAAAACAAAATTTCCGGAGCGAAATCTTTCGAGTCAATTGCCTTTCGGAAGAAAAAAAGCAAAATGTAACGAAAATGTTTGCTTTGATTCTCCATTTCTAATAACGACATCTATTGAAAGAATCGGCAATAAAGTATCAAACACTCCTAAAAATTGGCTTTGCAAGCTGTAATACATTGCTGTCTTTCCTTATGAATTTTCCGCTCTGAATTATTTTAGTGGGGTCTTATTTCATCACAATCCCGAAATTAACTATATTTATAGCGCCAAAAGTGTATAAATTATGGTCTCTGCCGCTTCTCTTTTTCTCAGTGTCCAAAAATTTTCAAATAAAAAAACTTAAAATAACGCCAAAACAATTTTCACATCTTACCGAATTGATCTGCTGACCACTGTTCAAGCGCGCCTGCGAAGCGTCACGTCGATATTCCCAACAGCCAAACCAGGAAGAAAAAAAGTATGCTTCCAATGCCATGAATTTATGAAAGGAATCTACTGAATTCCTTTTCCAATCCATATCTCTTTGAAGAGTTGTGGCGCTTGCCTAAAAATAGCTTTACGCTATATTTATTTCGACAAAAATCTAAAACGGACTTCACAAAGATAATACTAAATCATCAAAGACTCAGTAATATAATCAAATTTTGCTTAGACTATAGTCTGGCATGTGATGTATCTCGTATTCTGAACTCTGATCTATTTCAAGTGAAATGACAGTCTTATTTCCTGCGTGGACCTTGTGATCTTTGAAAAAAAAAATCTGACTACAATTTTACACACGCGACAAAAATTCTTCGGAAATTGAAAACGTAAACGGTTTTCTACACGCTCAGAAAATCGGGGATTGACTTGAAACAAATTGTTTGACGCAAAGAGATTTCCCCAGGGGTATTTTATGGATCGCACGACAAAATAATTTGCGAACTGAAGATGGTTGGGTAATTTGAAGTGAAAAATGATACAACTTGAACAAATTACTCAGAAGATGATACTTTCTAATTTTTTTGTTGAGAAGTTTTCTAGAAATTTGATGGTTTTTCTTGAACAGAATAAGTTGCCAGATGCGTCACGTGTTCAATTTTGAATTATTACCAACGATTGACTTTCAGTTTTGGCAAAAAGGATGGATGACACAGATCTCGACAAAAATTTATTATTAGGATTGACTGAAGAACGGTTTGTCCACAGAGCCAAATCTGCGGCAAAAATAATCAGAACCTCGAGAAAAATCGTCAAATGATCAATTGGCTGATGTAATAGTTAGCATAACTTTCGACAGTTCGATTCTGCTTTTTATCCAAAAAGCAACTCTTTAACGAATCGTGCTTTGACTCATTCCAGCAAAAACTTACTTTTTTTTAACAGAGACCTATATTTTCATGATACTCGATTATTTCTTTGACTTTTTTGTCTAGAACGATCTCCTATATTCGTCAAATAATGTTACCATAAATCGTTTAGATAATCTCCTACTCTGCGGATTTTTTTTTTTTTTTTGAATTATATAATAATAAAAATGATCATGTCAAAAAGCTCACCGAACCGGAGAATTTCAATTGACTTTCGAATGCGTCATCGAAAGAGAAAAAAATGGTGTCTTTTTCTACAGTTGGTCTTATGATTTTTGCTTTCTCATTTCTGTCAGTTATATGTAGTTAGTGGTAGGTATGGCATGTTTGAAAAAATTTTTGCTTAAAAATATTGAAACTTCTGATCAGAGACTCAGTCGTGAATTGGACTTTATTGGAAGTGGATTTGAAATTGAACAACGCTTGATGTATATGGCACGTGCCAAACATCAGTTATAAGGATTTATAATAAAGTTCATAGTTTTGATTCGTGAAACATTTAATATCGAAATTCGTCCTAATTTTTCTTATATATCGGCCTGATAATCGAATTATTTGAATTTTTATCGTGTTTTATGCGAGTGTAAGTCGCGATCGGAATTAGTGTTTCTTATAATTGAACTTTTTTCTCTCCTGAGTTTGCTAAGTGATTTAAACGTGATATTGCGAATTGCAATCGAAATACGGTGAGTTTTATTTGATTTTTTTCCGGGACAAAACGTTACTTATATGTTTTAAATGAATTCGATAAAGTGATCCCCTCGTTTTTTCAAAAGTTTCCTAATTTAAAAAATCATACTCAAGAATCAGCTACGGCTCAGCATATTTAACTGGATAATACTGTATGGAAGCAGAAAAGGATGTGATATAGGATTGCCCTTTGTTGTTCTTGCTTGTTTCTTGATAGTTCATACTAATTTCAAATTAGCCGTTTTACCTCCCAGTATCAAATGAGAAATCGAAGTTAGTCTTTTGGACTTCTTAAATAAAGTAAGGAATTTGCTTTCGGTTTACATTAGTCGAGGGCTACGATTATTTTCGAGTTATTTTTTTAAGTTATAATTTTTCGTAAATATTTCAATCGAATTTTCGATTTCGTTCTTCTCAGATATTCTTGATCATTTCAATTTCGACAAGATGCCTTACTGTTTAATAAGCAATCGCGTTTTGTTATTGCTAACCAACTAAATACCGTAGATAGAAAATAAATTGAAATTATAAAATATTGCTAGCATTTATGATTTTTTCACACCATCAATTCATACTGCGTGGAGAGATACGTTTACAAATTCGCAATCAATCTATACGAGTGGAGAGTGATTATTCCCACGACTCACTTTAGCCTGGATTTAGCCTACATCCCCATTCAGAGTTAGATGAACTCAAAATTCTGTGCGCGATCGCTCATTCGAGCCAGGGACCTCACACTAGGAGCTGCTCGCTCACTAGACTACACTTTCAAAAAATTGAATGTTGATACCTTCAAAGAAATAATCTGGGTATTTGTCTTGTTAGTTATGTCGAAATTGAAAAACAAGAACCATTCAAAAGTGTGAAAACTGTGACACTTGAGTGTTATTTATTTCTTAGATCATCACGTAAAATTGTTGGCGGCTGAATTGTCGGAATATTGAAGGACTATGCACTGTTTATTGCAACATTATGACTATTCAATGCAAGCTGCAAGCGAAAAAATCTAAACTACAAATTTCCAAGTCGCCTTTAGTCAATGAATTAAATGATAGCCTAAAATAGTGGAAGAAAACTAAAAATTATCGTCCAATTTGTCTTGGCAACAACCACCTTCTTCGCACTCTATAAGATTCCGCACATCAATCTTATCCTTCGCATTTCATCTACATTATGCTAAGTTCTACTTTGTGTGCATTTTATTTTAGTCAGACCGTACACGCGACTATAAAATCGATTAAGAAACTTAAATTGAATATCGAGAGCAATATCATGCATGCGAGTTCGGCCCCGTTCAGTTGATCATGTGCTTACGTATACGCGACGACGACGTTATCAAAAGCAATGATGACCTGCGGGACCTCGCGTAAATCAAATTGAATGATTTCGTTTGGTAACGAAACGTTAAGTGCCGGACATGGGCCGCTCTGTCGCTGTCATTGCCGCCGCGCTTGTCAAAATGAGCGAAGATGCGCAATAACCCCGATAAGGGCCACTCAATTCCAAGCATAAGTTGGCACTATTCAGCATTAAATTATATGATTTTTATTAATCTATCAATTTAATTAAGTAGATAGTAGTTGGAATATGTTCTGTGAATGACATTATCAGTTATGATTGATAGATAGTTAGTTCATTAGCCTGATAAGTCTGTCTAGTATTTAGTTTGATTGTAATGGTTTTTTAATGAGAGATCCCGTTTGAATTCGATTTGCAGGAAATGAAATCAGTAATACTTGTGGGGGTGCTGCTTCTTTTCGCCGTGGGCGATAACGCAGTGCACAGTCGTGCTATCGATGACTTGGACAATTCAATACAAGGAGGCAGCAATGGATTCGAGGTGACGAACTGGGTGGAGATTGTCCAGAAACCACCGGCAGTTTTGAAACAGCAGCCGGGTGAACCGATCGAGCTTGTTTGCGAGGTGTTGGGATCACCAACTCCTACGGTTCAGTGGGTCAGGGGTGCCATGCCACCAACAGGGGTAAGTTATTTTGACACTGAGCACAACTTTCGAATTGGTATTAAGTTTTAACTTTTGTCCTTCAGTTAAACGACTACAAAGCAAATGTTGTCAGCGAGGAAAGTCCTTCTTCCATCACACGTGTCCGATCAGTATTATACATCCAGCATCCGGTGAGCGCGGATACGACCTTCACGTGCGTTGGAAAAACCGGAGGAAAGACCGCGTACGCTTCAACCTTGGTGAAACGAAGCATTCCAGCTCTATTAGCTCCGTATGAGGCTTCGGTCCCAGAAAAGAGTGTCGTTAAAATTGTATACAGCTATCTCATTGCATTCGATCTGATCGGATCAAACATTGTGCTTCCATGCAAAGCTCTAGGCCGACCCCGTGCTGTAGTCTATTGGATGGACGAAAGTGGCATTATCAACGGCCAGGACCCCAGAATGAAGGTAAGATATCATTACAATCCCTTCTAAGACTATCTTTAAATTCTTGCTTCATGGAACTATCTGGTCAAATTAAATGTTAAACTTGTATTTTCCCGGTCGCAGATTAGATCACGCAGTGCCATGTTTAATCATGGAGTGATCTAAGAGACGATCGAATAAATAATTAATGATTAAATCGATTATCAGTAAATCACGACCGCTTCTGGCCTTGTTAGAATCGATAAAATATACATACATAAAAAATTAAGATCTTTCAAAGATTCCAGTTTGTCACGTTTGAAGATAATGAACTTATTTAACAGTTGAGTCGTGGAATTTTTGATAAAACCTGACATCAAACTGAGGAAGTACACGACATCTATGTATGCAATCCAGTCTTGGGAAATGAAAATTTCCGTAAATTTAAAGTTTCATAAGGTAGATCGGAGACGACAATCTCGATTTCTAGCTTCCTGACTTTCTCGTACAGATGCACATCAGTATGATGCACAGACGCATACTAGATATATGTAAATATACTACAATTACAATATCGCTACATGTCTATTCATCAATGATGGCAGTTGGGGTTTTGTTACTGTCACGAATCTTTCAGTCATTACCATCTAACCGCATTATCTTATTTCTAATTGAATTCTCAAGACGACGGTTGCGCATGCTCATGACGAAACACACCCTCGGCTACGTTTCGAAAGCTTGACCCGCGACAACTGAAATTATCTTAATGCTGTAATGCTACGCGATCGTAGAATGAATTCGAACGTAAATGCGTAAAAACTTAGCAGAACAGCAAAGATAAATCAGCAGATTACTTAAATATACACACATAGCGAATATGCGTCGGTCGACTTCAATTAGTGTGTATTAGCTTGTTTCGCTTTCATATATAATGATTGATATAATCTTAAATGGAAATTTAAGATGAATTGTTACAGAAACAACTAGAATCGCGGCGTAGCTTATCTGTGAAAGCTAACTATATTTAGCCAATTATCTTCCATTTTTCCTGTAATGATGGAACGTTTGCTTACGTCTTTTCCGATTCTATAATTATTGCTTTCAGGGGCATATCGCCTTTGGAATTATCACGGCAAAGCAAAATGTTTTCTTTAAAAAATTGAACCTCAATCTATCAGCCGTAACGAAGATGTAAGCACAGTTATTTTATTCTAGAGCAATCAAAAGTACAGCGATAGATAAGAAATAGTGTTTTGTTTTCAAAGAAACAATATTTACAATTTATTATTCAATCACCATAACGAAAATCTGACTAACGAGTTTCATTATTGATTACAGACTATAACTTGAAACTTCAGGACAAAATCACTAACTCACACTTTTTTCCTCCATTCCAGGTTTTGCCTAGTGGAGAACTTCTAATAACAGATTTGAAATGGGATGATATGGGAAATTACAAGTGTGTCGCTCGAAACTCATTCGGTAACGACACCGTTGATACTTTCGTGTATCCAGTCCTTGTAAGTATTTTAAAACCCACAATCTCTCTCTAATATCCAAATATTTTCATCCACAACATCGAATCATATTTTAATCAAAATCTTTTCTTTTCACTCTTTAGAAAGAAGAATAAACGCACACATTCCATTGTGTCATCTTCGTACAATATCCAAAAGAGAGCGAAAACGGTTTTCTTCTTTTTTTAAGTTAACTGCCTGGCCGTCATAGTACCGCCAACTAACTAACTAAACAAAACTACACAGCTATACGCCTACAACTTCTAGTGCTAACCGTCGATAAGAATCAGTTATTATACTTGCTTTTTGTGGAACTTATGCCAATTTTATTGCAAAGAAAATATATTTGTTATCATGCGTAAAACAAAACAAAACTATTTAGTAGTATACTATTAGCGAGAATTAAAAAAAAAATGAATGACAAACAAATTAAAATTAATAAATATAGATTACATTTAAATGTATAACTTTTGCATTTTTTACATTAATTACAACATGATGAACATTCACGGTCATCATGCTTATTTCTATTATGAATTTATTGTTTGGCTTCGATTCTAACATGATTTTTAAGTTTGCTCAATATTTCTCGATTTTATATGTTTGTTCTTTTTTACATGTTTCTGTGTTTCAAATGAAAACTGCTCGAAGGTGGATAGTAAACTATTAAAGTCAGCCAGTCAGTTAGTGTAAATAGATGAGCAAAACAAACAGTTGGTTCCTAATTATCGATGCATCAAAACGAAAGTCGAAGCGTACACAGTAGTAAAACAAGATTGAAAACACAATAGCTTTTAGATTAAAACAGCAGTGCAAAGTTACTTAATTTTTTGGTTTTAACTTTTAATAACGAGCATAAGGTTTCAATTGTTTACTACCATTATTTATATGTATGATTTTGTATTATGAGCTTAGAATTAATGATTTTTATCAAACCATTACTATGATATATTTAATTATTCTAGATGTCGTATTTAAATGTAAATATGAACTGATATTTATAGCCTATCTACCACAATTCTATTTAAATCATTCGAAACAAGATACCATTTAAATAATAATAAAGATATTGAGAAAATTATTTGATTGTTTGTTTTAGATTCTCAGAGATGAGTTTCCAGGATTTGCAGGTTGTGTTTGACTTAAGGCACGTTGACACGGTGCAAGTATACTTGGATCTCAGCTTGTACCAAATGCACTTGTACAAGTGTACTTGGAGCAAGGTGGTTGCCACAGTGAATGACTTGGAGATCCAAGTGAATTCCAGAAAGATGGCGGATTTGTGATTGAAAGGAGTGGAACTAGTGGCTGATATGCTGATACACGAGCTTCAAGTACACAAAGGTACTTCCGACTCGTAAAGCTCCATAAATTTAATGTTTTCTCTTCCGTTTTCTAATTTGTTTACTTATTTTTATTTTTCCGGGCTGATAGAACACAGTTTGACTCACCGAAGGTATTTTGGAAATGTGTCAAAGTAGCGCTTGGATCAAAGTAAGTTGGCCGACGTCCTACTATACTTGGATGTAATCGCGCTGTCCAAGTCAGCTTGGATCAACTGTTGCCACGATCCAAGTAGCGTCCAAGTGATGTTACTTGGACGTCCAAGTATATTTGATCCAAGTATACTTGCACCGTGTCAACTTAGCTTTAGGGGCAGAAAATCGGATTCATTCGAGCGATTGATAAGTAAAATCAGTTGCTTTTCAACTATTAAAACCGGTTGAGTTTGTATGTTTTAACAGTGCAACTGCCTGTTTCGCAGTTTAGGAAAATTCACTTGAGAGTCCATGCGTCGTACGAGAGCGGGTACGTTGATTTGTTCTTCCACTTCACTCCCGCCTTCCAAAACTCTCTTTTTCAATTCTTGATTTT
This sequence comes from Nemotelus pantherinus, assembly GCA_963978885.1. NCBI lineage: Eukaryota > Metazoa > Arthropoda > Insecta > Diptera > Stratiomyidae > Nemotelus > Nemotelus pantherinus. The sequence continues at coordinate 50,809,579 of OZ022263.1, read as the reverse complement.
CAAGTATTTTAGTCTGCTATTATATTATGCTTCAAAGAGGCATATCACCAGTAAAACATAAGTAAATAAATGACACTTTTCATTCTAGCTACGCTATTAAAATGCGAAGCCACTACATACTTGAGAAGTGATTTAACTCGATAGGTGAAAATATTGTCCATATATTGGCATCAGCTCAGAAAAATTTTGTTACGAGTTCCAAGCATAGATTGCGCCAAAACCTATCCACAGAGTCAACTGGATATCCTAAAAAGGATAACTCTTAATCAAATTGCCCCAGGTATGATAGATTGCCGCCACCTTAGGCCAATGACAAACACGGCGGTTCCAGTGAGGGATTTTCCGAGAGGAAAACCGAATCGGTTTAGCCGTGCATTACTTTAGCATTGTGATGATACACACCGCGGTGCGAACCGCCTCTCGGTTTCGGAACCGAGTCGGTAGACGAGAGCGTTTTTCGATTTGTTCATTGCTGCATAGTCCGATCGAGCTGAAATTTTCAGGTTGCATTGATAAGAAGGAAAATCTGATAAGAAAATTGATCTTTGAAGAATGGCTAGGATGCAGTATTGGAAAATGAAACATTTGTGGGCACTTGGTTTCTAAAAGTAGGCAAGTACAGATTTAGTATTAGAATCACTTTGCCCAAATTTCATATGTATATATATATACTTACATATGTATGTATGTATATACATATATATGTATGTATATACATAGATATGTATGAATATACATATATATGTATTTCCACGCGACTTCTTTTTTCACAAGCATCTATATGATACTCCGACGTAATTTGTAACTGAACCGACTCGATAAACTCTTCTGAAACCCGCTGTGTGTGTCAGCCGACGCGCCAAACCGAAGTGTCTGTCATTGGCCTTAGTCATTTGGAATCTACGAAGATATCAGGGAATTAATGTTGAATTGAATCAATATCTTATTGGTTCAGGTTTTCGAATCCAAATTCCTACCATTAAACGAACCATCGAAATGCCAGGAGGCAAACAGCGCAGATATCTAGAAACGGTCAGTCCATCTAATTTATTTATTATATTCCGCTACAGAAACAATTTAAACTTTAGGGTTAATAGATGAAGAAATGAAACGCAATAATAAAAACAAGAATAAGATATAAAAAAAATGCAATGTCAAAATAAATATATTCAATTACATGTTAATACAAATTCAAGATAGCATTCTTGGATGTATTTTCTTTCAAAGAAGTGCTTTTATTTAAAACGCGAGTATGGGGGAAGACAGCTTAAGAGGATTTAATTTAGGAAAATATATCAAAATTCAATGAAAATAAAAGAACTTACTGATTCCCGGATGACGCCGTAATTTGGACTACGGGATGATGGAACTGAATATGATTAGACCTTCACAAAAGAAACTGCTTGACACCACTAGATTGACGCAAACCCGACTCGGCAATATATTCTACTTTAGCCAAGCACTAGTAAAGCCAACGTCACTGCTTAGAACTGAAGCTTTCAATTCTGTGGTACTTTCTGAAACTGACATAGGAACTACGGTAACACTTCGCTGATGATCTTTTTCCCGACGAATTAACGTCAAATCTGCGTCAAATATAGATCTTTTCTTTCCTATAGGCATGGCGCTGTCCTATGAAGTCTTTTATTTCGCAAAGTTCTTCATTTTAACCCTATTTTACCCTGATCACTGGCAGTCAGTTAATCAGCCACAACATATTGCCGATTCCGCAACGCAGTTGGATGTCACCGAGCCAAAGATATAGAAGAATTTCTTTTAAATTTTGGAATCGAACTAAAAACACAGCTGATGCGGCGACACCTGCAGACACTTTCACCAATGCCTCTTTCACGCTTCGCGTCCCGCACGAAATCCCGCTCCCGTTCAAACGTTCACTGCTCAAATTTGAAACGACACTAAAAACACTGCTCAAGTGTGAAAGGGCCCAGTTTGGCCCAGTCGAATGAGCTACTGCGAGCTCCTGAAAAGTGTCAAACGGTTTTGGCGCGAATATTTGAGCACAAATATTTTAAAATATGCGAGGCAAGGGACGATTTTTTGCGCAATGTTCTATTCTGTCCTATTACTGTTTAATAGTTTACTTTTGCGCAAAGTCCTATTACTGTTTAACTAGCGCATTATGCAATTAGCGATGGCGAGGTTCCTTGCTCCTTGAACATCTTTATTTAGATATTTTTTTATGAAATCTTCTCGGGCTTGCGCGTATGTATTTATTTGACTATTAGATTAATTGACAAATTATTTGGTTACTCTGAGTACAATTTGATTACTTTCCATTGATCAGGTGATGGTGTAAAATCAGCCATGGGAATCATAGTACAAAAATATATGAAAATGAAATCGACACTTTTCTCATCAACCACCTTCTACTTTTCCTTAAATTGAGCGCTGTGCTGGTGAGGACAGCGCTAATGTATTCTCTTAACATTGTAGTCATAATGGCTTTATCTACGTTAACTTTACTTTATTTAACTTAATTTTAAGGTAATATATAATTTTAAAGTAATGTATAAAAATAATATATTTTTAACACAATTTTCTTCACACAGTTTTCCATATTCTCCTTTACACACTATTGAACTGTCGTCACCACACTAGCTACAAACATGCCGTTATTACTAATTTTTAATGTACTACTGTAGTCTGCATTGTCTTTTTTACTTGATGATGATTCACCAATCCGGCATTAAATCTGCGGCTACATATTCCCACCTTATCATCTGAGAAAATACTATCCACTGTTAAAATATGGAAACAGCCAAGGCAATAGAAATTACACATCGGTAAAAAGACCAGATTATATTTCCTATTTTATTATTTTGTTTATATGGTAAACAAACTGTGAATCCAGCTAAAAATCAAAAAGTTTGTTCCTCAGTAGACCATTTTGGTGACTTAACCTTGGAAGTCGATAAAACTTCTGGGCGAAGTCACCAAAATTTTAATGGAAGCCGCGTAGGCGAAACAAGTAACGTAAGCCAGTAATGATTAGGAGAGAAGCCCATGGCGTTGGTGATGTCCTTTTGGTCCAAGGTGAACAGGTTCTACCCATCATTCAGATTTCACAGGAGAGTCTTGAGGCCCTTAGCGTCCGAGATGCAGAGCAAGCCATTAGATGAGACCTTAACGGTTTTTAGTAAGTCGCTCTGTCCGTGGCTTTTATTCTTCAATTTGCAGCTGGCAAAGTTCCAAACTTTCTCAGTGCGATCGCAGTCGCACGAGACGATCACTAGATTGGAATCGTTGAGTGAGAAACAGAACCTCAGTCGGTATGGCCTTTACCCTGAATGGTGCACTTGTATTCGGCAAGAGCATTCTACCATTTGCTGGTCTTGTCTCCAAATCCCGAGACAGCTTGACGGTAGTCAGGGGAGAAAGCAAAGGGTAAAACTTTCCTAAAATTAAGAGCGTTATTTCGAAAATGAGAAACAGTAGAAAAATAACTTTGTACCAAAATTATTTTTTCCCAACTCTATTATAAAGCTTGAATATACTTTTTTCTACTTTGGAGTCTATTTTGAGGCAGTTGATGAGGACCTGTTGCTGCCTGCAGTTTGTTCCGGAGCAATCATAGGCTATTTTGCCCTGTTCACCGGAAGCCAGCCTTGACAAACTCTCATAAAACCATAGACCTACAAAACTAAGCCGTCGTTTTCTTCAGACAGTTGGTAGACAATAGGTCTGTTCCCGTACCTCAGCAAACTGCAGCAGTAACAGAATTTGGCAGCTGGCTTCTTTTTGCTGCAAAATTTGGCTTGCATTTGGCTTGCAGCAAAAGTACGAAAACAACTTGCTGCGAATCTATTTTAATATATTATAATAGATTCAAGTACGGGAACAGACCTAATACCTCGCCTTTATTTAAGAATTGAAGAAAACTTGTCTCAACGAGATTACCTTATCGACACAGGTGAAAGCATTTCAGTGCTTCCAGTACGTTAAAATTCCTATCTTTTTCTGAACCATTATCTTCTGCAGATGAAAGGTGATCACTCGAAGTAGGACTCCATCGAGACTTCTCATATGACTTCTTTATTGCCGTTGATCCAAAAGTGGCATGACCTCATTATTGCCGTTGATCCAGGGTTGGTCCAAAAGTAATGATAATCAATATAAGATAATCAATGTTGAAGCAGTTCAAATCCTGTTTCTTGGATTGCAGCCATTGAAACTGCAGCCTTGTGAACCGGTGCCAGGGGGCTGAAAGTACGTGATTTATTGATGGAAGAGATTGGCAGGGAGTGAAGGATTTACCATCAGCTGGCACGTAAAAAGAGATAAAACCAAAATATGTTCACTGTATCACATGCGAAAATGAGAAAATATAATGTCAAACGACAGGTGAGAATGTATATATCCGTGTGAGCTGATAGGTGAGAGTGTGTTGGCGTGCGAATAATCCCATCAAGAAACAGTAAGCGCAGCGAACATTCACTGGCAGCAAACGAAATTCCCTGTATTGGGTTGCATAAAAGTGTCGGAGATATTCCTTTTACTCGCCATATGGTATCGAAAGTAGTATTCCGCGTTAACTACCTTATCACTTACCATTTTAATACTCAGAAAATACTTTAAGAAAATCAATATTGCATAAATCGCCATTCGTTAAAATAGTCTCTTTGGCAAAGCACATGTGAATTGCCTTGTGGGAAGGAGAAACTTATTTGATCGTAGCAGAGTTGCTTGGCGGGGTACTTTGTGTCTTTTTCCAACTTGGACTTAGATATTGCTATCTACTTCTCGCAATCGTATTGCAATTCACGTACTTTCCGAGCTATATATAGTTCTTAAGCTATGCCGGTGCCTTATCTTGATAAAACAAAGCCCCGGCTCGCAGTTAGCCTCCAGCAGTCTTCTTATTTGGTCTGCGTAGTAAGAGCCTAACATAGTGGCTTCCTTTTCCAAATATTCCACCATAATAATTCCTTTAGCGTCCCAAAAAACTGATACATAGCCTTCCGTGCCGAACTCGACACTTTGAATTTCTTCGACGTCGGTGAAAAGGGGCGCTTCTAGGTCATCAAAATGGTGGATCTACGTCTCGTCCATGGTTACGAAACGTGACGAAAAATTCTCCTGATCTGCCTTGAACTTTTCGAGATTCACCCTCGAAATCTCGACTCGTTTCTTCTTTTGCTCGTCGGTTTTCACGTTGTCTTCAGTAAGGGACGTGGATGGACGTTCTTCGCGGTGTTCATCTTCAGTGAATGTTCTTCCCAGATCAAACTCCTTTGACCAGCGAGCAACGGTGGAATATGCCTATGCCATAGCTTAAGAGCTATATATAGCTCGGAAAGTACGTGAATTGCGATACAAGTTGCGATATTTCCCCGCTGATTGCGAGAAGTAGATAGCAATATCTAAATCCAAGTTGAAAAAGGCAGAAAGTACCCCGCCAAGATAAGTACGCCCCTTTTATACGACCAGATACGTTTCTCATTCCCACTAGGCAATATACATGTGCTTTGCCAAGGAGACAATTTTAACGAATGTCAATATTGATTTTCGAATGCAATATTGATTTTCTGAAAACCTATTCTGAGTATGAAAATGGTAAGTGATAAGATAGTCAACGCGGAATACTACTTTCGATACCATTTGGCGAGTAAAAGGAATATCCCCGACACTTTTATGCAATCCACTACAGAGAATTTCGTTTGTTGCCAGCGAATGTTCAATGCGCTTACTGTTTCTTGATAGGATTATACGCACGCCAACACACTCTCACCTATCAGCTAACACGGACTTACACATTCTCACCTGTCGTTTGAGAGTATGCTTTTCTCACTTTTGCATATAATAAAGTGAACTTATTTTGGTTTTTGTTCTTTTTAGGTGCCAGCTGATGGTAAATCCTCTGCCAATCTCTTCCATCAGGCAAATATCGTACAATCACGTATTTTCCGTGCTATTTATTAGTATTTATGCTATGCCTATGCCTCGTGGTAACTCGCGTTACGCTGGCAGGAGAGTACTGTGGATACCCACACTTCGTTTTACACACAATCCACATCTCCCCACTTACACTATAGCTGTAATTAGGAGCACGTTTGGTAGAACCACAGATATAAGAGAAAATGGATTAGAAATAGAACGAGAGAAATGTGCCAATTTTCGCTAATTTGTTCGCGAAACCGACACAAATGATTGCGCACAAACGTAGATGCACGTTTCCACTGAATACGCCGAAAAATTTTCAAATTTTGTTTGATAAATTTTGACTGAAAGCCATGCTGAAAGTCAAGGTTTTCAGTCCCCGACACAAATCAAACTGACATTGACGTTTCTTTCCGTGTTGCCCGTTGCACGCTTTTACACCGATCTGTTGTTGCCAGCATTAAGGCTTTTCGGTTGTTAGTGTGGTAGAAAGGGGTGCACTGAGCGGAATTTTTGTGAGAGAGCAATGTTGTGCGTGTATTAAAAAAGGCACACTCACGTATGGGTACACGGATAGCCATTTCGCATCCATATTCTTTCATATCTATGGGTAGAACATACATTGGTATAGTTGATATGGGCCGATTACTTTCTGAGTAAATGAAGCTATAGGGCCTAGCAGGTTCAGCGGAGATTACCTTACAAGTATACTCATCAGATTGAAATCCATGTAAATATTGGGCTCTATCTCGTCCCCCTTTTTATAGATTGGACTGGGCAGCCCAGGATGAGCTGCGTGATATAGTCGCCCACCTTCATATTTATTTAGTAAGGCCAGTATTCCATTGGCCCCTGGAGACATCTTATTTTTCAGTCATTGGATTGCACAGACTGAAAGTTTAGCTTGAAGTAAATAAAAATTAATTGAAAATAACTGATTGTAGATCTAGATAGCAAACTCTGTGAATTAATGAATTATAAGCTATACATCAAATTATATTAAATTATTGTCAGATCTACAGTTTTTCAAGGTGATGTAAAGCCATATTCTCAAGATGCAAATTCTATATGCAACCAAAAATTTGAATTGAAACCGGATGTAACATCAATCAAAATTATTTCTGCTTAAATTTTATCCCACTGAGCCAAATGGCGCCTAGTGATGATAATTTCTATTACAAATACAACTGATTAGTTGTATAAATAAATCGAAAAGCAAACAATGAAAAAAGTGATAAAAATACACAGGTGACATATTTTGCTCGTATGTGTGAACTTTGTGTATAATTGCTTTTGTTATCTGATTATATTTACATGATTATTGGTTTGATTAAAGCACACCTGTGAAATCGTCTGCGCATATTATTTGTATAGCTTGACGATTCTGCGCAAAATTTTTGACTAAATATCACATTTTTTATGTGATTTCGATGTCATTATACAGAAAAGTTAGAAAACTTGTGTGAAGATGACTAAAATAATTTTGAAAGAATTTTCAAAATGATCCAACATAATTGTTCTTCATACGATTATGCATGAGATCATATGCATATTTTTTTCGAATTTTAGCTTTAAAATCAACCAAGTACACTTTTCTGAAATGTCACCACTCATAATGAGAAAACAATAAATATCACTCCAATCTTCTATGATTCATCAATAAAAACACACAATGCACGTGGAAAATGGTTTATTAAAACACATATAACTGCATTCATTTCTAAAAAATATTTTACTATTTGTCCTTTTACTATGGTATGTATGTATATATGTATGTAGCTTATGAATAACAATAAGAAATCGAATACAATCATAAAATAATTTCAGTGTGTTCGATAATTGAATCACGTAGGATATAGTTGCCAAAAAATAATATACATTTACATGCGTAAACAATGTCATCTAAAACTTGCCGTACGTGCATACAATAACAATTGCTATTATTTTCAACATAGATCTACTTTTCTGTATCATTCTACTTAAATACGAATTTTTTCTCACTTTCATGTTTTTTTCTCTCGCAAAATCTATTTTATTTTTTCTAATCGAAACCAGGAAACGCCTTTTCACTTTTACCAGACAAAAACCACCTGCGGACGGGGCGTTGGAAACTCTTTTGGAACTTATTTGGCTTCGATGACCTATAGCAGGTGCAATTTCGCCAAGTAAAAAAATTTACAAATTATTTGCAGTAAAATGCAGGCGAGTCTTAATTATTTAATGCGCTTTATTTGGGCTGACCAATTTTTAGCAGCTGTTCCCCTTGGCGGATATATTCATATGTACTTGTCTCTATCGCCTAGCAATATGATTTCTTAATAAGCCTTTATCCTTAGTAATCGAACTATTTAATACATCCGGTTCTCACACATTCAAAACAGAATGTTTGCGATTTGTTGTCGGCGTAGAAACTCCAATTACAGCTAGCCGTCCGTCACGTAATGGAGCAAGGATATGAGTATTTCCAGGAGTTACAACCACAGTTTGAATCGGAACATGCAGAGGAATGTCGTAGACTGGCCTTAAGCTATATTCGTGAATAAAAGGAAGAAAATTATTTGTGTAATTATTTAGGTGAAACCATATAGAATTACCCATATAATCGGCTCATAGTTATATCGCCGGCGTCATCAGCAACAACCAGGAAATCGCCGGCTGTTGCTAAGCCAGTTACTCTTCCCGAAACATATTTCGAGCCGATATTTGTTCCGTTGACACTGTAAACATGGACAGAGTGCGATGCATCATCCAATGCGCTGAAGACTATGTGACCTGAATGGAAAAAATAAATTTGGGAATTTATCAAAATTGCAAATGAAGTTGATTCGTTCGAGTTTACATCCTTAATCAGATGTGTTCTTTCCATCGTATAATATTAAACCACTTCGAAGACTATTTCTGTTAGTTACCCTAGGTTTTGAATCTTAGTATTCATATATACATATATCGCATTTTCAGTTTAAATGAAACCTTTTCCAATTGAAATGAAACCTTGAATTGTAGTGAAACCTTTTCCAATTGGAATGAAACCACTTTTATTTGAAATGAAACGTTTTTTCAAATTGAACGAAACTTCGATAAAAAACAATATTAAGAAAAATAATTTTCCAAGTAGATATTAGGTCTGTTCCCGTACTTGAATCTATTATAATATATTAAAATAGATTCGCAGCAAGTCGTTTTCGTACTTTTGCTGCAAGCCAAATGCAAGCCAAATTTTGCACCAAAAAGAAGCCAGCTGCCAAATTCTGTTACTGCTGCAGTTTACTGAAGTACGGAAACAGACCTATTGCATTATTCGTAGCAGAGTCGTGCAGAGCGGCTCGCTGCGCAGCACAGCACAGCACTGACCATCATTCGGTCCGCATCGTTCATAGTTTGAATAATCTTCAATGAATTCAGTGGAATGAATTTTCACGTAATATGTTTTTCTTATATATGTATATTTTATGTATTATGTCTTCCACCATCGTATCGTAAACATTCATTGGAATAGGAGGACTAAGCGCTTCCAAACTGAATTGATACTTGTACTGGCCCAATTTTCCAATATATTATCTACTTGATCAACCGTATAATCATACATCAATCAGTACACATGGTCGTAAAGAATCAACATACATGGTCGTAAGCCATCGAGAGCTGGTTCTGATAAGCAGCATTCAAAACAACAGAAACTGTTGTTGTTTTCAATACTACCTACTTTAACCAGCTCTTGATCGAGATGCAAAAACACGCACCTTATAAGTCTGACAACCTCGTATTATATATACATACATACATAGTTTGCCTCTGAAAATCAGTTTTAGGCAGTTAAACAATTTTCCACTGTCAAACAGTTCGTTTTAACAAAGGAAAAACGGTTCGTTTAAAAAAAAACGAAAAATGATTCGTTTTAGAAAAACGAAACTTTTTATAAAAACGATTCGGTTTTATAAAAACGACAAAAATTGTTCGTTTTAGAAAAAATTTTCGTTGTAGAAAAACGATTCGATTTAGAAAAACTGTTAGTCGCTATTTGGAAAAACTGTTCGTTCGTTTTTTTTGCAGCCAAACGTTTTTTTGGAAACTGTTTGGCGTTTTTGAGCCCATCACTAATCGCACGTATGTTGTCGCATCGTACGCATAAACTATGAGCGGCATGCGCCACCATTTCATTATATCCAAAGACAGAAAAAAGTCATAATGTAAAAATTTTTCATACAAAAACATTTATTCAAAATATATTCTTTCAAAAATAGAAAAAGCAAACACTTTTTTAACAACAGTAGCATAATAATGGAGCAAATTAATGACAATTAGAACTAAGATTTTCTGACACCATGAATGAAAAGGGTCGCATCTACATTCTCCTCGCTTAATTGGCATCTCCGCATATTAAGAATAAATCTCGCCGAACTAAAGTTTCTTTCGGATGCCGAATTTGATGCTGGTATGCACAGTACCTTTTTCGCAACACCTTGTAGTTTAGGAAACTTTTGACCTGTCGATTTCCAATAATGAGCTATATCATGTACGATTCCACAGTTCTGGATCAAATATTGCTCGACTTCATCTTCTTGAATCGTTGACGAGCAGCTTTCATCAGCCCACTCAGCAAACTTCATCATTTTGATAGGATTTGGAGTAGTCGCCGTTATGGGAGTCTGCTCCCTAGATGCGGATTCCTTTTCAATTAGTCTTTTAACCTATTTGAAAGGCAAAAATCCATGAGTTGTCAATCATACAATAGTTAATTTATTCAACTGTTTTTTTTTCAGTTTATAGATTCATATTTAATTACCTCATATGTGACAGATTCGCTTTTCCCCATCTCTAAAATTTTAAGATGTCGAAAAGGCGCCCAGAGAAATAACGCTATCTTGTGATACATATGAATTAAGACTTTTCATCGATGTAGGTCCTCAGTGACGAGTAAGGCGGGTATTCCACCGGGTGTCGTTCGATTGCTCCAATGTTTTTTTCCAAGCTATTTACTAGCCCACTTTGTTTAGCATAGGTGACCAACTCTTTCGTTTCGGTCATGAGAGTATTAATCTCAAGGTAATGTTCAACAACATACTGAGTATTGAATTCATTTCTAAGGACAGTGTTCAGCACGTGGCAAGAGCAATTAAGTCTCACGTAGCTACCTAACGCGTTAATAATATTCGCGTCTTGATCGGTGGTGAATGGGTTTTTTCTCAAAACATCCTCCGATACTCCGAAAGAAAAAAACCGTCTGACTAATTCTTTTCTAATATTTTCACCAGTCTTTGGCTCATCAGGAAAGTGCGTAGTGAAAAGGACGTGGGATTTAAGAATCCAATCGTCAAAGTAAGACACTGCACATATCATATTTTGATTTTTTTTACCCGTACAGGTCCATATGTCGGTTGTTAGAGCCGCTTTCCCCTGCGTCATCTTATTAATTACGTTCGGCATAATGGCATCTCGTAGCTGTTTCGCAATCTCTGATGTGTGTCTGGAAACTGATGACGGGTGAGGAACAATTTCTCCAATGTAAATTAAAGTTTGAGCAAAATCTATAAAACCTTGGCCACAAACTGTTCCAAAAGAATGTAAGTCCGTAGCACACATGTTTACACATATTTCAAAACTAAATCCTGCGACGCTTTTGGCACTTTAGTGGGGTATGGTCGCCTGCTTCACTAGCATTTGCAATTTCCATTTGTGCTTTAACGCATGGATGTCAGGTGATGTGCGAAGTGCCGGTTGAATTGTTTGAATGCGCATATAATTGTCCACAGATTGCACATAACCCAAAATTAATTGCTTTGCCATTCCCGTCCACAACGGGTGGAAACACTTTCCAAATACTACTTTTGAGTTGCGGATCTGGTGGAACGGTCTTATATTCTTTGGACTCTAGTTTTTCTAAAATGCCTTTTTCAAAGAGCGACGCAAACCTCAACAGTAAGTAAATAACTGCACAACTGCTGAAATGTTGTTCCCACGCGTGAGCAACATGGTTGCCAGATTGGGCGATTTATCGCCAATTGGGCCATCTTTTCTATCAGTTTGCGACATTTTATTTGGGCGAGTCGCTTGCTACTTTGGGCTATATTTTACATTGGCTTAATTTCAAAAAAGAAAACAAATATCCATTCCTCAGACTAAAGTGTGATCAAACTTTTGCTGATTTGCTTTTTTCCCCGCCAAAATTACAACTACAAATGGAACTGTTAAACTGCAATTTTTCTCAGCTCGAGGTCGAAACCGTCAAAAATAATTGTTCCTTATTTTGCCGATTAACGTTGAAAGAATGAATCAAAAGAATGCCGTCTCATTTATTCATTTTCAGAAAAGCATACATGTTTTCACCAATAATTTTTTTAGAAAATACTTCACTAAAATTTTCGGAGCTACCCCTGCATTTCACTCTAAGTAATGAGAAAGAGTTCGAATTTCAATTTGAAAAATTAAGATCAACATCCATGAGTGAAATATTTTCGAATGAAGTTCCAGATGATACAACAGTTTCCTGGTTAAAAATTTATGCTCTAAAAAATTTGTGTGAAATGGTATTGTCTATAATGACACTTCCTGCATCAAACGCTTGTGTTAAGCGGTGTTTTTCTTGCATGAATATAATCAAAAATAAACTTAGAAACAGATTAAATCTAACAACACTCTCTGCTTGAATGCGTACACGGTTGCACTTACATGCTAATGATGTTGTAATTGCTTTCCCGTATCTGAGAAATTAATAAAGCAGCTTAATTCAAATATCTATAATAATGAAAATATCTATAATAATAATGAAATGTACCAATACAGTAATTTACTGTTTTCTGATGAATTATAAGTAACATAATTTAGTTTTTTAAGTATGCTTCTTGCGAAGAGTGCCTTACGAATTTGAATAAATGTGCATATTGTATTGTTCAGTGTAATTTATCATGGTTTTAAGTAAAAATGAAACCAACTAATGCGTAAATGCGATTTTGGGCTACAAATATGCTCAACTCCGCGATTTTGGGCTATAAATTGCCACCAACTGGGGGACTTTTTCAAAAAATTTCTGGCAACCCTGGTGAGCAACCGGGGGAGAAAAAAAACGAACAGCCACTATTCTGGAGCGACTGAGCCCGCTGCACTGAACCGCACTCAGCCAAGCCCGCCCGATCAGCGCGGTGACGTCACCGCACTCATCAAGTCCGTGCTGTTTTGTGCGAGTGCGGTTCAGTGCGGTCGCAACCCGCGAGTTCGGGCCGCTGTGCAAGTCTCTGATTCGTAGTCTATGCCAGTGCAGTTTTTGTCATTAAAATTACCTACTGTAAAGGGACGTAATGTAACGCTTATTGCAGCTATGAATAACGGTGTTATTTTTTGCTCGAAAATAATTTCAAATGCAACCGTGAATGCTAAAAGATTTAAATTATTCTTACGGGAGCTTTTGGAAAGAATTGGTTTCATGCCAAATATGAAAAATTCAATTCTGATTATGGATAATGCTCGCGAGGATATGGTTGCAGGTAGCGTGTTATATAAGTCATAGTGAATTACATAGCATTACAGATGTTGTAGAAGTCATTGTGAATTACATGTCATTAATACTTAAAGACCGCACTGTACTTGCAATATCATATTAATCGGATAAGAGGACTGTTATAGACAAGTTATACAAGTTACAAATAAACAAGTTACATAGCACAACATGGCGCAGCCGGTCGACTGATTAAAAAACAATGAAGTAAAAATGCAAAAAACCAGTGGTGAAATGATACGGAAAAGTGAAATACAATAAAGAAAGTGAAATTCACGAAAAGTGAAAACATAAAAAGTGTATTAAACATAATAAAGGTGGGTGATCAAGACAAGAAAAATGGATTCTAAAAAACCCGCATGCCTAGTACTGACCGGCAACATTAGCGCAGAGTGGCGAAAGTTTAAGCAGCTATACGAGATTTATGCCACAACAACAAAAACGGATAAGGAGGAAGGAAAAGTGCAAGTTGCCAGGTTTTTAAGCTGCGCAGGCAAAGAAGCAGTACAACTGTTTAACAATTTTGGGATCACTGCAGCCGAGAAAAATGACATAGAAATCGTAAAAGCAAAGTTCGAGGAATTTCGCAACCCGCGAAAAAACATTATATATGAACGATACAAGTTCTATACTTGGAAACAAGAAGAAGGAGAACCTTTCGACCACTTTATAGCTGAATTATCTAAGCTAGCAAAAACCTGTGAGTTCGTGGATGAAGGTCAAATGCTAAGAGATAGAATAGTGCTCGGAATAGCGGACCATAACGTGCAAGCTCAATATTTGAAAACTGATAGCCTAGGAATAGAAAAAAACGATTGAAATGGGACGTATAGCGGAAATCACCAATAACCAAACTAGGATCATGCAGAAATAAGAAAAATACATTTTAAGTATTAGCAATGAAATTAATAATAACAAAAGTAATATTTCTAAGAAATATGTAAACAAGAATTCTTATAGGACAAAATCAAAATATGGAAATAGATGTGTAGCGAAAACAAACTGCGGGAAATGTAGTAGCAAGCACGAACTAGGAAATTGTCCAGCCTTTGGCAAAAAATGTTTTAAAAGTGGGAAAAGTAACCATTATGCTAAGGTATGTCAAAGTCATTCTAAAAAGATAAGGAATATTGTTACAAATGATAGCGATAGTGTTATAAGCCTCTCAAATTTCTATATTGATCGGTTGAAAAGTGGAGTCGATTTGTCAAAGCGACACTGGGTAGAGACTGCAAAACTGAAAAACAAGTGGGTTGAGTTTAAATTTGACACTGGAGCTGAAATAAATACATTACCATTGAATATCTGTAGGGAATTAAAAATCGACAAAAAGATAGATAACGTTCCTATTAGGCTAGAGGTTTATGGTGGATTTCTGGTGAAAAATAGGGGAGTAATAACAATACCAACAACTTACAGAAAAATCAGAATTAATGCAAAATATGTAGTAGTAGTAGAACAAGGATCTAAGCCTATTTTGGGTTTAAAAACGAGCGTTAGTTTGGGACTAATAAAAAGAGTCCATGAAATGAAAGTAATAAGCAAGGAGACATTTATTAATGAAAACCAGGAGATATTTTCAGGTATAGGTAGGTTTCCGGAGAAACGTACATTGAGATTAAACGAAAAAGCAGAACCGGTTTATAAGCCTCCAATGAGAATACCTTTAGTATTAAAAGACCGAGTCAAAATAACTTTACAGGAAATGGAAAGAAGGAAGATAATTACTAAACAAGAAGCCCCTAGTGCTTGGGCACACAATATGGTGGTCGTCGAAAAACCGGATAAAACGTCTAGATCCAAGGGAGTTGAATCAGCATATCCAACACGAGCACTACAAAATACTAAATATTGAGGATTTTATGTCGACGATGAATGGATGCAGTTACTTTACAGTACTTGACTTAAAAGAAGGATTTTGGCAAGTAGAACTAAATGATGACAGTGAATACCTAACAACATTTAGTACGCCATGGGGAGCATATTATTTAAATGTCCTCCCTTTTGGAATTAGCATAGCACCAGAAAAATTACAAAAATTGAACATGAAGTATTTTGGGAACTTGCCGGGAACATTTATTTATATAGATGACATATTGGTAGGAGGAAGAACGATAGATGAACACAATGCAAATCTACAAAATGTAATAAAACGGGCTAAGGAAATCAATGTTAAATTTAATCCATATAAATTGCAGTATCGCGTTGAAAAAGTAAAATATTTAGGTAACATACTTAGTAAAAACGGGCTAGAACCAGACCCCGATAGAGTTAAAGACATTAATTCACTTGAACCTTCGAAAAACAGAAAAGAACTAGAAAAAATTCTAATAAACTTTCTTAGGCCCTTCATCCCAAATTTAGCGGAGGTGAACGCACCGCTAAGAATACATTTGAGAAAAAATATGGAATTTGTCTGGACACCGTCTCATACGGAAACTCTCAATAAAATAAAAACTATTATAAGTAAATCTACAGTGCTGCACTGTTTTAACCCAAATATAGAAATTATTATACAATCAGACGCATCCAAGAATGGGCTGGTGTGCTGCCTGATGCAAAGTAACAAACTAATCTTCTATGCTTCAAAAAGCTTGACTCCTAGTGAAATTAACTATGCCCAAATAGAAAAAGAACTATTAGGCATAGTATATGCGTGTAATAAATTTCATAACTATATTTATGGACATACGGTAACAATTCAAACAGATCACAAGCCTTTGGTCTCACAACTAGAGAAAGATATATCACAGATACACTCAAATAGACTTCAACGAATGAAAATAAAACTTCTAAAGTATAAGATAAAAGACAGATACATTCCAGGAAAGGATTTACATGTAGCAGATCTATTGTCACGAAATGCTACACCAGATGAAACAATAAATACTCAATCCATATTTACGGATGTAGTACATGAAGTAAATATAAGTTCAGAAAAGAAAAGAATGTTCCAAAAATACACTCGAGAAGATGATGACTTGCAGACACTTTTAGATACTGTAAAAATGGTTGGCCAAAAGCAAAAAATAAAATACCCAAGGGCATTAGAGAATACTGGCCCCTGAAAGACAAACTATATTACGAAGATGAACTACTGTTCTTTGAAGATAGGATGTGTATTCCTAGAAGAATGATAAGACAAACTCTAGGATGGTTCCACGAAGCGCATTTAGGAATAACGAAAACGCGATCTAGGGCGAAATTGTTATTTTATTGGCCGAAAATGAACGAAGACATTAAGAATATCATCAATAATTGCCAAACATGCGAAAACTTTACAGCTGGGAACCGAAAACAACCGATGATCGAGTACGAAATACCTGAGTATCCATTCCGAAAGGTTGCCTGTGATATAGCAGACTAGGGGGAAAAGACATATCTGGTTCTTCAGGACTATTATTCAAAATGGTTAGAAATTAAACCATTAGAAAGCAAAAAATCTTGGAGCATCATAAAGGCGCTGAAGATCATATTTAGCACACATGGCGTGCCAGAATCAGTAATAGCAGACAATCAGCCGTTTAGTTCGTATGAATGCGAAAAATTTGCAGCAAAATGGAACTTCAAATTTAGACATACAAGCCCAAGATATCCACAATCGAACGGATTGGCAGAAAAGGCAGTTCACATAACCAAAACCTTCTTAAGAAAAGCAAATGAAGAAAACATATCGTTTGAAAAAGCACTTTTGGAATACCGTGCCACACTTATATAATACCTGGTTTAGGGTATTCTCCAGCTCAGTTAGCCATGAGTAGAAATATTAGAACTTACTTACCGATTAGAACAGAATTGCTGCATCCAAAATGTTGTGGAAGGAAAAATTAGAAGAACGGCAATACAAAATGAAACAATATCATGACCAAAAAGCGAAAAGAAAGGAAATTTTCTTAAAGGCAGGAGATAATGTAACATATAGATCTGGAAACAGGTGGGAACCAGCCATTGTAGTAGGATCACATGGACATTCCCGGTCGCACTTCATTATAATAATATTATTAGAAGAAACACAATACATTTAAGAAAATCCTTTAATAAACCCATAATAAGAAATGAAATTCCAATTATTGCCGGTAGAAAAACTGGTCCTTACGATGTTGTGGGACAAGCCGAACTAAATCTAAATGAAAGAAAGAACTCTTAATGATGACGCTGAGGAAACTAATCAATATAGAAATGAGAGCAATGCACAAAATTTAAATAAAGTTCAAAATAATACTTATGTAACGAGATATGGTCGCATAGTCAAATCACCGAAATATTTTGAAGTAACGGAAATTGGTGCATTCTCAAATATGTAATCTAAATAAACTTGGTGCTTGCTACTCAAAGAAGCAGATAATTTTAATATTGCTAGGAATAAATAGTAAACCTAAACAAAAATAGTTATTTTGAAATATGAAGTAAAGATTGATTTGAAATTGAAGTAAAGTTAATAAGAATATTTATTTGGAAAATGAATTAAAGATAAACTTAAACTTATTTGTATGGGCTTTGCTAATAGATGTGAAATTATAATTTAAGACATTGAAGAAGAGTGCAGATTACCCTCGAAATATGGATATTTGTCACAAAAATAAATATATCTAGCTTCGAAAGGAAAAATCGGTTTTTCTATTAAAATATTTTTTATGTTATACAATTTACAAATCAACAAGTTACATAGCACATGTATATTAAAATTTTTACCCTCCTACTCGCCGATGCTGATTCCAATTGAAAAAGGATTTTCGAAAATCAAATTGCACGCTCGTTTTTTACTAAGCGACATGAGTACAGATCATAACATTAGCAATGTTATTGAAGGAAACGTTCTTCAGGTGACTTCAGATGATTGCTTTAATTATGTCTTAGATATAGTTTTGCAAATACTAAAAGATGCAGAAGGCCAACCATTACATGAAATTATGTTTTGTAATTCAAATATCATATATATCACTAAAATATCATATCTTATCTTATATCACTTTTATTTTCTTCATATGTTTTTATTATTCTTCATACATTTTCATCAAAAATAAATTATCCTGAAATTATTTTTTATCGAAGTATCCTTCACATGGAGAATGGTTTCATTTCATTTGAAAAAGGTTTCATTTAAGTTGAAAATCCTATAGTAATTATATTCATGATATTTTGAGCTCAATCGTGACAATACGCATTGCACATGTCAAGTTTGATGTTAAGCGATAAAAAATCATATTTTTTCAGGACTCCTATCATAGGCGCCACTTTATGTCTGATGCTATTCATCTAGAATATGCACATACAGTAGAACGCCGATTATCCGAATTAATTGGGACCGGGGTCGATTCGGATAATCGAAAATTCGGATAATCGGACATAGACTGGTAATAAAGAAAAACGAACTGTCACACATAGAATAAACTTTATTAAGTTTAACAAACACAGTTCTACAATACCTTGTCACTTGAACATCTTGATTAGAGTAAGTTGCCTCGACGTTGGAGCTCGTTTCCGTGCGGCAAGGTCACGCAGGCGCCGGACTCCAGCGAGTTCCAACTTGTTACAACAAAACAAAAGAAAAATTACTTGGTTTTACACGCTTAGGACCGATTCGGATAATTGGCGATTCGGTTAATCGGCGTTCGGATAATCGGCGTTCTACTGTACTTCAAAAAATACTAGCTAGTATTTTTGGAAAACGTTTGTGGAACAGTTATTTTTTTGTATTCGTACTAGTTATACTTAGTATGTGAAAGTCCTAGTATGACCCAATTCTATTTTTGAGTCTGGCGTGGGGGTTTTGAATGGTAGATTTGGCAGTACTGTGGGAACCTTCCTTAAGATTTTCGCTTCTTTCATAAAGGCGGAAAAGTGAATATCAACGCTTCTGAAGTATTGCTTGTCTATTCCCCGTCTAGCTTGCAGACTAAGCTTCGAGTGATGGGACCCAAAATCTTTAATGATTTATTTTTGTTCCTGGGACACTTTAAAGATGAATGAAAGAAAGACGAATGCGATACAAAGTTCCAACCTACATAGTTTTCACTAAAAATGTGGCGTTGCATTGTGTTTTAATAAAATTGACCTCATGTTGCAGATCTTTTTAAAATAAAGTTTTATCTTTTATAATTTTAAATTGTAATTGGAGGTCATTTCACATATGCCATGATTCAAATTATTTAAAATTTCGATAAATGTAGATCTGTAAAGGGTTGAGTTTTAATGTTCCAACGCAGCTAATGATTTGAAAAAACTCGTATCGGTTTCCGCCCACCTCTGGCCTCCAGTCATATTTCCTTTGACAATCATAAGACAGTTAGATGACTAATTACTAACTGTTAATTTAACATCCCAAAAAAACCCGGTTAATAGATTACGACATCGAACTTCTAAGCTGTGCGACGCGAAAGGTTAGCCGCGAGGCGAATCGAGGGCTATCAATGAAGTCAGTCAACCTAAAAATAATTTCCTGGCATATCGCCTAGCTACTTGAATATATAAACTTGTACTAATTAGGTTCAAGCAATTGAATCGGCGTCACGTTGTTCTTCGTTCGTTTTTTGAAGGTGAAAGTTTCGAGTCGCTTATCAGACCGCTCTCATTAAAATGGCTGAATAACGTTTTGTTACGACTTAATTCGGTTGGCTTACGACATATGATGATTGTCGAAGTGGTGTCATTTCGAAGAAATACTGATAGCACAGATGAAAAGAATGAAATGAATTCATTTGACTGCGAAGATAATGAGCTGTAGCGCTTTGAAATATTAGCGATGATTTTTTTGCTGGAAATTTCTTTAATTGAAATTGTGATAGCAGCGGGTAAAATTCACACTCCTCTTGAAGTGTGAGGTCGCGAAAAATAAGAGAAAGAAATACATAAATTGAATAAAATTGATAACATATGAAATTCGACTTTCATAAAAAAAATTGCGAATAGAGTCAATGCAAATTCAGATGCTATGTTGAATTTAATCGATTGCCAACGGACTATGTTTGTAGTTTTATTTGTGAAGATTTTGATATATGAGCTCGCTTTTTCGTGACTTGGGAAAAACTATATAGATCTAGATGCTTCAATTTATATCCTTTTCAATCATGAATGATAAGTTTACAGAAGGTGGAATTTTATCCGTTTAAATTCTGGTTCTTAAATACATATTCAAGCGCAATCGGGCCATACTGCTCGAACGGCGTGAATGGATTCATGTTATTCGTTCGAATCACCATTGAAATTCAGCGATTCAAGAGGGAAATTCAAAATTGTGCCGAGTCGATTGCTGATTCCATGGTTGAGTTCTCGCACACAAGAAAATTATAAGCAGTCTGGTAAATTGTACGGATCGTCTATAAAACTATCCATAACATAAATACCACTGTGTTCAATCGATTGAAATTCATAGTAGCTGCTTTGAAATGGGAGCAATGATAATTTCTTTCCAAATTTGTAAATTAAATTGCAGAAAATTGTGAGCACGAGGCAAACGGGGGTGAATGACTTGAATTTAAAATATATCTTGCATATTTGGTATGGCCATGTAAATGATGACGAATGAAGAAGGATTGATTTGATCGAGACACGAGCATTTTCTGATTGTATCACTAACAAATTACATCCGATAACACTGAACCACATTGTCACATAGATAAGCCCAGTTAGATTTTGAATTTTTAAAATTTATTGATTTCGTAAATTGATTATTTTTTTGGTGTCCCTAGCTTTATTGTTTTATGGACTTAATTCAGTTGGATGTTCCAATATTTTACTTTCACAGATTCGTCTTGCGATTTGATGGCCAATTTCATTGAATTTGTGTCAGCACACTTAGTCAAAGATTTTGGGTCTTACTTACTCTTATTTGACTAATAATTTTAGATTGTTTTTAGACTGTTATTTTTTATTGGTGGCAGGAATTCGTTTCCACGTTTGTAGTGAAAGGAAGATTATTCTTTTAGTTATAAAAAGAATAATAAATGTATTCAAAACATTTGCCATTAGGCGCTGAAACTGCCACTTTTCGATGGACAGACTTCTTGGGCCATCTAAAAGAAGGCAAACGTTAAATCTATTGAGAATCCGCGACAACACTTATGGTAAACCATTTTAGTGGTTGTATACTTAAGATATTCAAACCTGATAAACGCTTTAAATATAAGGGTAAAGTGAAGATTACTTAAAGGAGATTTATCGTTTGGAGCTAACAATACGTATGAAGACGCCAAGGAAAACTTTTTAGCAACTGGCAGGACATCGAACGTCTGGCACTTTTGTCTTATTTTACGTCAGGCATAGAACAAAGAGCGAAGACTGCATTCATTTAAGCAGTATGAGATAAGGGAATTTAACAGGTATGTTGGTTAGCGGATAAGTTAACAATAAAAGATGCTTTAGTGTACGTATTGACCTACAAATCGGAGAAGCGGGCGTCTCTTCGCAATATTCGAATTCACGAAGTACACGAAGCATGCGTTCGTTTGAGAGCAAAAATTCAATTTTTTCAATGTTGGAATTGTGGAGAAAACGGGCACTTTAAGCGTAATGGTCGCCAGAAATGGAAGCCAAGATATTGCCAAGAATGGGTACGCTGAAAGACAACTACCAACGGCAAATCATTACCTGGCGAAGATCGTGAATGTTGGATCTGTGAGAAGGGAGGAGACTTGAGCTGAGACTAACGCAAGAAGTATGAGGCCAGGCAGTGGCGGCTCGTAGCCTAATTTTCTGGGGGTTCACAAATCGAAACCACCTGTGTTGGGTACATGAATATTTACCTTGCACTTCTCTTAAGAGTTGTGTTTATTTTAGTTATTTTGCCGAAATATCGCAATGCTACTAGAAAGAGTTAAAAAATTATTATAAAAACAACAGCAAACAAAATTCTTCAAAGGACAATTTAAGAAACAATAAAACAGTGATATTTTGACGAGACATTTAAGAGATTTAATACTTATATTTACAGTCAACATGGTGTTTTCATCAGAAACCTTCATGGTGAGTTATGACCGTGATGGGCTTAGCATGGTTTGCTACGCCGAAATGGATGCACCGATATCAATAAATTTTTATTAAAGCTTTTGCCATAGTTCCGCAATAAAGTAACACTTGCTAAATGAAAATTGTAATACTTTCCAAAAAAAATGTTTATTCATAATTATAATTTGTGATAAGCAATGAACATGATCTTTTATGGTTGCTATGTAGTGACGACACCAAAGTAACTGTTGTAAGTCGAGATGACCTCAGTTCTACAATGTTCGTAAAACACGAAATTGGGTTTATTAGTTATATGAAGCTTAAGATAGATTCTCCAAATGAAACAAAAAATAATTTTGATAGATAAACAAAAAATTTCTAAATTAAGATCAATATCTGAGAAAGTTGTTTTACTTATGTAAAATGAACAAAAATGAAAGAAGAGGAGGTATAAGTGGGCGCGAATGTAAAATTGTTATCGAAACTAAATATTTGCAAGTAGACTATCAACAGAATATTCCCATATTCATAAAATTTATCACACAAGACTTATTTTCTTAAACCGCTAAAGAAAACTTCGATAATTTACAAAATGATTTCTTTTTTTGTCAGAAATACTTCGCTCAATTTTTTCTCTTTTATTTTTACGTAATATCACACTATTTATTCACACTTTTACTTGGCACTATCAATTCACACTATTAATCCAAACTGTTAGTTTACATTTTTACTTTTCACGGTGATCGGAAGAATGTCTGAAGACGACTAATAACAGGGTTATTATACTGAGTTGGAAGTTAACACAATTGAGTGTGTAATAAGCACAGTGCATTTACAAACAGTCCTAGTTAAATACACATAATCCCAGAATTTATAGAAAACGGGAGAACCCATCTTGCATAAAACTTTTCATACATACACACACCCGAAAACCTTCGGTGTTTTATGACAAAATTAAGTGCCCAGACTATCTCTGCTCAATCGAACCTGCCAATATATTCAAATGAATTTAGTTTTAGGTCAGGAATAGGTGACAAAAGAAATTAAATGCCCAAATCATTACCAAGCATTTACTTTCTTCCAAGGGTAGCGTTCTACAATACTGAATACATTTTACAAGTATTTTAGAGTGAATATATCAGAAAATTTGTGTACACCTACCATGAATTAAATTTAAAATGTATCTCAAAATCATACAGACACAAAAAGAGGCATTCGCTAGCATCATCCCTAATAGTTATAATCCATATAAAGTAATAATCCATATAAAACGCTCGAAACGGCAGCACGAATCAGCGAATGGAACTGACCACCGACAACAATGTCTAAATGCATCAAATTAGTTGTCGATCGCACATTCTGAGTGTGAACCCCCTGCTAGTATCAAGCCGAGCTAAATGGATGCACCCCTCGCTTCATCGCATGCTCCTCTAGCCCCCTAATTCCACCCACAAAATCGCACGTGCGATCGCTAGTACAAGAGGCAGTAAAGATAAGCAGATAGCGAAATTGTATGGTTTGTACGTAGCAATGTAAAGTCTCTGGGTATGGTATAGCAGAGATGAAAATGATCGGCAGACAACATTATGTGCTGCCATAACAAATAAGATATTGGTTAATGTAGTTCAATGTGTATTTTTCAATAGGTATACCTATATAATGACACATTAGTTTTGAATTATTGATTTTTTTGTGGGGGTTCACGTGCGAACGTGCTCATTAGGACTAGCCGCCACTGAGGCCAGGTATTGAGAGGAATGCGCAGTAAGAAGCAAGCAAAATGGCAACAAGAGTTAGTCGAAATAAGCCACTTCTTCTTGTATAACGGCAGAGGTAAGCCAGTAAGAACCAAGTTCGATGATCAAAGGTAGGTGACCACAAAACTAGCAGGGTTTTCAGGCTAAATTTTTGTAGGAGCAAGATTGTTTATGATTCTCTCAAATATCTTGTTTTTGGCCATGACAATTTAATGCAAAGTGAGAATGTTGTCTATGCTGATTTATAGACAAGAAGGGAACCATGATCACAATTCAATAACCTTTACAAGTAAATTATATCGATGGATACGAGTCGGAGATGTTAAAATTTGTCACAACTAGCGTAAATACAAGTTAATGATTTCCAACTGCAAGTGGTCACATCAGTCAAGTATGCACTGTGAACTGGTGTCTGATGAGAAACAGTGCATACTTTCGAAAGCACTTTGTCAAATAAAATTTTCCAATTCAATAAAACAATTCCAATTCTACTCTTTAAATGTTTATTTGTTGATTTTTGAAAAAACTCATTTCAAATTTCATTCCTAAGCATTTTTATGTCTCCAAATGTTAAATTGTCGAAGCCTGGAAAATCTCTGTTTTTCAGGTTATGTATAATTTTAACTACTTCACTTGGTGCTGTAGGTCTTAAATATCTGTTGGAAAATGTTCAGGTATTGTTCAAATGCATAATGAAACTGTTGGATAATGTTTCATCGTTGCAAAGTTATTGTTCGTTTCTTCTGCGACAAATTTAGGAGTTGAGATTAATGATCCATTATTACTCGATCCATTTATTAGTTGACTTGACTTTCTTTTTAAAAGTTTATAATTCAGACTCTTTATTGTGCGATTTTAAACTACCCTGTTCATTTTATATGTTTTTTGTTCTTGTTTTGAGAAATCAATAACTTTTTTGGTAATCCTCGATTTCTGGTTAAGAGTAAGTCTGGTTAAGTTGCTTACTTCTTGTTGCTTTGGGCTTTGCTTATGTTAATATGTTCATTATTTCTTCAAAATTTATTAATTTTTTGTTACACAGGTCATCGGCCAGACAATTTTTAATATTGCTTCTGCATGTAGTATTAATAGTTATTTTCCAGCTAATTTAGGAGCACTAAAAATGATTTACCTCAATTTTACTAACCAGAAAATTCTTTGAAAATTTTGCTGACCTTTCCCATGCCTTCGAGAAAGTTCGTTTGAGAGCAGGTTACAACTTGGTTGCCCTATATCGTTTAATTACATCATGTACTGATATAGTGACTTCTGTACACGCTTGGAGAGATATCTTGCACTGCTTTTCTGTCTGCAGATTGCTTAGCTATAATTTTTTGAGATTCCACCGTTTTTCAACCTT
This sequence comes from Nemotelus pantherinus, assembly GCA_963978885.1. Classification (NCBI taxonomy): domain Eukaryota; kingdom Metazoa; phylum Arthropoda; class Insecta; order Diptera; family Stratiomyidae; genus Nemotelus; species Nemotelus pantherinus. The sequence goes on along the minus strand of OZ022263.1, from coordinate 50,784,132 downwards.
TTAGTCTTTCCATACTTGACGCTAAATGCAAAAAAAAATGATCTATTTCACAACAACTCACAGCCATTAAGCAGTATCATGAGTTTTATTCGAATTTCCGTCTATCCGTAACCCATAGAGTTAAAAAAAATTCCTAGAGTCATATGCCATGTTTTTATTGATTGTTTAGTCGGGGTCGGGGAAGTTGGTCTAGACCGGCTGTATGTTGTAAAGGATCAATATTAAGCTATTTTCGCGATTCCTAAATTTATTTGCCTAATAAGGTAGCTAAGCTTGAAAAATGTATGCGGGTACACTCACTGAAATTTATGGCCGACCGTTCTGAAATTTACCACGATGTGTTTTGTCATATATTTATATATAGTATCTTTAACCCTAACCCTTTTTATTTAGATGGATGGCTCCAATCTTATTGGCTCCATATAATATGTTTCTAACAAATAGAAAATTTTATTTAAGTAGTGTCTAAATTGGTTTTTGATACCAATGTCGCTAGTAAGTAACCAAATACCGAAGTAAAAAACGGTTAACAACTTCGTGCGAAAAATTCACCGCATTTAACGTAGTTGTAGCGCAAAACGAAATGAATAATTGTATATCAACAATGGCGATTCAAAATAAATAAAATAATTCAATTCAAAATAAGCAAATATAATTGCATTTTTTCCCATGGTTTGTATGATATATTTGTGCATTAACAAATATTTGATGTAGAAGCATGGTGGATAGAAGGTCATAAAGCGATGATAATCAAGTTGAAACTAAATGAATTAAATGAAATTAAATGATGCAGCACATATCATTGCGCTGATTAACCTGACGATCGCCATAACATTTCATATCCCACAGTCTCTAGGATATAGCTTAACGTTGGATTCTTGAAAGAACTTATCAATTGCTAAAGAATTTTTGAAGTACCAATCCTAATTATCAGTTTTAAGTTATATCCTAACAAAATTAAAAGTTTCGTATAATCAAAGAAGCATGAAAGATTTTTTGTGTTCCTAAATTACAAAAAAAAACTATGTCAGAATTGGACGGCATTGATTAAAGGTTCCAGAAAAAAACTAAAAGAATAAATGGAAAAAGTATTAAATGAACACCCGAGGCTCTGACAAGGGTAAATCACCGCACTTTCCTTATAACGCACCATATTTTAATAAAAATTGAATTTAAAGAAGATTTAATTAAAAATAAAATAAAATAATAAAAGGAAATTAAATCCTCTTACTTTTGGGTCACTTCTTTTGATTTGATACATTGGATAAGTCATGTTCTTCAATCAAATTCAACCGATGGTGTAAACTCGAAGAAAGAAATAAATTCGTATCAAAATGGTAGATCGAAAATATTGGGCAACAAAATAAAAATAAAATAAAATAGCAAAACAGCAAATCACAGATTCTATCATAAAGTAAATCAATCTAGGAATGAATCAAACTGTACATAAGAGTGTAATCGCATGTGAAAACGATACATAAGTCTAAACATTTTGGGGAACCGCAGATTAAAAAAGTATGACTGTTGCGATTTTTACGATTATTAATGGCAGAAATCTTGACATACCGAGTCGTTTAAAAAATATTTTTACAGATGTTGGGGTTATAGGTAGAATTATTTGTCACCTCTACGTAGATTCAAAACATCGAGTTTACATTTTCGCAATTTAGCATCATGCAAACACCTCTTCGTTTTTGTTGCAAAACGATCGAAAATTACATGCTATTGAGACACAACATTCTAATGTTACTGCGACTTACTAATATATCATATGTGCTAGCCGTGAAAATCATTCATTAAAAGCTGACGAAAATTGCATCAGCTATTTCTATTGACTATCCACATTCCTATATAGTACATCAAAGGGAATGTTATTAGTTTTCATGGGTACAATGATTCGTTATCAGAAATAGCAAATCGGAAATAGTCGATAGCATCAAAGATATGAAAACATTTGTGCTAATAAAAAATGTTAACTGCTTGCATTTTGTACTCTATAAATAAGGAATTGCTTACGTAGTTGGAAATTCACCATCTTATGACCAGCACAACTACTAACGTCTGCGATTTCGTTGACTCAGTGGCCAACTATTTCCAATTCATGTTTTAATAGGAAGCAATTTTATGTAGGTGATAAGCCAACAAAAGTCTATTGTGCCTTTGACACCGTTTTGTTGTAGTAACTTGATGTTGATCTTCAAAAATATGCTACAGTTTTCCGGACCGAATATTTACTCATGATATCGTAGCGACGACTCCAATGTCACTAGATATACAATGTATTCATTCACTTTAAGGGTAATACGTTAACATGCTGCTATAAATATTTTTGCCTTTGAAAATTAATTACTAAATATTTAAATTGACCGCTGATTTTATTTGGTTGAAATTCTTGTAACGTAATAAATTCAAGATAATAGTGGTAACGCATCTGAATAAAACATTTGGGATGAAAAGTTGACCCCCTTAACATGATTTTTTGTGCCGACGGTAGCAAATCTAGATATTTATATCGAATAGAATTCGATCGTTTAAAATGGTATAAAATTAAAAACTGCATCAGCTAAATGTAAAACGAGAGCTAGAAAGAAATGAGCCAAAATCAATTCACACACTCTATTAGTTATGCGAACGCTGCATTGGAATTGCCATTGCAACAGCATGCATTCATAGTTAATATGATGCAATTATGATAAGCAAATCAACGAGACTTTGAAATAATGCCGATTCATGCAAATTATGTAAACTAGTAAGTGGTGCTACATTTTTTCGGGCGGTGTTAATCTAGTTGTCACATTTTACCGCACAGACTGAGATAAGTTAAATTAAATGTCTTCAATAATCTATTTGCTCAAATGCTCATTAGCTATATCCAATTCTAAGAAAATGGGTGCGCATCAATGGTATTATTACTCAAGCTTCAATGGCTGGCTCAACGAACATATAATTCGGAATATTAAAGATAAGTAGGTATGCTATTGAAATATTTAAGCCACACGACAGCGATTTGACGTAAATATATTATCTGAAATTAAAATTAAACTACTAATGAATGTTTGCTTTTGTATTGTAAAAATATATCACGATTTTATAACGGACAAGTCCAGTCAAACATTTCAGATTAAACATGATAACTATTAATTCATGTAGAAGGTATGAAATTCGAGTAATTTAACATTACTGAGAATAAGCAAATGTTCAGCTTGCTTTTTACCCCGTAGGCTAAAGTTCAAAATATACATGTAATATGAATTGATTGGGTTAAAAGTTTATTTGAAATTTTTTTTTGTATTCGCAACAAAGGAAAAATTAACAACCAGTATACGGTGTTTGTCACTTACCCTGATACGACATTGTAATGAAGGAAATTTGCACATAAGGTTCGGTACAGCCTATTGGTTTTAGAGATCTGACAAATTGTCCATCTTTTATCGTGTAAACATTAACCGTTCCATCCTGAAGCGAAATTTCAAAAATGTAATATTGCCTTTTAAACCCAGATTTAGTTAACTTACCAAAGATCCTGAGACAACCACATCCAGTTCCGTATATATGGCCACACATGATATTGCGTCGTCGTGTCCATATAAAGTTGTTATAGGTTTCGGTGTGAAAATATTTGTTGTGTTCAATTGCGGTGCACTATTTATATTTGGCTGATTAGAAGCTCCTGTTGGCATACCATTCGTACCGCTTAAGCTCCACACAATACAGGTGCAGTCTTTTGAGCCAGTTACTAAGTATGAACCACAATTGTCTAAGGCTAAGCATGTTATGATTCCTAAATGCCTTGTCACAGATGCAATTGTTTTGCCTTTGTGAAGACTATAAACGCGCAATGAATTATCCCAAATTCCACCTGCATAGAGATATTTGCCATCTATGCTTACCGCGAATAAATGTGAGTTTAGGTTGAGCATAGGATGGAATGGTCCAAAAACACGTTTACGATTTCTGGAAAAGAAATTATAATTAAGGAAGTAGAATTTAGAACATTTGCGTTACATGAGAAATCGAACAGTTCTTTTACTTCTTTTGAGTTACATTATAAGGTTAAATTTTATAGTTGGTCTCTTGAAGACCTTCACTTAAAAAAATTGAATTTGATTTTTTATAAGCTCCGATTGATACTAGAACTGAAATCGAAAGAGCAATGCAAAACAGAACAAATTTTGAGGTTGAAGTCGATAATTCATCTCAGAGTTTCTTTAGTATTTGAATACTCTCTGGCGTGGACTTCTTTTGGATGCTGTTAGTGAAACAAGAACTCTATTTTGGGACTACTTCGAACAGCACTCACAACAGGTGGTACATGTACACCCTAATTTGTAACAATCTTTTAATAATAGTTAGTTCAAGAAGAGGTAATATCGAATCGCCGTGATGTGGATGATCGTGCAGTTTGAGGTCTTTAGATAATTGTTTTTACTTTGAATGACGATAACTCCGTAGCTCAAGGCATTAAACAAACCTTAACTGAAAACAACTGAAAGGGACATCTTTAAAATTATTGGGAAGGTGAGGTTAAATTGATCAATAATAGAGAATTGCAAAATTTAGCTACGGTATGACTTTGCAGTTTTATACCTGGAAAAAAGTCAAGGAGCCCATAGGATGAAACTTATTTGTATTACCATAGACACGGTTATTTATTACTTGTAGCATAGGTGTCAAAATTTACCTGTTTGCTTGAATAAACAATTTTAAATATATTGATTAGAATATCCTATTCTATAGATCAATGAGCTCAGGCTGTATATTTTGGCAATAAATATGTGTACTTATAGTGTTCTGTGAAATAAATTTTAGCTTAAGATTAACTACTTCACTCGAAATTTCCATTTATGGATTTTTAGAGCAATCTGTTTGGTAACGTCATATCACAAGTCAGAGAAAAGTTAACATTTTCAAAAAATAAAAGAAAAAAAATTAAATTTCAAGCTGTGCCCAGAAAATTTTGCAACCAAAGCGTTGGAGTTTTTTTAAGTCCGTTAGTTTTTTTTAGCTTAGAACAATTACAAGCTCACTGTGATACTCAAATTTAATGACCCATCAAATCTGGCTCGAATGCATTTAATGGCAAAATGTATTTGGAAAGGTTTTTTTTGCCCATTTAAAGTTATGGTTATTTGGTTCTGTTGCAGATTGTTTGATTGGCTGAACTCGACGCATATACTGTTTTGTTTTGCCATGTTATATTTTTATCGCACGATATTGTGATTCTTTTCAGGACGGATGATGATAGTAATGAATGATAATATTTTCATCATACTACTAAACTAGCAGATCGGAAACTATAAATCATGTTCTTAAATATAAGTTGGCCTATTGCCTCAATTGAGATAGGGCTAAGTACTTTTAATGAAACAAGAAGTAATTTTGATAAATTATCACGCATTAGAAAAGAAACAAAAATCCACAATAAAATAATAGTTGGAATATTTGATTTATTATGATCATCTCCGTTTACGTTTTGGGCACTCTATGTATTACACACTCTATTTAAACACACAATTTACCTGGTACTTTATAGAATTTCAAATACTGTTTTTTTTTATGTTTTGAGAAAGATGTGACTGAATGTAAAGTAATTGTGACAATTACGAGCATTTGGTACCAACTTTGATTGGGAAGGTATTCTTATCAATCTTAATAAGAAGTTTAAAGTAATGATGCTGAGAAGTTGAAAAATGATCGATACATCGAGTACTGTGATTGAATAAGGGTAAAAATTGACGAATAAAAAAAAAATCAGGCTAAAAAATAGATACTTCGGGTCACGATTACGTTTTGCTAAGCGTGCCAATTTGTTTCTAATAGTGATATTTATCATTAATCATTAATTTGTAAAAACATATCGAACACAATGTTAGCGGGTTTTATTAACAGAAAAATGCTTATACTAAATGCTGATTAGATCAAATCGCATTTCATACGTCGATATTCGATACTGCTAACTGGTTTGAAAAGTCATCTTATCGTTGATTCTGAAGCTAGTTACACTTTGATTTTAATTGTTTTTGTACGCCTTTTGTTTAAACCTAGCATAGCTTCACTTATTTCTTTCACTCTTTCTGTTTCTGGAGTGTTCCAGCTCCTGCCTTTCATTGCGGAATTGTGTACGCATCGGATATCCCCTTTCATTTCATTACACTATACTAATGATGTGCGGCATCTTCTACTTCCCAACTAATAGTGTGATATGTTTTTAAGTAATTTGTCGCACAAAACAACACCTTTTCACGATTAACATTTCATTAACTCTTCATCATAAGCCTGTCGCAGCTGACAAATCTTGGATTACCTTCCTGACTGAGGCTTCATAATAGTGGTGGTACTGCGGTTGCAACTATGAACCCTCATCTTTCCACTTCATATTATCTTACCCGTTGGGTTTCATAAGTTTCAATCCTTGACTGTGTGGAGTTTTTAATTGTTACCAGTTCCCTTCCACATTTTGTAAAAGGTTTCTTGTCATAGTGGAAGACATTGACATTTTTAGAGTACTACAATCTTTTTGGAATAGGTGACTGAGTCAAGTATCATCAAATGGCTTGTTCGGTATTTTTACCTGCAATTTTTATTAGTTCTGTTTTGTTGTTGTTGTTGTTATATATATCCTCTTCATCAAGCGTTTTTGAGAGAAGCTTCAGAATCTGTTCAACACTGGTTTACTCATTCTTTCTTTTTCGTCTCAATTTGAAAGTTTGTTGTGGTCACTCACTATATCTGTCGTTTCCTCCTCTTACCACGCACGCATTGCCTTAGGCTTGGGGTTTGAGAGCTCTCATTTTGTGAATAAAAAGCATATGCCAAAATCCTAGTTCTGCTTAGTAACAAGTATATGCAGTTTTGATATTCAGATTTCCAATACTATTTCATGCATCTCTATTTCAATAAGGTTTTAAATCAACAAGTAAGACGATTAATAAATTACGAAAGCATTTCAATCAATGAAAAGTCGCTAGTGTGGATTTTTTTCATAGCACTTCAATACACTTTATAGCTCATACTTTATTTTTAAACAATACTCACTTCACATTGGTAGTGGTTGCATCTACTTCCAATAGAAAACTTTTGTCCTTATCGTATGAAATCCATGAATTGCAGCCTAAAATTCTTGATTTCGAAATGCTCACGAGAACATCGGGACTGATTTGTAGAAATGAGCGTGGTGGACTTCTAGGAGTACTGAGAAATATAATAGGATCTTTCGGAGTCGAGAATTCACAGTGTGTTGGAATGATTCTGTCGAAAAACTGTGTAATATCTGGACGCTTCAGCTCTAATCTCAAGAGTTTTATGATTGTCTCTTCATGTGTTAGACGTCTGGGATGGGGATCACGAAGCAGCTGGGACGGTGTTTGACCAAAATTGTTAATCATGCCTATTAATAAATTGAAAGTGTAAATTCAAGGGTACTAATGTATACAGAATAAATTACCTTCGACCGCTTCTCGTTCGATTGGGTTTTTGATTTTATCTAGGTCCACAGCACCTTCATAAGAACAATAATAGAACACGTTTAAGGCTTCGGCAGCTTTCGGACCTTTTTGTTTGAAGCTGCAAAAGATAATCGTTGAATTTACATTTTCATTCACATATAAAATAATGTTCTCTATTGTCATGAGAACATTGCTATTTTAATAATAAACATAAAGTAACATATTTTTAATTTTCTTACCCGAAAATGAGATCTATCCAGTTATGAAGATTTTGTGAAACATATTCTGACTCGAGTGCACGTCTATGGATTTCAATGAATTCCTCGGGAGAGCTTGCCCATGGAGGTAAAATAACATCATCGACTTTCTCCTTCGTTATTTGCAGTTGCCCTAGGTTGATCCTACGTAAAAATCAGTGTAAATTAAGCAATGAAACATTTGAAAAGGGCAGAATGATAAATTACTTGTTCATATTTTTCAAAAATTCTGGAAAATAGAAGAACTCCGGAATCAATTCTTTCACATCATTTGGATTGTCCATCAAGAGTTTCCACGTTTGAGGTATTGAATGGAATTGTCTATCTGCTACGTCAAATCTAAGGAAAAATAATTATTAATATAATACATATGTTTTTTTTGATGAGCAATTTTAGTACTATACCTTCCACTTTGTAGTTCGATATGCAATGAGGTAAATGGTTCAACTCTTATTAAATAATGCAAAACGCCTGCTGAATTAGAGTAATGGGTTCCGTAATGAAATTTCGGTATAGTCCCAGACGGATCTTCGAAGCCTTCATACTTAGCTCGAACTTCACCTTCATTTTTCGGATTGATCTGATAGTATTGAGTATGATGATTTCTCTTCGAAAAAATGGCTTTAAAAACTTACCACTACTACGGGTTTCGATAGATCCCTAAACGATTTTTGGTCAGTTAAGTCTAATACTTCACTAGTGTAATCAGCCAGGATCCACGGAAATACAGGATACTGACTCAGATCATTGTAAGATCTCCCTATAAGTAAAGTTTAATTCAAAAATCAAGAAGTATCTGAGCATAGCATGAAAAACTCACCTGCGATTGTGTTTAAGTACATCAAGTATTCAAAGTTTGAAATTTCTCGATTGACCCATTTTTGTGTCAGGCCGGAAGATTTGAGAAGCTCAGACGGGGATCGTCCCGATCCATACAATATGTTCGGAGGCTGAAGACTAAGGATTTTGGTAAAGATTTTATTGCGAGTCTAACAAAAGGAAACAGATTAATTTTTTTTTAAATAACTGTAGCGTGGTTTCCGATACCTTTGTAGTGAAATTGAGAAAATAGCTTGTCTGGTCTATCAGAAATATTTCTAGTGCGCTTCTTCGTAGGTTGTACTTTCGTAAATGTACTTCACGGATTTTAGTAACTGGAAACCTGTGGAAAATAAGTTGAGCTTTTTTCTATTAGCTTCATGAGTATTATACTGACCTGAAATCCATTTTTTCTCGTCCTTCCCCAGGCGGGCTCAAGTCAACAAATGTAAAAAGGGAGGCATTCACTTCCAAACGACCTTTCACTTTTGTCATCAATGTGATAAGCTCACACTCTTGAGATATAACTGCCTTTTCAAGTGGAACGTCCTGATGCTGTGGCTCAACGCTTAATCGCATCTCTTCTTCCAGCCACTGATTCTCGTCCTCAGAAAGAAAATCACGAACAACCGCTGATTTTATAGAAGAATTGAAATCGGCTGATATGAGTCTGGAAGTAGAGAAATGGCATTTGAAAACAACTGAGCATCGATACAAGTTATTTTCAAATTACTTGGAATCGTTTGTATTTACGGCGTTGTCTCGAAGTTTGGCTGCATTTTCATGTTGGTCGGGATACAGTTGTGGTTCAAGTTTCAGTCTCATTCGTGCAACATTCTCATGGTTTGAGAGCTTCAAAAATTCTTCTTTCGTTTCGCTGTATAAGAGAATAAGAGTTTAAGTTGAATCACATGCGGTTTTTAAAACGTATCACAATCTGATTAATTGGAATGATTTTCTTCTTCACTACATAAATGCGTAACAAATTTATTATTATTATTTTAATAAGCTGCAATTTATTATGCATTTTAGCAGTCAAAAGTAGTAAATAGTGCTATTCAGTAGTGCTTATACAACATTATTTAGTCACTGACTCCTTTAGGGTTTGCAAAGGAACCTTAAGTGTCTCCTCGTAAAATAAGGTATCTTTCTACAATTAGATAGCTTTCGAATCTTTCGTGGTTAAACTATTAATTAAATTTAGCTGCTTCGATATTTGATAGCTTTCAAAACAAAAGAAAGAAACTAGATATATTCCAAATTCTTTACAGGGTAATTTACCCTCTTCTTCAGTATCTATTGGTATCACTGCTATCACACTGAAAAAGAGGGAAGATTATTGGAGGCCGATGAGAAATGGTGATATGATCACCGCGGAAGTTCAGTGAAACCATGGCAATCCAGCTATGGCTATTTGTATCTAAGTTTAATAATGTTGGGAGAGCGAATCAAGCCCGAACCGGCCCGCACATATCGGATCGATGAGGACCTAAATTAATACAACCTGGCGCTCCTAAATGTTGAACATTAAAAGACATAATATAATTAACAAAGAGCATGTATTTTTGTGAAGAGTGTATACATGAACAGATGATGGAAAAATTTTCATGGACAGATGAAATGAACAAACATTTACAATGATGTGTCGCTTAGAATTGCAATACGAATTTTCGATCTAAATGAAAAATGGCAGGATAATGTCGCGTTTGATGAGATGAATTATTTCAGTACTAGGTTGTCTTTCACAGAAGTTGACGAGTGCGCAGGTACACGTTTTTTTTTTACATTTCGCCCATCGCTCAACGATTTAGACGACTACAGATCTGGCAGCAACAACTGGTGCAGCTACGGTTTTAGCAGCTACAACAGGAGCGGCAGCAACAGCGGCAACTGGAACATCTTTTTGGACGATTGCGTTGAAACCGTTAATTGGATCAGCATAGTAGTTAACGGTTCTTCGGCTACCGTCAGGTTCGATGAGGGAGTATGATCCCTTGACGATGTCTCCATCACGGCTTTCTTCTTGGGTCTTTGAGTCTCCGGTGAGGGCGTCTTGTACATCGTAGGCGTAAGCGTACTGCGGATGGGCATCGACTTCTTCAGCGCGGGCGGCAACGACTGGAGCAGCAGCAAAAACTGGAGCAGCACGAGCAGCAACTACTGGAGCTGGGGCAGCAATGACGGGGGCAGCGCGGGCAGCAATAACTGGAGCGGCAGCAAAAGGAGCAGCAGCAACTGGAGCGGCAACATATTGAGCAGCACGAGCAGCGAAAACTGGAGCCGGAGCTGCAACAAATGGAGCAGCGCGAGCAGCAACAACTGGAGCCGGGCCAGCAACTAGTGGTGCATTGTAGGCAAATGGAGCGCTGTAGGCCAATGGAGCTGCAGCTACCGTTCGTGCTGCAAAGTACGGTGAGGAGTAGGCGACAGGAGCTGCTGGAAGAAGTCCTGCGTTGACAGAGAGAGCCAAGCTGGCTACGACTGCAATCTGAAATCCAAAAAAGGTATTTTTTGAATAATCCGATTTGGTGTTGTGCCATAAATCCGATTTCCCTCTATTTAGTCGGCCAAGTATGCTGATCATTTATTAGCTCTAACTGAAGATGGGCCTGACACTCAACAGTTACATTCTCATATAGCTCCTAACATTCCAATACGCAAATGTTTTAGAAGTTACTAAAAATAAACTGTTTTGAGACTCGTGCCGCAGATAATCTTCAATGCTATATAAAGGAACAAGCATCCTTGCCGAATAATCCGATATCCTTTCCGTGGACATCCTTGAGCCCCCAGAAGAAGAACAAGTAATAATCCAATTTACTTACAATAAGCGGACTCATTGTACACTTAGGTTAATTGTCTTTCACTGTCTGATGAGTTGAAATGAACTGATGTACTCACTTCAATTTAGTTTGCCTATTTATAGTTGGAGAAATTTGTCAATGCAATTTGTCCATTGTCCACTTGTCCACCAATCGTTCACTTCACCTCACTTTATTTTACTCAACACCTTTGCCTTCTTCGTATTCACTTACGATAAGACACGCGTCACTTTGCACGCAATATTTTAGCAATCCGTTATGGTTTCGGAATCGAATCACGTATATCGGGTAGTATTGTGGCAACCCCGATTTTAATATTCAAAGCAGACGCTTGTGATACGGTTCGAAGAAATACAAAAAAAAATTTAGCGACTGAGTCTGAAGAGTTCATGAATAAATGTTTGGAACTGCTTTGATTTTCGTAGTGCTGAATTGGAAAAAAATCGATTTTGGGCAACGATTCAAAGTGAATTATGGAGAAATACTACTTGGCTTTTGGTATTCTTTATAATCTATAGTTATTCGTTTTGCCTTTTGGATGATCAAGATTGTTTTTAATTTGTAGCGAATGTGAGAACTCATTCTGAAATAATAATGTAGATGATGTTTTTTTTTGTAGCTGTCAGTTCAAAAGTAATTCTAAACCAGAATAATCTGCATTTCAAGCACCATTCAAGGAGAAAATCAATGGATTAGGTGGAGCTGCGATCTAGCTGGAGATGGTTTTCATAAATGATCGATGTGATCTCACGATATGATTATTGATCAGTACATTGGCATACTGGTTGAACCAACCATTAACTTTATCACTAGTTGCAACATGGCCTTCATATAAAAGGCCTATCGCAAAAGCAATTAGCGTACAAGATGGCGGACCTAAGCTACTTTTCCCAACCAGTCCGCACAGTGATGTTTATTTATGGTTATAAAGAAATTCACGAGATCCACCTACAGGAGATATGAGGAAACTCATATGTCATTTTAATCAATGTTTTTTTGGGATCTTTCACAAGCAATTTAGATATAAAAAGTCTTTAACATCAGACCTCAATTCATCGGGACACTTATCCGAAATATCGTTTGTATAGAAGAATTTGCAGATTATGAAAATTTGATGATTTTTAAAGTGGAATAAATCCTACCAACCACAAACGGCAATTGTTTACAATTCACATTGCCCAGAGTCAGGTATTCCAAATTGCAAAGTTCTCGCGTATACAGCACAATAAACACATCACTTTCACGACACTTATCCGAAATATCTTCTTTAGGAGTTGTAGTTGAGGCACAGTTGGATGTGGAATCACGTTGTGCTGTTGGGGTCGGTGTTGAGACTACCTTTCAGTTGGGACGCTGTTTAGACTTTTTTCTGGTAACAGAGGACGGGGGCTATTCAGTTATTGGTATTGGTGAAGGTAATTCAAATTAATCCTCACCATTTCAAAGCATCAACAGCTGCCTTGCTCTTCCACTTGTCTACGACCACTTTCACTTGCCTACCACAAGCTTATTCTAATTCAATAACCAGGAGTTGTAAAAAATCGGGCTAAAAAGGATACAGTCTGATATCACTCCATAGCTAGGAGAAACCACGAGTCTGTATTTCTACTAAGAATATCATTAATGTCCTTGTTATTCATCATATATGTGGCAAGGATAACATGAATATTGCTGCGAAAATAAATTGAAGGATAAGCTGATTTGTTTCCTGCTAAATGGTATACGATCGTGAAGCACTTTTTTGTCATCTTGGCTGATGAACTGTTCGTTGCCAAAGGTGACAATGAACTGATCTTTCTCATTTTGATTCGGAGGGAGGTAATCGACGTTTCCTGAGTCAAAGGACGAGAAACATATTTCCTGGATGGATAGAGGATCTTTCAGGAGCTTTCATTCTGTGGCTACAGGTACATATGCGAGTACATTAATATGGATGATCGTAGCTCTACTGAGCAGATCACTTTTGTCAATAAGAAAGAACGAACTGGACGAAGTTCCTATGATTGGTCCGATCCTCACTGGAACTTTCCAATGGGAACATCGGTTGTCACCAGAATGCGGATCTGGTGCTTAACATCTTTGCCATCGTTTTCAAATCCACAGCTAGGGCAAATTCTAATGGGGAACCATTATTCAGGGAGGGTGCAGAAAATATCTAATAACTGGCAATCGTATAAAACAAAGATGAAGGCCATTAAGTCTATCGTATGTAACGAAAGGAGATCTTTATTTAGATCTTTCTGTGGTAAAACAGAGATCGTCAATAAGTCTAAACGACCTCTTAGGACCTCAGCAGTCTATAAAATATCGCCATCATGGCTGAAAAATATCTATAATGCGTGCTTGCTCTTCTTATATGTTCCCATCAGCTAGGGAGAAACAAGTTGTCTTCATTCCAAAAGCAGGAAAAGTCTACCACATTAAACCTAAGAACTACAGTCCCATTTCTCATACTCATGTTGCTAAAATTTCGGGAAATAATCATTGGCTTTTACAGCAAAAACCCAATCAAACCTACATTCACAGCAATCACAGCATGTTTATACCATAGGCAAGCTTGTTGAAATTGCTGTTCACTTCCTCATTAAGTGGAAGTACGCCTATCGCTTTCCTAGACGTTGACTGGGAATAGCTCAATCGAGGAGAATAACATCCAGTCTAATGCAATTGTGACAGCAATTGCGGTGCCAAATGTTGGTACGCAGCTGATAGCTTTTATTGAACAGCTCCTCAAGAACAGAGTGATATCCTTTTTTTTGGGAAAAAAATCGCTTGTTTCCAAAAGGCAATACACTTCAAGCTAGTGCCCTTTCTCTGTTGCACCAAATAATTACGGTAAAGACCCTTCTGAGAATGCTAGACGAAGGAGGCTGCGAAAAGGTTATGCGGCGATATAGCCATAGTACTGACATAAAAGTATCTATCTATGCTTTCGAAAATTTCAAATCACTCTTGTGACATACTTTCACATTGGAGCCAAAAGTGCAGCTTGAATGTAAATCCCAATAAAATAGAGCTAATACTATTTGCCAGAAAATACAAAGTAGGTCGACTCGAGCTACCGAAAGCACGAGTGTCAAATATTTCGGACTGATTCTCGAGTCAAAGCTATCAGGGAACGAAAATGCAGTAGAAAGTGTGAAGGCTCTCGGTGCACTTTACTTCTGCAAAATACTCGTTTACAGCCTCATATTGTTGCATGGCTTTATATTGCTGAAGTTTAGTCTAGACTAGGCGTTTTGGTGGCACGTTTTCGTTAACACTACTTACCAGCTGATGCTTGAAAAAGTGAGAAGGTTGGGAGAACTTATGGTGAGTGAGCTCTCCGCACCACTTCTCTGGCTGGTTCATTGGTTATCTTGAGCGCATGTACAGAGGTATTGAGACTTTCGGCTGTGCAATCGATTAAGGTACCTGGACAAAGTGGTATTCGGGGCAACTGTGTGGCCCCGAATAATTAAGCTTGGCACTTAGGTACGCTAGGTCGCACTTCCTTCTCTACAGGAGCACCTTTATCATCAGTCAAAAACATATTGAGGAAGCTAAGCATTCCTGGACTGAAGAATCATTTTGCGCAATTGCAAGACAGTCCTGTTCCTCCATGAACAATGCTTGCGTTAGGCTCCTGTCACGTTTAACCCTTATTGTTCTGCGCTGTGTAGTGACTGTTCTCGTGGGATATTGCTCATAAGGTGACTAACGCAACGGTTGGGTGTTGAGTTCAACGATTTTTGTCGGAGCTGCGGCTCAGAGTATGAAGAGAAATTTGTCTTTCATCTCATTTACCAGTGGTTTCGGCGGTAAGAAAATGGCCATACTTGGGCCCTCTTCCATTCAAGTCTGACTGACCTATCCGTCATGAATTAAAATAGGATAAGACAGTTTGTTAAAGAAACTAGATGGGGTTTATGATTGCAGTGATTGAGGGAGAGTAATATCAGTGGTATCATAACAGGCCTCGATTATGCCTATGTGTTATTTGCTTGGGATCTGTCCGGATAGCCACTTGACCTGTACCCCTATTTTTGACGATTTTCGAATTTATATTAACTCTTTTTATGATTTTAATTATTTTGAACTTATTATTAAGCTTATTTTTTGATTTTAATTTTTTGATAGATTTAAAGTCAACAAGTCGATTTTTCAAAAAGACTCATTTTTCTTAAAAACAAAAGTTTTTCAAGAAATTGAAATCAATTTTTTTAATGGTATAATTTTATTATGTTTTTTCAGGAAATTCATTTGGATCTTGTATAGCAGATGCACATTCTGTGATATGCGGTGGTAGTAAGCATTACTGCATCGCATGAATCTGGGAGCCTTGGTAGATGTAGGCACTGAAATTGTCAAATAGCAAACTTTTACTTAGTTGGACGACGTGAGTGAAGCTAAGCGCTTTAGTGGGGTAAGTGGTTTCTCCTTTAAATTAATTAAAGATACGTTTTCAAAGGCAAACGAACACTAAAAAGGACATAGTTTATTTTTAAAAAAATTCTTGCCGAAACGTTGATTAAAAGTATGACGCTTTTGAAGGCAAAGTTGTGCTTTTGTAGATATTTTTGTTTGCAACAATTATTATAGCCAATGGAAAAACTGAAAAGGAGTTTTATGTTCCAAGAAAGTGATAGGAATTACATATTTTATATTCTTGACACTCAATAAATTTTAAAAGAATTCACTGAACATTCTTAGCCATAGTTCAAGTTTTAAAAAATGTATGACATACATTTATGCGAACGAACCAGCCAACTCACTACAATGCAAGGTCATACGAAGCTCTTTAATACGAATATCACGTACTCTGCTGACTTTCAGGTAAGCATCGTTTGCCCACATTTGCCAGTTTCATTTTCCAATTCTTATGTCGACTGAAATCGAGCCAAATATTGGCATGTGGTATGGAAATGCTCATAGTGTACTATATTAGTCACTGGCTGTCTTGTCTTGTATCTACCAAACTCGTGCGTAACCTTAGGCTTGTGCTATCTAGTTCAATTACATAATTTTGCATATGATGGAATTGCTAGCCAAGTATTATGCACAAAGCATATCGATGGAACATGGTTATTTTTGCATTATATGTAGCTGCAGTGCAACCGTTTGATTAGCAGTGATAGATCAGTAGGTTTGGTTATGGTATGTTTTAGGTTCAGTCAATTTAGTTTTTATAATGTATAATATAATTTTAGTCAGAATAATACTGTTAAGTATACAATGGTAAATTTTGAGGATAATCGTGGTGAAGACTAATCACTGTACTGGTTGGTTGTGATACCGTTTTGAAAGACAAAACATAGATTAGTTCATTTTTTAAGATCGTAGTATGCTAGTTTTTACGATTATGTTGGAATTGCAGATGATATTCTGTCGTACAGCTAGGTGAGTACTATGACAAAAATTGGGGAATATATTTGCTTTCCCAAATAGTAAATAATTAATTAAAAGAGCGCTGGTTTTACAGCCAGCCACTAGCAAAACATGACCTTTAGGCGGAACTCCAGCCCAAAGGCAGTGTGACACCAAAACGACCTTGCCCCTTAGCAACCAAGAGAGGCCTAGAATCAACTAAACATCACATCTCAACACTCGTTTTCGATTTTTAACGGGGATGTTAAATTTGTGGTGGTTGTGTGTGCTTGGTAGATTTCAATGATAGTGATAATATGAATAATACTTTAAAATCACTTCGCTTCAGTTTTGCATTTTTTCACCTCACTTGAAATTTAAAAAAAAATCAGGTACAGACAAGTATGAAATGAAAGAAGCTAATACTGATTCCTCTAGGAAATTCCTTTGTCATCAATTATACTAACTATATTCGGTTAATGGATTTACTGAACTTTTGTCGTTATACTCATTAATTTGCAGCTAACAAAAATACGCAGCCTGAGAAACTATGCTTCAGCTTCATGTTGCGTACTGCGTTAATTTGGTTAGCCGCTTTCTTATTTATATAACGCATACCAGGCCGTGATATTAAAGTGACGCACGGAATACAATCAATTGTTTCATACGCGTCTGATTAAATTTGGAAATCATTTTGATAGTTATTTAAAGGAAACAGTGGCATGGTTAAATTTTTGAGCTCGACTATATACTACAGCTTCCTGTACCTAGAATTTACCGCATATTTTTAATGACATTAATCATATACAATTTTTATGACTAGCCATTGAATATATTAGCTACATTTAGAATTTGATCTGATAGATACTTTCATTCACTTCCTGAATTTGTATGAAAAAAATATAATTTTGATGCTATGTATTATAATCAAATTTTAGTCAAATTTATCAATCATAGTGAATAATGCATATATTGAACAATGTTTGACGATACTTTCTAGTTGCATTTTTTTAAATTTACGATACTTTTTAGTTGTATTTTCAAACTTGATCTGTTAGTTTACGATTTTACTGTCCGACCATTGAATCATTGTCCAACATCACTCTATTTGAATTATACACGATACGGACTGATCATATCCAGATGAAGTTGTATCTGATTTCACTGTTCAATTTAAATCTCGATCACACAAATCACTCTTTCAATGCAAATCGAAATACATATGTACATGTGCAGATCCGTTCAACGATTAACAACCGCCTTGTCACTTCACATGAACTCCATACATAATTTTGCCAATTGTTGAGTTTTTCGTCACGTAGGAACCATGCCCTCTTTTCATTCAAATTGAAATTCAATACTAGATGGATTTCAATTGTTTCAGATAACTTTGTCTTTTTTTTTGTTTTAAATTGGACGTTCGTTATTGAATGGCATTTGTGCAAAGAGCTGTATTGGTTTTTTTTTTGGATGTAAGGAGATGAAGGATAAATTATACATGTGACATTGACAGTTAGAATCGACAACCCGGAAAGAAAATTAGTTAAGTGTCGTCAATGGAAGGACTCTGGCGTTTAATGATTGAAAAGGTTATCCGTACATTTTTAGAATATTCTTGTAGGGCAGACAATATTTTTGGCACCAAAAATAGTTAAACATATATTGTCTGTGATTTTTAACTGAATTAAATGAGGAAACATATCCAGTGCCATCAATCTGTTTGTTTGATGCCAGAAAACAAATTTTCAGAAACTTCGGTGAAGGCACAGTTAAGCACGTAAACTTTTTTTTGTCTCCATTATAAATCACTGCAATGTTGTTTTACCCCCGACAAAAGTTTACTAGCTTTTGAAAGTTTGTCCGTTTTACAGACTCTATTTATGCCCCTATGTCCTAGTATCTAAAACATCTGCACCATCGAATGTCTTGATATCTCGTTACGAAATGTACGGCATTTGAGGGCTAGCTCCGAGAAAATGTAAGCTACAGCGAGGGTAAAAATATTACATACTTTTTCAGTTCGCTATTACTTTATCAAGAAAATAATTGAAGTTCCATATTATATTTTTCGAAAAATAGCGGTATTTATTAGCCAAATGCGAAGCATTATACACCTTGCTGCAAGCATTCTCACCAACAGATTGCATACCGTTGTCATCCTGCGTCGAAAACGGGGCGTGTCTCTGACGCGGCAATATTCACACTCCAATTGTATTCGAAGCTGCATGCAAGCGTACTCCAAGCGTAAAATGTCTAGTACGCGTCTATGAAGCGTTGGCTCAGTGGGCGTTGGCCTAAGTCTTCTCTACATGATTATGCTGCGTTGAAAGTTGAAAACATACTCTCACTAGGAGACATACAATCTTAAGTTTTGCGCTTTTTTGAGTGTACGGAGCAATCAAAATTCAAAAACTTAATTCTATACAATATCCGAACATTTTTAGAATATTCTTATAGGGCAGACATTTATTTTGGTGCCAAGAATAGTTGAACATTGCTTTTGTCCAAATGTAATTTAATTAAATGAGGAAGCAGGTCCAGTGCTTTCAATTTGTTTGTTTGTCACTCGCAAACAAATCAGAGTTCAATTAACTTTTTTTCTCATTCTCATAAGATCTCATGCTTAGCCGAGATACATTAATAATATTTTAGAGATATTAGACTTGAGTGGGCTGTGCACTAGCTGCAAACGTTTGGTCTCTAGTTCGAACCCAGCCCAGCCATGGTTGTAAAACCACGACCAAACCATGATGTTAGGTTCATTTATTATGCTCAAATAAAAGGCTGGTGATTACTGTTTACTTTTATTAGTGCATTAGTCACCATCTAATAATAACATCCAATTGAAATTCACAGGATATATTGGTTTTTAATAGGATTAGTGCTTATTATAAGTATAATGAATATGCTTTTCTCCTCTTGGGAACTACCTTGTCGTGGTAAAGGGGCTTGTGCATAGCAAGATGTAACACTAAGAATGCGTGGAAATAGAATGAGTCTTAAGGGTTGTATATCTGTAGGTGGTACCAACTCGTGCTAAGCTCCGATTTTTGTGCCCCAATCTCTTATATAACTGCAATGAAAGTCCATGGGTGCAGTGAAAGATCACAGGCTACCGCCGTCGAAGATGGAATGGCCAGCGAGTTTTCGGCTAATGCCACCTCCTGTGGTTAAAGTTCGAACACGGCAGTGACTACACATTCTATACATATACCTCCTCCCAAATCCTCATAAAAGAGTAGTAAGGTAACACTGAAGGGGTCAACGTCGGCTAGTACTAACGAGACTCTCACAGGAAGCATAGAAGGAAGGAGTTCTGTGTGCTCTAGACTCTCAATCGCAGGCAACGAGAAAGATTGTGAAAAGTGGGATAACTGCCAGCGATGATGCACAGGGATATCAATACAGCAAAATCTGAAAGGGCTTCCCAAGACCCTATCTGAAGAAATAAGAGAAAGGTTGGCTCGTGTTGCTGATGCTGTCATTTCGGGTCAGAAACGTCTCGAATGCATGGCTGAGAGTAAAGCCAAATCAATTGGGCATCGCCAACCAACTAAAACTCTCACCTGAAGAGAGAAAAGGACTCTGCGTAAAGCATCGATGCTTGCCAGCGTGTGGGTTTAGAGATGTCGTCTACAATGGACGACAAGTCAGACGCCCAACCTGTCAGCGAAGGATCAACTCGGAATATTTCTAAGCCTATATTTATAAGGTTTTTTCAGATCAACTTAAAGCCTGCCAAAGCTTTGTCTCATATTTGATCGAAAAATTCGCATAACTGCAAGCATCTTTTTTTTATGATAACGCCAAAGCTCAGGGGATTGCCCTTTGAAGCGAATGTTTAGCGATGGCGGTAGGGAGACACATATGGGAGAAGCCGATATCAATTATTCCATTATTCTTTTAAGTGCCACATGTATTTCTTTTTTTCTAAAGCGCTAGTGTTATGCCTATTCGCTACTAAAGCTTTAATGTGGCACTTAATTAATGGAGCGCTGGTATTACGCCCAGTCGCCGACTGTTAAGACAACACAAGACGAACAAATACAGCCATGGACACGGTGGGATTCGAACCCGCTGGCAGTAGATCGCTGCTTCGGACTGACGCGTTAGCGAGCTAAGCTACCGACCCCCATAAGTGCTTGTACAGAAGTCGTGGACGAGACACCAGGATTTGTGGGGTAACCATTTTTTATGATGAAAGGTCGACGAACCCAAGGACTTGTGTTCTGGTTTCCAATCTTCTTGATGCCGCCACGCTCACACAGTTTTCCAATTGGAGCTTCTCAACAGCCATCGGGCAATACCAGCTAGATGATGGGCCGAAACATGGAATTTTCACTCACTCGTGCTGGTGATCCTGTAGCTGTGGTGCCATCTTGAAATAACTCTCAAGAAAATAATAGCTTAGTAAAAAAAAGTCAGCAGATTAAAATGAAATTTCTGCAGTAGATTAGTGTTACTGTGAGTCAAGTCTGGTAGACTTTTGGTTTCAAAATTAAGGAATGCTTAGCTTAGCTTTAGAAATTTTTGTAATTTTTTTTTTACTAAAAGTCTTTAAATTTTTCATGAGATATAACCATTAAATTTTCAAATAATATTGATTTTGTAGAAAAGTAAGCAACAAATGTTTCAATTTCGATCATTTTGAAATTTTTTCTGTTCTACCCCTATGGTTTTCAACGTAGCCAATCGATCAAAACCAAATTTCAACTTCAAATTTGGTATATTTTTTGCTGTGGTGGTTGCAAAGAGTTGCTCGCATCTGGCATTTTTTATTTTTGTGCCAACAGATGGTACCGTAAATTGGTCATACGATAAATACATGATAATAAGTAACAAATGTTTAAAATTGGAAGTTTTGAATGGTTCACGGATAAAAACGAAATTTGCAAGATCAAAGTGCTACAGAGCCTTTTATACAGGTCGGTCTTAATAAGGAGCACGTTTGGTAAGACATGAAGTCAAAATCTACTCATTGTCTCTTCCTTTTTGACGGAAATTAGTTTTTAATCGGTTCCTTTGTGCTTGACTTTTTAACTCCATAGGTTCTCAGGATAACCTGCATCCTAGTACTCAAGTTCCTTTGCCAAAAATATTTTTACAAACAAATATTTTTTGGTTATGTCATTAAATGAAAATTTAAAATAGTCTTTTATAGCATTCACATTAAATTTGGGCTCGATTCGGCTTTATTTTACCAATAAACAATGTACGTATACGACGACCATTCAAACACTTTTTATGGAAAACTGCTCAGGTACACAATTCGTTCAGTCAGTTAATTATGATATGTTACATATTCTTATTAAACGTTGCTGAAACTATCCCAATTAGTAATTAAGTACTTGTCTTGCGTAAATGTTTCTAATTTTCATCATACTTTAGATTCGTCTTTCTGAGACCAGCAACCGTCTGGATATGTTTTTGGAATTCATTATATCCTCTAAGAGGTCTACAATCGTTCGTAACGCTGAACAAGCTTGAACGATAAAACCTTAAATGAATTCGCATTTCATCGATCACCGACCGATCGGAAATGCATTCAATGCACTAAATGATTTCAATGCTGTGTCGGAGAGTAAACCACCAAGTAAACTAGTTACAGTTACATTCAATTAGGAAAATTGTAAAAAAGTAAATATGTAGCTGATTTTACCAAGCGGGAAGCCAGAAATAGTGCACCGTCGCCGTGTACATTTGAAATGCATGGATTTTGCGCGGACGCGATCTTATCGGTTTTTCCAAATTGGCTTTTTTTGCTTGAGATGTCGAAATATTGATTTCAATTCCTTATTTAGAGCCTGGGCTGAATCTCGAGCAGCATTATAAAAGTACTTGATTTTCATGAAGACCGTCACACTACAGTTGTAATTTTCACAGTGAAGATCGCTATGTTTTCGCTGGTAAGATTTTTTTTGTATCCTGGATTTATTTTGGAAAAAAGCGAAAAGAGGAAGGAATCTTAGCTTAGACTTGAATTTTATAAAGAGTTACAGTTTGTCTAATACTAATGTTTTATATTTCGAAGGTGCTGTCTCTCATTTGCCTTGTGGCCTGTTCGCAAGCATCGCCTGGGATCTATGGCGGCTTTCATGGAGGGTATCCTGCAGCAGCTCCAGTGTCCTACTCATATGCTCCATCAGCAGCAGTGGTAAAATCAGCTGGATTCGCGGTTGCTGCGCCACCAGCTTACGTATCTGCCCCTGCGCCAGTTTATGCTGCGGCTGCACCTGTCGTTAAAGCTGCTCCTGCATTTGCTGCTGCGCCAGCTTTCGTATCTGCTCCTGCGCCAGCTTTCGTATCTGCTCCTGCACCAGCTTTCGTTTCTGCTCCTGCGCCAGTTTATGCTGCGGCTGCTCCGGTTGTTAAAGCTGCTCCCGCTTACTATGCTGCTCCAGCTCCAGCGCCTGCTTACTACGCTGCTCCAGCTCCTACTGTTGTTGCTGCTCCAGCCCCAACTTTCGTAGCTGCTCCAGCACCGGTCGTGAAACAAGTCGTGGCTGCAGCACCTGTAGTCAAAGCTATTGTCCCTGAGCCATTCGATCCTAACCCACAATACAGTTTCAGCTACGGAGTAACAGACCCTCATACAGGTGACGTCAAACACGCAACCGAATCCCTCTTGAACGGTGTTGTCCATGGAAGCTATTCGCTGGCAGAACCTGACGGTTCAATTAGAAAGGTCACATACACTGCAGATAAGGTCAATGGATTCAATGCGGTTGTAGAGAAGCAAGGAGCCGCAGTTGTGAAAGCAGTTGTCAAAGCAGCTCCTGTTGCGCCTGTCTATCATGCCGCTCCTGTCGCCCACGTGGCCCCTTCCTTGATTCCAGCCGTTGCAAAAGCGTATTCCGTAGGATATCATTAGAACACCCTAGTCTAATATTAATGAAAGTTCAAATGTATGACAGATACCTAATTTATTGACTTTAAGTACGTGCATGCAAAAATAAGAAAAAAATCATCTCTTAGTTTCTATTCAAATACATGTGCAATTCACTGAATAAAAAAATTTCAGTACCAAACATTTTGGTGTTTGCGTTATAATTAATATATTAAGAAGAAGGTGAAAACGGCTACAATTTACGTTTATTGTTTCGGTTCACCAGGATCGTAAAGTAAATCATATATAGTTTTGTTTAGTTTGTTAGCCGTTTAGCGAGAGTTCAAGTCCGAAGCAAGTTGTTTCTATATACCTGCATAAAACAAGCAAAACCGTGGTTTATGGAAAAATGTTAACTGATTGCATAATTGAAAGTGAAATTTAATACCGAAATTATCGTGGTTCGAACAATAAGATTTCGGGAACTATTGAAGACTTTTCTATCCATTCAGTGTATTATTTCCAGCATGCTCATGGATAAAGATGATTAATTTCTTGCGAGTGATAGCTTATCCGAATTTTTCAAATGCAAAAGCTAAGCTCGAAGCACATGATGAAAAAAGAAAATATTCGTCTGATTTGCGGTGGATGCTGTGCTTGAGAGCTCTCAGACAATAGAGTAGATTTATTTTCGGTTGATTGTTTGTCGGCAGGCTCTTCAATTCGGTACTTTGTGTAGTTGATTTGATATTGTGAGGCATTGTAATCACATAGCACTAACGTATACACTTGGTTAATTAATAACTAAAATGTGTGAAATATGCCGCTGGAATAGAGAATTTAGGGTTTGTCTTCTTGCCCGGATATGTTGCTTTACGATCGCAAAATGTAATCACGAATATTGAGGAAACCATTTTTTAATTAAAAATTTGAAGATTAAATACTCAGCATCACTGAATATTTCAATGAAAGAATATCATTCAAATTTTGTTTCAATAGCCTCTACTTTAACGAAATCAATACAAAACTCAATCTGATCGATCAAATCAATGCTTACGATAATTAGACTGCAACTTTGTTGAATCGAAGATCATTTCAGGCAAAAAGTATGAAGTCACCATTTCCATAGATACTAGAAAAGAACTGGATCGATCCCCATCTGTTTCTTCCAAAAGATTAGGAAACCGTCTATGTTACATTTCTCAGTTGACAATTTACAAACTCTCCGGAGTCATCTAACTTGATCTTACCAAGTATCTAACACGTTTTCTTGCATTACTGAAAGATATTTCGTTGCAATTAACCAGCATTCCGTGTTAGGGACGGGACGGTCGTTGAAGTCATTCATCTGAGCATGTACGACGACGCATACGTGCTTTTAAGGTAAGACCAGAGGCATAGGCAGACACTCATTGAATTACGCTTACGCTAATAATAAGTATACGCACCAAGACTAGAACTACTATATGAGTACGCTGCTGTGGAATTCCTGAAAGATGTTTGATTGGCTTGGCAAACTGAAAATAGTGTAGTCCATAATTAAAACTGTATTTTGAAATAAGATTTTGTTGTGAACATGCATGCAATTTAAATATCTGCAACGAATGTCATTAACATCGCAATCGAATGATGGTTTCTAGTTGGAAATGATGGAAACGAAGGAAGGCTAATTGATTACATGAAATTGAGTATGCAGGTTTAATGGAACAGTATCTACCAGTGTATGGTAATGTGAGGTGGAAAAACATGTCGTTATACGGTTGTACTGAATCTATTTATTTGCAAATTTATTCCAATTCTGAGCACCATGTGATTCATACTAAGAATTTTCGAGTTGGAATGAAAATATTTTTTTTTTATTTTTTTGTAGTCGAAGAATTTTAGCCTTGTTTATTGTACATCCAGCACAAGAAAATCTTCAGATAAGCGAGTGTACTGTTTAGCATGATAGTTTTTAACGTGTGACGAATATTGCTCATGTGCTAACAGGATTACTTGGAGTGAGCAGTGGCTAGCATCGTCTTAACTGTGTAGGCTATAAAATCTATCAAACAATGTGAATGCATACCTACTTAATGCCAAATAAACTAACCTCATAGCCGAACCTAGCACTTAATCGAATGTTTACATCATACCACACATAATAATTCGGGGTCTTAATATGAAACCAGCACATCTAGACGCAGTCTTTCAAGTGCTATTTTACCTGGGAGCATAAATGGCTCAGTGGGTCACTCTATGCGGACCAAAATCAATTTGTTTTTATTTCGTTAGAGCTTCTTGACCTGGTAGGGAGTTTCTTAATCGACAACATTCCCCAGTTTAGTGAACTTTTGAATTGAGTGTCCTGAAAAAGCTCGTTTTCTTTAAGCCTTGCGTTTTATTTTTTAGGACCCAGATTTTTTGAGTATGTCCAACGAAACTATCAATTCAGATCGATTTCTAATTTGGACAAATTATCTACAAAACTCTATTAAACTACACTTTTTTCGATAACTTGAAGCTCAAGTAGACGGACGGCTCTAGCGCCGGCTGCTAAGTGTGTGGTTCATGGCTCAAATCCAACCATGGTCACACACCGAGCTTTGAGTCAGTTAGCTTTGATAAGTGCCTGAATCGAATCAGGATCATAGTCAATCGCAGGACTTAGGACTTCACACTCGTTTTATGCTGATGGTGAATCAACCCTCTACCAATATCACACTTAGACCTGAAAAAAGTTGTAGTTGGATCACATTACTGTTATATGTTTCACAATAGGTGCGCTTTTTTTGCTCCGATACAGAACAGAATAGAACTATAGGCGCGTTTTTTCGCTCCTCTATCCAGCATAGAACAGAATAGACGCATTGGAAACAACAACACTCCTGTAGCAGTCAATTCAATAGTACAGAAATTCTATTCCTCAAAGGTAGTTCACGTGCTGAACTGTAGAATGTGCTGATAGAAAAAAGAAAAGCTCATGATAAGAGGTGGCTTTGGTTTTTTCAAGGTAATGCTGAATGTTTTCGTAGTTAGGAAATTAGAAAAAGCTCTCATAATGTGTAGAAAGTTTAAAGAGGTAATTTTCTGTTAATTCTTTTTCTATTTTCTATCGATTGTGGTAGTTTATACTCGTTATTTTCTTCTTTTATTTTCAGCTGTTTTGTGCTCTCTATTTAATTTTCTGTCATTCACTAACAAAGCAGGTCGCATCTGCTCTTGATCATCAGAAACAAATAAATGTTTCTGATACTCACTTTCATTAAGCCTTTGACTCTGTTGATTATGGACTATTGCTATTGAGCTGCAAGCTCGTGGATTTTTTTTTTCTTTTTTTTTTTTTGCCTCTTAGCACTTTCACTCCAACGTAGTCGCCAAAGTTGGAGGCTAAACGTACGCGCGGTTACTCCCGATACCACCATCACAGCCTCTTCTGAGACTGCGCTGGACACTGGCAATGCGCTTCCGGAACTTCTCAGTTCGGAGCGCATCTCCCCAGATTTCAGCTTCATATAGCAAGATAGAATCAGTCGTTACCATCAGCAGCCTCCGTCGCATCTCACTGGGTCCACCGACGTTGTCCATTAGCCTACTCAGCGAAGTGACGACTACTAGAGCCCCGTCCCATGTCCTGCGGATATGATCCCAATACGTCAGCTTGGTGTCCAGGATCACTCCCAGATACCTGACCGACTTGCTGGTCTACACCTCGACGGAGCAAACTTTCATGGGTATGACAGTTGGTATCTTCCGCTTCGTCAGCATAACAATCTCTATTTTAGAGACTGCCAGCTGGAGACCGTCTTAAATCATCCACTGATCCACCCTCCTCATGACTTGGTTTAGTCTGAATTGAACGAATTCGGCAGATCTGGAAGTGATTACCGCTGCGACGTCATCAGCGTAACTTACCAGAAGCACATCCGCAGGCATTTCCAGGTGCAGCAGATCATCGTACATGATGCTCCAGAGGTCAGGTCCTAAGATCGACCCCTGTGCCGCACCTGAGGTGACAGGTCTCCTTTTGACTCCTTCGTCGGTGTCGTAGAGCAACCAGCGGTCCCTAAGGTAGTCCCGCATCATGGCTAGCAAGTAGTCGTGGATACGGAACGTCTGCTCAAGGGCCCGGAGGATGTGCCGAGCTGAAAGCGTTTTGTACGTCCAGCGTTACCATCAGGACAACCGATCTGGCTTGATGCATGTCTTTTCCGCTCTTGCTACAGCACCAACAACCTCTGAGATGGCATCGATTGTTAAATGCTCTTTTCGGAAGAGAGATCACCAGCAGATCTCCCTGTTGAAAGCAGCCGCGGGCTGAGCATCCCCTCGAGAAGCCTTTCCTCAGTGTCCAGCATGCACAGTGGGCGGTATGCTGATGGAGTGCCAAGGTTACCCTTCACTGTGTCTACAAGTAACAGTCGAGCTACTTTTCGTCGCGACGGGAAGACCCCCGCAACTAAACATGAATTATACAAATCCAATAATAGATGCGGTTGGTTCTCCGCCACGGTTTTAAGCGCCTCGACTGGTACCCCATTAGGACCCAGAGCCTTCCGGTTCCTCATCCTGGACACTGCACTGTTCAGCTCTTCGTCCGTAAAAGGAGGAACATCCACCTGGTTAACGATGATGAGATTATCAGTCCTTGGCGGATGCACCGGGAACAGCGAGCCAACGATACTCTCCATGGATATCGCATTCATGAGAGTGCTAGGCTGCATGTAGCCAAGTCTACGAGTGACCAATTCAGACCATCTCCCCAGGGGTCTGAATTGACCTCCATTTGGCTCGTTTGCTCCTCGTGATGGCGTTGGTCAGCTCTCTCTTTGCCGCAATGTGGGCAGCAGATAGCTCAGCTACTCCCGGCATTTTCCTGGCTCGCTGTGCCCTGCGCCTGCACGCCAAAGCGATGCGTCGTAGTTCGGCGATTTCATCGTTCCACCAGTATGCATGTTGCCTCCTACGAAAGGATTTACGTTTGGGCATTGAAGCCTCACATGCCCTGCGAATTCACCCCATGGTTCTGTCAGCAGCGGCTTCTGCTGCTGCACGAGTCACTGGTGTCCTAGATGCTCCCCTTCCAAGCTCGAAACAAGCGACGCGGCCATCGCGTCCCTGTGAAATTTAGCGGCATTCCAGCCTAGCCAATTACAGGGAGAGCGGTGGTGGCTTTGCCTGCTCTCAGCGATTTGGAAAGTGATGTAATTATGATCACTCGCAGTGTAATCTGCCATCACCCTCCAATCGTTGACGAGTGCCGCAAGTCTCTCCGATACCATGGTGACATCGGGAATAGATTCGCCGAATCCGGGCCTTCTGAATGTTGGTGTTGAACTCGTATTCAACACCAACAAACCCAACCTCGATGCCATCTAGATGAATTATAAAGGTTCTTGGCATCAGATTTGATACTAAGCTTACATTTGATCGGCATATCATCATGATGATAACTCGTTTATACAGTTTTAAGTTCAGATTTTATAATAACCTTAAATATTACATACCAACGTCCTTTACATAGATGCCCAGAAAAAAAGCTACGTGCCTGATTTTCATTCAGCTATCCAGCTTCTTCTGTTACTTTCGCCCTAACGTTGTTAAAAAGTTGAAGGGCTACGTCATATTTGCAGTTTTAACTACTCTGGGCAAGAGATATACTTCCTTAGTAGTTTATCGAAATTACCCTCGATAAGACCATCATCCCACCGTTTCTGAGTCAGTGCTGTAGCTACAGAGTAATTTTGTGCTGGACATGAGCAATTCTTGTTCGAAACCTCTTTCTTCAGAGCTCAGCCATCATCAGCAGCCATTTCATTTTACTGCCGACGTCGGCCATTAGACTACTCAGCGAAGTGGCGACTCCCAGATCCCTACCGGTCATTCCAAGATATCTAACCGACTTGCTGGTCTCAGCCTCAGTCTCGACTTGCTGGTATCAGAAGCCAACTGCCATAGGTAAGACATCCCTGTTTTTGAGACTGCCAGGCCATGGAGGTAATGCTCGAAGAACCTTAAATATTGCTGACAGATGTGGCGTTTTCATTGTAAGTACTTGATAGACATTTTAGAATCTCTCCAAAACTGATTGACTTGATCTTTAAGCATATATGACACTCCATTAGCTCATTAATAATCTTAGTCTTAATGCGAAACGAAAAGGAACAGTATCATTTTTGGGGTAGAGATAAGCAGACTATATTTTCCAATGCTTAATTATTTTGCCAGTGTCTGCCCACAAAAAGTTAATTAAGAGCAAAAAAACTTTTCCGATTCAAAAATAAAAACATTCAATAAATGTGTACTTTTTTTTTTATACTAAATTACACATTTCGTTTTAAAAACAGTGTTAAAAGATTATAAGAGGCTGGCACTCAATCAATAGGATGAAACTAAAACCATTGGAAAAATAGTTCAATAGCCTGATACTTTTATATATATGGATAGATGATGAGTAATAAGCTAAACTTAAAATAAGGAATTATGTTCTCTGTATCTCAAAAAACTCAGATTTTTTTGCAATTTTTTTTGAGTCAGAGGCCAGGAAAACTTGGCGAAAATATTCGAATCAGCGCCCTTTGTACTAATTTCCTGTTTTTGGGAACCATATTTTAAGTGTGAATCACTTAATTTGCTGCAGGTAGGTTTCAAATCAAACTTTTCAGTAAAAGCACAATAAAAGCTTCGTATCTTCTAAAATATATTCAAAATAAATATGCATTGCTATAAAAATTTTAAAATACAAATATCAAATTAAAGTTCTAAATAATACGAGGTGCATGTGCGAAACCAGCTGCTACTGGAATGACCGGTTTTACAGCTACTGCCGGCCCCCTTTGGACAATAGCATTAAATCCATTTACAGGATCTGCTGTGTAAATAACAGTTCGGATATTACCGTCTGGCTCTACAAGGGAATAGGAACCTAGAAAAAAACCATTCGATAAATACCCAGCACTAGTCTAAGATTCAGCAAACCTTTCACAATGTCGCCATCTCGCGTTTCTTGTTGACTCTTGCTGTCACCGGTCAACGAATCTTGAATATTATAGGCGTACGTATATTGTGGAGCCGGGTCATATTGGGTGTCAATGGCGTATGCACCGACTGGTACAGCGGCAGCGTTTGGAGCAATTAATCCGGCTCGAACATATCCAGCAATAACGAAGCACAGCAGGAAAATTGGAGTTGACTGAAAATCGTGGGCTATTTTAATTTGCACAGCTAGATACTCGAAATCCTTTTACCTTGATGGCGATCATTTTTTTCGCAGTTGAGATACGCCAAATGAAACTGTTTAATGAACTTTGCTGAAGACTTTGATCATTTGTTTCAGTTTACACTAGCTTTTAAAGTTTTTGAAAATTTACTGCCCTACCAGGTGAAAGAAGACCACAAGTCTCCGGTAGGGAAGTAAGAGAAGTTACATGATGGATAAAGATGATGAAAACGGAAGTCGATGATTGTAAATAGAAATATCGAATAGGGGAGGCACACCTTTTAGTAGACAAATGTTTCCTGGGAATAATCATTTGCACGGAAGCTTACTTTGAAATGCGTCCAAGCATTGAATCAAAACGCCTATTTAAAGTTTTTGAAAATTATTTTGGCGAACTTGTATGCTTACAAAAATTTTGCTGTTCCGTAGTTACATGAGCTAAGATGACAGCAGTACAAATGCCACGTCTGCGTAAGAGTAAATATAAGGTTCGACACAACTACATATATCAAAACATAACGATTTTGAAACACGAAATAGTGAATTAAATAAGTCAAAGTGAAAAATCAAATTAGACGAATCAAATTAACGAATTTGTCAAATCAAAAAAACTTGAACTTAATAGCCTACATCCCATAATCTTCAATTGACAACTATCGGCTACTTTACCCTACTGACTGAAAAAATCGCACAAATTCAGTAGCACCACGTACTTTCGAACGAAAGTGAAAATAAAATTGCAAGCGACAATTGCTTGAATATTCAGAGCACGTGAAAAACTGTTTTTATTTTCGAGTTCTGGCAAATCGTAGTCTGACCAGGTGCGGATTTTAGTAGCGTTTTTATTTTACAAAACGATTGCAACAAATGATTATGACGGTACGCTTGGAAAAAACGTCAATCCAAAATCAATCTAAACACATACAAATGATCGTAATTAATAAAGGTTATGATAGCAATTGATTGAGCAAGTGATGAGTATTGTGTGAATGTTAAATTGTTTGGCGAGTTGCGTTCGATTGTGTTTTGGTTGATTTGGTAGATGTTATGCAATGCGATGTAACAACGACAATTCACGATATTTTGTCGCTGGCAAATGACTTCATTACAAGTAACTGGCCTTAAATGCCTCAACGATAATTAGCTTGGACTTAAATGGACAATATGTGAGTACCGAAAATATTTTAATTTGTTATCTTAAGGAAATTGATCCACTTTTTGTGGTTTTAAGTCGATTTGCATAGCTGAAAGCTGGATAGACTGTCGGGAGTCTCAGCACTCATTCACATCCACTAAACCGAACAACTAAAAATTTCTCCAAGGAAACAATTGAATATGTCGGAAGATGTGTAATTAAGACATCAAACTTCGATAGTAAAATAACATATATTGTTATTTCGATTAAAGAGCTTGTAATAAGCTGGATGATTATAAAACCGGTTTGGAATTCACATTAACAGCTGCAAGACTTCAGGGTCGTGAAAATACGCACCATCAAAAGCTTCTTGTTTGGTACATAGATATATGCTGATATTATGTACAATTATATGGATCAGAGTTAAGGTTTGAAACGCACAGCTCACCAAAGACAGTGGTTGAATACTGCATTCATTATGTCATAATTGCAGTTTTAGATAGCCTACTGTCATCTGACTTGTTCTTTGAAAATGAACAACGCTTTAAGCGACTCACTGAAATTATTAGATAACTGCTACCAAGCGAATGGATAAGGGATGTGAGTTTAAATAGAAATATCGAAAGAAATTCAAACTTCAATGCCATTATGTTGAATATACAATCGTCTAAAGGAGCGATAAAAAATCCTTTAAAAGTGTGTGCTTATGAGTTTGTGCATACACAAATTAAGATTGATGGTGTCCCAGTAGGACCACAAGCATCGATGACTTTTACCAAGCACTCTTTCATTAGTGTCTATGAGTTCCAAAATGATGGATTACAATGTAATGTGCAAGTAAGGTAAAAAAGAATTATTGTGGTACAGAAATCCATGTGGGTTTATCTAATAATTACTTTACTGCACAAAGTAATGCACAGTGAAGGGAAGAGTAGTGTAGATATATGTACATACTGGAATGATGCGAGCTCAAACGTGTTTCGGTTTAATTGTTTTATGCGTTTCCTTTGCTTGGTGTTTTTTGTTGCTTATGCGTTTTGAGCCATTCAAAAGTAATTTACCTGCGAGTGAAGTGCTACAATATTTAAAGTTTTTTGAAAAGTTGGGAAATAGTGCTCTGGATTTTTATTTACAATGGTGAGTTCAAGAATAATAAAATTAAAATAAGAATTTAATTATATTAACACAAAAAAACGATGTGTTCCTATTGTATTAGCCGCCGTCATTTAAAACGTTTAGTGAAACGTGAACAGGATCGATTGTTACGTACTTTGCAAACGTTCAGTGCAAATAACGATACTGAGGCATTGCCAACAGAAGATTTTGATATTGGTGAAGGAAGTCAACATAGCAAGAGTGTAGAAGTAGTCATGACGGAAAGGAAGAAACAACAAATATAATCCTCCAAGAGAAAGTTTCGGGGCACTGTTGCAAATACTGAAGGAAGAAGGCATGCATCCGTTCCATGGCATCCAATACGTAATAACTGCCACTGCATTGATGACGACATCCATTACCGGCATCACTTAGACTAAAGACAGACGACACAAGTTAATTATCATTAACACAATGATCATTGAACGCTAATGATAATTTGTTTGGAGAGTGACACACGGTTATTTGAATGAGGTTGTTTAACAGCTGTAGATTGTTTGAATTTAAATGGTATTATTTTGACAGTTATTGTTTATCGAAACACACCAAAAAATCAGAAATTAGTACAAGTTTTATGAATGAGCCTTTGTGTAAAATTATGGAAATTTTACATAAAAAAAAGTTTAATCACGATAAGGAAGAAAATATAAAATGTTCAGGTGTTGAAGAAGAAAATACGAAGAAATGTGCAAAAAATGAAACACTTGCATGCCATAGGCCTTGTTTATGCCGTAGCTAAAATAGCGTTGCTAAACTGGCGCTGCTATAGTAGTAGCGTATCTGGAAGGAGCTCAATATCTGGAAGGAGCTCAATACTAAGAACAAAAACACCCTTGCACCAAGGCTTCCAGATTGCGAATGTCACTCGAAACTAGAAATCCTATTTATTACACTTCTGACAACGAAAAAGCGCTGCTATAGCGTTTATACTACTGCCACCTTCACACTTATGACAGCGCTAAATTTTAGCAGCGCTAAAGTAGCGTAGCCAAAATAGCAAGCTCGGCTAATTTAAAAGTGGTTTATACCGCTGCTAAATAAGCAGAGCTCACTAATTTGGCTACGGCATAAATGCATTCATATTGTAATATATTCGAAATAATATGTTTATGTTTTTGACAGTTAGAAACTACATTATTTCAAATGGAATTTCCCGAATTTCCCCAGTAAATTTCATAATCTTCTCCGTAGATGGTGCGACAATCGATAAGAGCAAATGAGCATTTGCTTCCAAATGATAATTCGTAGAACCTCATTGATGATGTTATAAATGATGATTAACCATGACACACGTAATGGATAATGATCATTGGGCTCGAAATGATAATTAACTTGTGTCGTCTGTCTAGGCTCTTACGTCCTCACTGCCACTTCATTGATGGCGTCATCAATTCTCGGTATTGCGAAACGGAGCGAGTATCGTTGCTTATAATGATATCGTAATGTTAATTTCATCGGTGCGGTCATGCAAAAACGATTCGACGATGATTACTGGGAATAATTGCTGCAATATTGCAGTAAGCATTCTTGGTCCTACTGGGGTATTAGCTTGTGTCCTGTAAGACACTGGCTCCTAGTGTGTGGGTTCCGTGGTTCGAATTTAGGTTCGATCGCGAGATTGCGCATCGAACTTTGAGTTCACCTACTCTGAATAGGTACCTGAGTTAAATCAGGAGTAAAGTGAGTCACTACACAGCCGTATTCACGTTGATTGTAAATGTGTGCATGATGCTCTTTACCAGCTTCAACCTGTAGACTCGACAAGGGTTGTTGATATTTACTTTGAATTATTATATACTAATTTATTGAAATAAATCGAGTCTCTTAAATTTTATAAAATATGGTTTTATCATTTTTAATGAGGCAAGCAAATCGACAGCATATATTTTTGTTCTGTTCCTGTTATGATCGATTATTTGTTGAGCTCTCCAGTAGTTTCAACAATCGTTTCCCTCTTGCTTGACTTTAATTGATTTAAATGGTAGCTTTTCATCCATACTTTTCTCTACCAATCTTTTCTTGATTACCACTTTCCTTGTATCAACATCAAGCATCAACAATAAAATTGCCGCGATTCAATTGTTGCCTAATTCACAGTTCAATTTCATAATAACATCTCCAAACTCATCTGTCGCTTCACTGCGTCTCTGCGTAGTCGTCCCCGCAAGCCCAATGCTACTTTTTGGTTTCAGCATGATGTGGCGTATGCCCTCAAGGCGGAAGTTGCAGTTCGTGCTAAGTATTGAGCTTTGGGCTATCACGCTCACTACCTCAAATTCTTAAAGGCCACCATCAGTTGTCAAAATTGCCATTACATAAGTTATGCATGATTGTTTCCCTAACATCGAGTCCTCGATAAGTTCTAGTCAACAATACACATGCCCTTTTGGTCTCACGTCTATCCCCTGAGGAATTTCTACCGTTTTTTTTTTAGCCTTCTGGTCTCTAAGATGAGATCATTGTGACTATTGTAAAATTTTCTCCTCCTTACTTTCCTAACTAAATCCTATCAATTTTTATGAATTTTCTCATACTTTTCCGTCATTTCTTTCTTTTAATCGTACCAATTCCTTAGAAAGTGAATCTTTACTTCAGTGTCGTAATGTTAATGTCGTTTGGGGTCCAGAAGACATCCCGAACCTGTTACCCAAATCACTTTCAACGTCCCTGTGTGCTATTATGTCTATTTTTTTCGACCTCAGGTTCTAGCTTCTTTCCGCCCAACTGGAAGTCTGCTGATATTTCCCTCATCCATAAATCCGATGATCCAGGTTGTAGCTTCAATGGTCGTCCTATTTCCCTCCTTTCGTGCTTTACCATCCTTCATTCTTTTTTGCTCTTGAGCAGCATGGGTTTATAAAAGACATATCTTTCACTTCTAGCCTGAAAACCTTCACAACTCGGTTACTTCTGTCTTAGACTAACAGAAGCAAATTGATGTGGCATTTCCAGACTTTGCAAAATCTTCTTTATCACATTCCTCTTGTTGTAAAGTTCGAAGGCCATGGAGTATCTGACTTGCTCTTGTCTTGGTGTTCATCTTATGTTTCTTGTCGTACTCCGCTGTATCTGTGAATTTCTGTACTTTTTCCCCATTCTGACTTATTTCTGGAATATCTCAAGGTTCGATATTTGGTCCATTGTTATTCCTGGTACTTATAAATGACCTCTCTTCCTGCGTCTATTCTAGTTATTTTCTGTTTGCTGGTGAATTCCAGATTTTTAGAGAAGTTAATTCACTGCATCATTGTCTCCAGTTAATAAACCAAACAAGTGGTACTCAATGAACTCTCTTCTTCTTAATATATATATATATATATATATATATATATATATATATATATATATATATATATATATATATACATATATATATATATATATACATATATATATATATATATATATATATATATATATATATATACATATATATATATATATATATATATATATATATATATATATATATATATATATATATATATATATATATATATATATATGTGTCATCAAATGATTTATGCGTGCGAAATGTCTCCTGCAATGTTTTCCAATTTCTGATTCGGATAGTCTCTTAAGGGGTTTTAGACAAGCGTCAATGCGATCTAGCGTGTTTTGTTTACACGAGTCAGCTCGATTTTGTTTAAATAGGCGGGTCTAAAGCGAAAGAGGTGGAGTATGCTGATTCATGTACAATAGATTTTATAATGCTTTCTTGTGCTCATTGTCATTTGTGGATGATTCGTGGGTGATCATTTAAATATGTTTTGGGGATGATTATCTTATTATATGATGATGTGGATGTTAATTTTTTTGCATCATTACGTGCAAGACTATTACAAATATCTATACACAAACATATACACAGTCGTGCCATAAGTTCTGTCCTTAAGTCGAATGAGTCCGCACAGTCCATACGACGGACGGCCGAAAACGGGTTTGGTTTTTCAAAATATAGAGTGGACCCTATACTGCAAAATTAGCCTCAGTTTGTATCGTTTACTCGAAGAGGCAACATGAAGTGGAGCGTCAAAGGGAATCGCATCGCTATGATCGCGCTGCACAAGTGCAACAAGCCACCGGTGGAGATTTTCAAATTGCTCAACCCATTGAAAATTTCTCAAAAGTTTGTTTATCGGTGCATTCAACGGTTCAACGAGACCTCCTTTGTTGATGACAGACCTAGAAATGGCAGGCCACGCACTAATACGAGGACACCAGTAGCTGTGAAAGCCGTGACTGCGAGAATTCGGCGAAACCCTCTCCGAAAGCAGAAAATCATGGCACGGGAGATGAATATCCCAAAAAGAACGATGTCCCGCATCATCAAAGAGGACCTAAAACTTGGGGCTTACCGAAGAACAACAGGACAG
Source organism: Nemotelus pantherinus (assembly GCA_963978885.1). Taxonomy (NCBI): domain Eukaryota; kingdom Metazoa; phylum Arthropoda; class Insecta; order Diptera; family Stratiomyidae; genus Nemotelus; species Nemotelus pantherinus. The sequence continues at coordinate 50,746,753 of OZ022263.1, read as the reverse complement.
CTGTTAACACCGGCTTTGAAGAAGATACGAGCCACAAGATCGAAGACGTTACTTCAACGGTACGCGCAAGGAGGACACAAGAAAATTCTCTTCAGTGATGAAAAAATTTTCACCATGGAAGAAAAATTCAGCCGGCGAAACGACAGGGTTTCCGCCCACAGTTATCGGGAAGCTGCTGAAAAAATTCCAAGGGTCCAAAGAGGTCATCATCCTGCTTCAGTCATGGTTTGGTGGGGTGTTTCGTACGACGGAGTCACTCAGCTGCATTTTTGTGAACAAGGGGTTAAACAAAGGCACCAAACTACCAAAGCGATGTCTTAGAGAAGTTAGTCAAACCACTCAACGATACCATGTTTCATGGGGAAGACTGGACTTTCCAACAAGACTCGGCACCAGCTCACAAAGCAAACATGAACCAGAAGTGGTGTGCGGACAATCTGCCCGACTTCATAGCCGCTGAGGATTGGCTCTCTGGAAGCCCCGATTTGAACCCGCTTGACTATCGCTGTTGGGACTGGCTAGAGCAGAAGTCCTGCAGTAAGCATCATCGCTATATTGAGGCTTTAAAGGCCAGTTTGACAAAAGCAGCAGCCTCAATTCCGTTAGAAGTCGTGCGTGCAGCCATCGAAGAGTGGCCCGACCGTTTGAAGAAGTGTGTAAAAGCAAATGGAGGCCACTTCGAATAGATTTGTGTTTTTTTGTTCGTTTGTCTATCGAGAAGAAATAAAAATATAAATTTTTGCTTACACTAACGTTGCATTTTAATTTAGCCCATTTAAACAAGGGACAGAACTTATGGCACGACTGTCTATATGTTGGCATATATAGTTAGTATATACAATTTTCTGGTAACAATTTATTTGTAGAAAAACGAGTTTGAGGAATGAGAATTAGTAATGTTCTAAGCTTGATGACGATGATGTTTTAGACATTTTTAGCCGTTTGTGGGGCCTGGCTGTCTGAAAATGATTTTTTTTTAAATTTCTATTTATGATAACTTGTTATATAAATGTGATATCATTAGGAAATTCGCACGAGGCGATGATGCTTAAATAATATTAAAATAATCATCCATATCAACATATATGAAAACTATCATGCACATCAACATACGTATGGTAAAGCATCCACTAATCATCTACAAATGACGAAGAGCGAAAGGAACGCAATAAAGTCTATGGTATATTAATCAACGTATCCGACCACTTTCGCTTTAGCCCCGCCGTCAAAAAACTGGATTTGAGGTAATTTGACTCGTGTAGTTTAAAAACGCATGGAACCTTGTCTAAAAACCCCTTTGCAGTTGCCGAATTTCAAAGTTCTTGGTGCGCTTTTTGACTTGAAACTGCCAATTCCTTTCGTTTGTCCGGTTTCATCCACAGATCTTCCGCTTGTTTTACTAACATAAAGACTTCCTTTCATCTGTTCTTTTTACCTGGCATCAGCGTCGTTGAATACTGTCGTCATGTCTGGTACCCTCACATTATTCATTTAAATGATGCATTAGAGAGCTTTTAGCGCAAATTCAAATGCTCAATATTATTCAAATTGTGTGACTGTAGTGATTGTTTGTCTTTGCCAAATGTATGGGCCTCTTCGTCCTGAAAAATTTCTGTCTTGGGTTACGAAGAGTATTCCTCGACGAAAGTCAACAATCAAAACTTTGCAAAAGCTGTGTGATAGTTGATCCCAGCATTTATTTTTCTGTTGGAGATTTGGGATGCACAAATAGACTGGTATCAGCTTTTGTTTACATTGTGGAGTTCACTGGGATTTGCATCGTATCTTCTGTTTCAGATATCTTAAAGATTTATTTCAAATGTTAAACTGCAAATAATCATTGAAAATCTATCTTTTTTGCATTTAGGTCCGCGAAACTCCCACCCTTACACAGACTGAGTAACATCGTTAGCGTGAGAGATTATATTAATAAGAGTTCGATCCAATAAGTTTCCCCACTGAACCCAATAGTAAGCTGCTGCCATCCAGTTAGGCACCTTTAAGCTGTGAGCCTACTAGTCAACGCCTTTTTTTTTGGCGCAAGCAAGGTTTCGTCCGTAAAAATTTGCCTTAAAATTTGTCACAAAAGATTTTCCGACAAGGCTTCTCTTTGCTCATACAAGCTAATTGGCTAACCGACGGAGTTTCCCCAAGCTTTATATTTCTGGCTATATCATATAGAGCTCATGGTTTGAGAAATATACTCCGTAAGAATTTCCTCCCGAATGCGGTTAACAGTTCAGGGTATCTTTTACTCACACCCAAAATTCGGATCCATGCGGAAGGTGTGGTAATACCATAGTCTTGAATAGCTATACTTTCGAAGAAATAGCTAAATTTCGGAATTTAAAGAACTTTAAAAATATATATATATATAGCAAACAATGAGAGCTAATAGACTTAAATAATAAAGCAATCAAATTTAAATTTTTGATAAATTGTATACTTTAAACCAGATTAATAATAATGGTTGATGAAAATTCAAAAAGTATCGGAACACTAAATACTCAACCCTATATGAACAACCTTTTTGCGAGCACAACTGAACGAATCTGGAGTTCTTCGACAACGGAACTTTGAGATTAGCTCTTTGCATTTGACACCAATTCAATGTTGTACACCTTCTCAAAGGCCATATATGATCAAGGTGTGGTCAGCGCAATTTAAATTTTTCTAGATAAATTACGGCAAAATATGCGTCTATACGTGCCCGTTATAGAGATTCGACTTGCAGATATAGAGGAGTTGAGGCAAGAGTATGAATTCGTACTTGGGTGAATGGTTCAACGGGTCTATTAGATTACCCTCTGATAGGAGCAATCAATGATTGTAATTGGAAATTAGAGAGTAACGAATTGTAGGTAATGGTGAATGAATGAATTATATTTATTTGGGGTTAGATTCAATTGTATTAGTTTGCATGGTGAAACATTATGCCAACATATCGATTTTGTGTTTTAGTTTAGGATTGTATTTAATAATTATTGATTAATTAATTTGTCTGTTTTTTTACATTAGATACCGATTGCTAGATTCATCGATTCACTTCTTAGCAATCGAGAGTAATTAATTCTGAGAAGACAATAAATTATCTTCGCTATTTCGATATCTGCTCAAAATCTGAACCTATCCAGCTTTTAAATGTTAAATTAGTTTGAAATTGAAAACTTGAAACCACAGGCAAATTGAATGAAACACGTTGTTTTATTCATTGCTTTTTTCTGATGCAATCACCATTAAGTACAGAAATTCATTAAACAACACAATACGAACTATTTTCGGCATAATAAACCTAGTAATAATGCATAATAGTAAAAAGGTCAGTTCATTTTAATTCGATATCAGCTTTTGAGGCAAAATTTATCATTTCAACGTATTTTAACTGATAGTGATGTAGTTGAGCTTAAATTTGTTGTTCCCTGTTTGACAGTTTCAGAATATATATAAATTTCTTCCTTCTTCTTATTAGAATCTATAATACAAGGGGCGATAGATAATATGAACAAGTACTAATTTCTTTCCATTCACAAATTAAATATCTTCATGACTTCAATCCAAATCTAATGATATTAGATTAATAATCTCTTGCCACAAAAAACATGCTGCCAATTAAATGACCACAACCAACATCACTTTCATTTTTCAATTGTATATCGAGCCCTTTTTGTTCATCCATTGGTGGTTCTCGCAATCAGCGTGGACATCTCCCACACAATAGTAAGTATCCGAGTAAGATGTGGATTTTGCTTTTACAAGCTTTTTAGCTCTGGTATTATCTATAACCGCGAGCAACAAGCCGTTTAAGTTGCATCTCGCAAACGACTGATTGATGAATGAGATCATTAAGTTTTATTTGGAGAAAGCATGAAGAAACTTAGCATTTGATAAATTTCATAGTAGCTGGTAATGTGAGTGCATCAAAGGTCGTCAGAAATTGTGTTTGGCTGATGTTTAATGGGTAATTTTCCGCTTTCAGGAATGTATTTTTGAGCCGTGGTTTGGAGCTTTGTTTTTTTTCTGGGTGCAGATTTGGAAGTTGATCAATTCAATATGATTGATGTCGATGCTGATTGTTGCGAGAAAAAGAATTGCACATTTTGGTTTTTAGAGGGGTTTCAAATGCTAAGATGACTCTGCGAGCGAAGCATTTAATAATAGGTGATTCAAATCGAAACAAATTGTAATTACTTGTTATTGTTGGATTTTTTATTTAAGTTGAATTCAATGTTTGTATGAGAATATTGTGTTGTTTTAATAAAAAAAGGTGATAATAAGGATAATTGAAAGAAAAATAGCTGAAAGTACTTTTTTTTTTTAGCTTGAATTAGTTTGTCTTGCTAGATAAAATTTGTCGTGCATGTACACACCTACATATGTCAATTAGTGATCATTTATTAGACAATATGCCACACAATGCAAATTTCTACTTGATGCTGTCTATTTGAAAGGAGTTTACATAAAAAAAGGGGAGAATTGTGTAATATAATTCAAAATGGTGAACAATAAGAGTTGAAGGTTTAGAATGATATGTCTTGAGATATTGTCATTAATTTTCTCTATATTAGAGTTATTGTTAACAGATTTAATTTATTTATTAAGGCTGACACCATTTTAATCTTTGATTTTTTTGCTATTTTTCTGGCAAAGACATGATCTTATGTGTCACGGACGCTTTCAACATCAAAATGTCACACAGTGCTTCTTTTTCATTAGATTAGCGGAATCGATTCAGTGGGGACTTTTTTCTTCAGGACTCGAATTAATGTGAATCTCAACTGTGGGTTGAAAACAAAGTTTCACGATGGTAAACAAAAACATTTCAATGAGAAATGATGGAAAATTTAGGATGTAGACAGTATAAATTATACAGCTGTTTTCTCAATTTTCTTCTTATGTAAAAATTTCTGTTCCTTACTGTCAAGCCCACATCTAGACTCTCGGCAAATCGTTGCGCCAGTTGAATTTCTTTGGCTCTCGGTTAGATATTCGATGAGTTAAGGTGCACGGGCTTATAGTCTATAGAATTTGCTGCATTTTTCAAAAGATGCGAAGGCAAAATGTTCAACCAACTATTAAGAATTTTCTTTAGAGTTTTCTTATCATAAAAAAACATTTTTAAAACCATATATACCACAATATAAAAGATTTAATGTGATATCGGTCTATTGGTTTAAGTTCAAGACAGATGAATTGGCCTCGTTGGAAACAAAAGTTGGTTGCTTTCATAACACTCCAGCGTTTTCTTTGGCCAGACCTAGCATCAAGCCATTAATAACATAGACCATTCATGCTTTTTCATGAAAGGCAACAATAGCTTATGCAGTCATTCCTCTATTTAAACTTGGGCATTCATTCTTCCTTCTTCTATAAAAAATATCGTTCTTTAGAAAAAAATATCGTACGTTTATACGACGCAATATTTGGGATAGTCCCAAATCGGGTTTAAATTGGGATCTCGCATGAACAAAGTCAATGCTTTTTTTCGGAAATGGTATACATTGGCGATACGTAGCTTTGGTAAAATAAAACGTAGTTTTTTAAAGAATATAAGAATGTAGCGTTTTCAGCATATCTAGAGCGAAGAAAATGAGAAGACGAGAAGAAAGTATGTATTGCCCGTACTTAACAGGGGTTTTCATTTTATGCTGCAAGGCAGCTCGAGTGACGCTCACCGACAATGAAAAACTTTATCTAGCCTATTGACTACTTTGTATGCTCGATATGGTAGAAAAAGTTACAGATAATATTTGCTGATAATTAATTTTGACGTGACCATTTCACGAATCACTTCATGTCAGAGGTAGAGGGTTTGGTATTGTGTTTTAAGACTTTGAGCTACTCCTTCAGTACCGGGGCACAGCCTTTTGGTTGTAATCTCATTACAAAAGTTGGGGTTTAATGCATAAATAGCTGAAGGGACGTCTTTTGTTATGTTGATGAGGATGATGAGGAACATAAATGGGTGCAAAAGATTAGTACATAGCACTAATTTTCACGCAAATTTATGCAATGACATGATGGAAATTTGAAACGAATTTATTCGTTTTAAGACGTTTTTATTACATAGAACTAATATTAGCTTTTAAAGCTACTGAGTTTGTCCAGCTGAAACTCAATCAAGTTATTTGCAAGACGACTACGGCCTCCAGTTGGTGACCTCCAAACAGTAATATTGTCAAATAAACTATTGGAAACTTGATATGTAGACGCTGAGCTGGAAGAACTTTAAAAAAGTATAAATATTCGCAGAGTGCTGTGTTAACGTGCGATTAACATCGAACACTCACATTGACTAGAACAAGGAAAATAAAACCTACTTGTAGCAGTAATTTAATATTCATGACTAAATGAACAAAAGAAAAAGAAAAGACTGAACATGAACAAAGAAAAAACTGATTTCGTAGTGGCGTTAAAAATAATTTATAAATAATAATTTATAGATCCAATACAGATTGGACACAATGAAAAAAATAAAATAACAAGATATAAATAAGAATATATAAATATAAGTAAAGTAAAGTAAAGCAATCCCACGACAACCCTCGTACGGGTTTAGGGGTTGAAGCTGGTAGAGAGCTTCATTACAATTTTTTTTAAATCATTGTGGATACGAGTGTGGAGTGATTAGTTGTACGACTCACTTTACCCCTAATTTAAATCAGGTACCTAATCAGAGCTAGGTGAACTCAAAGCTTGGTGCGCGGACCCTCGTCCGAACCTGGATTCGAACCAGGGACCCCAGGAAGCCAGTGCTCTACCCACTAGGCTACTCAAGCTTCTATAAATATAAGTTCATAAAATAATTAAAGTAAGAATAAAATAAAGTAAAATTAACTAAAGCAACAACAAAAATCTATTACGAACACGAATAATCAATTCAACAAGAAATCAGCGCAATAACAGATAGGATACAATGGAAAAATAGTAAGAAGTAACTGAATAAATGTAAACGAAGTATGTAAAAAATAATTAAAATGGTAAATCAAATAAAGTAAAATTAGGTAGAACAAAAAACAAAAAGAAAAAAAAACAAGAAAAAACCAAAATCAAATTAGAAGTTGAAGAGCAAACATATATGTATAAGTATATATAAAAATAAAAGATACAAGAAATTCTTAAAGTATTGAATAATAAAGTAAAATTAAATAGAGCAAAAAAGAAAGAATCCATTATAAACAAGAGTAGAAAAAAAAATTAATTAATTAGAATCAAAAATTTTACTACGAACCATATTTTGGAAAATGGCAATAGATTGTGGAAGAGGACCAAGTTGAAGACTATGAGCAAAATAGTATTTGTTTTGTGTATATATATATATATATATATATATATATATATATATATATATATATATATATATATATATATGCGTACATAATTAGTAATAACTATAAAAAAAACTAACGCGGTTCAGAGCCGCTAGAAAACTGATTTTTGAAGAAATTATCTTTGACTGACCAAAAAATATGAAAAGACGTAATACACTTTTTTGTAGTATCATAACAACCATTTCTTACACAAGGCAAACAGATGAGAAACATTATTTTTTGGCTACACATATCTTTTGAATTTCATTTTCATCCAAGGAATTCATCGAAAGTTTCAGTGATAAAAGGACGTTTGGGGTTGCCATACGAAAAATTTCCAAAATTTGGAAAATTTAAACATTGGTTTCTTATTTTTATTGTAAATGCTTTGCTTATATAATGGAAGCATATGTTCTTGCAATATTTACGAAAATGTCCGGTGCTCGCAACCCTGTGTTTGCACCACAGCCAAAAATATACCAAATCTGCTGCACGTTAAGTTGACCCATCCTGTGAATTTCGTTTCGATTGGATGACTGCGCTGGAAGTTAAAGGGGTGAAAAGAGTTCTAAGGGTAGGCAACATTTTTCAAATTTCCGAAACCTAAATATTTGTTGTTAATTGTCATCCCAGGATCATTCCCATTCAAAAATTTAATGAGAACATAGCTTAGAAAAGAAATGGCCAAATATTAAAAAAATTATCATAGCTGGCGGTCTTTAATGAGTTTTCAACGAAATTGCTTTGTAAGTAAGATCAGTTCACTACATGATTTTAATTTTGATTTCATGACTGTATCGGAAGTTACAGTGGAAACAAGCTTTATTTTGCTGAGCAAATTTAGAAGATAAACATTTTTCATTTCAAATCTAGCAAATTTGGCTTAAGGTAAGGTCCAGCTACTGTGTGAATTTCGTTAAAATTTGTTGGCTGAATCGGAAGTTTTGCGATAAAATGCAGTTTTTTTCTCAGTGATTTTTCAAGATGGTACCACTGCCACAGGGTTTCTCACATTTCACAATTACTTCTATCAGACTTGGTCCTAGTTAATACTAAAAGGCTTTGTAAATTTCATATTGATCAGATTGTCCGGTCGTCAATTCTCATGAACAGAACTTTCGAGTACTTAAAATAGAGGCGATTTGGTGATGGGTTGCCGTTCTTGTGCAACGCGTAATTTTGAACATTTCAATTTGATATGGTAGACAAAAGATTAAAATTTCTCAATAACTTGATTTTTTTCAAAAAGCCAAAAATATCAGGAGGTTTGATGGCGTGAAGGATTTTTTCACGTGCCTGACGTAGCTACAGTGTTCCTCGCACAGTTTTAAAAATCTATGTGTGTATAGTTTAAGTCAACAACAATACGCTCTACAAATCTCACGGTTATCGAATGTTATGACAAAGTGAAATTTGAAAAAAAAATCCTTGCCTAATTTTAGACACTCAGCGCCCACATAGGGTTCATAATTTGCGATTTTTTATCATGACCAAGCATTAAACATAATTAGTTTTAATTTGCAGTACTTACTTTTAACAAAAATGTTCTCTGTATAGAAATATAGGGGTACCTCAAAATTCACTAAAATGCCCGCCGCTGCCAAAGGGTTATACACATCTTAGTTTTTTATTAATCACTACACTAATTGTTTGCGAAAATCAGTAAAAATAAAAATTTTCATCAGGAGAATATTATTATTTTGATCAGTTTTATCAAAAATAAAATAATTCCACGACAAATGTTGTTGGGCCTAGAGGTGGAAGCTGGTAGAGAGCTCCACAAATTTACAAACAATGTGAGTACGAGTGTAGAGTGATTATTTTCACGACGCACTTCACCTTAGAGTTAGATGAACTCAAAGCTCGGTGAGAGGTACCTCGTCTGAACCTGGATTCGAACCAGGGACCACACACTACCAACTAGGATACCCAAGCTTGTGATCAGCCATTAAGGGGGTAGTATGGGTAGAATGCTATAAAAAAGCTTAATTTTCAATATGTTTTTTTACCTCCTATATTTTGTATAAATTTCAAAATTTGCATGGGTAAAATACACATTTTGAAGATTACGAAAAAAATATTTCTCATTTTTTTCATTTTTCTACTTATTTATAGAGGGCGCCAAAGTTAGTGTCTCGAAAAATGTCTTGTCATACTGCGGACAGATAATCTCAGGAATGAAGAATCTGAAACAAAAAAACTAAACCGCATTTTAAAGAGGAATGTTTCTTACGTGGTAATCTACCACAATATTTAAAAAAAAATGATCCAAAAATAAATTGGCGGTTGTTTGAAAATATTTTTCAAAAAATCGTAATTTTTTTCACTTGCCAAATTTTTTTGGGTTATCTTTTGGCCTATATTGTGCTAGATTACCACACAAAATACTTGAATAAAGTAGTGCACTAAATTTGACTTAAATCGGTTCGGCCAATCCGGAGAATATGTGTCCGCAGTTTGAAAAAACGCCATTTTGAGAAAAACGCGTTTAAAATTTTTTTTCCATTTATTTATTGAATATTATTAAAAAATATGTTTTTATCACCTATAATTGCTTAGTCTGCAATCCCTGGACCATAAATAAGTATTCTTGAGTCCACATAAGCCAATTGCTCTTGCAGCAGGGCAGTTTTTTTTTTGGCCAAACGCGCTTCTTTTGCCGCTTTTTCTGCCTGACTTATGCGCTCTTCATCTTTTTTTTCGCAGTAATTAAAAGCAGTGGTCTGTCGTAAACTGTCGTAACATCTTTATTTTTGGGAATGTCTTAATAAAATTTTGAGACGTGATTATATTTAGCATTATTGTTGAGTGAGTTTTTTGAGTTGTTCTTTTTAGGTCATTACAATCAAATTATTAAATTAACATTTATTATAATTTCTCTCAATATATATGCAAATTATTGGGAGACTAACCAGCCACTCATCAAGAAATGATGTAACAAGAAATATTTAGGGCTTTGACAGGCATCAGTAATAATGCATGCAAGCAAGTTTTTATGATAGTTTATAGTCATATATTGAACCGTTCAATATATGCAAGTCTAATTTTAGCAATTTAGCAATTGACTGCTTGGTGCAATAATGCATGAATTATATATGCATGGTTAAATTCGGTCTTCTTTTTCTCAAATATTTTTGGCCTATTAATCAATATAAAGATTATTTATATTCAATTAATATTAAATAGCAAATTTAACACTAAGAAATTTTAATTTATCCTATGTAGAATCATCGTGGAAAGTTTTCTGTTTAACTTCATATGAATTCTGATTTAATATTTTCATGAACTGTATCTAGCTTCAGATCAATTTTCGATGACAAAAGAATTTCTCATAATAATGTATTTATATCTCTTTGATGACTCTATTCTGCGCAATAGTAAATTCCAGAAACTTCCAATTAATAACTATAAAAAGAATTGCATTTTCACACGAAATCAATCAAACTAAAAATGCTTTTGATTTTGCTTTCGCAGATACTTTCAAATCTATAGTAAAAAAAAATGTTTAAGAGCAAAAGATACGAAAGACTTGATAGCATTTTTAAGTCAAGGCTCGAATTGTTTTCATTTTCTACAATCAAACAGACAAAAAAAACGCACCGACAACATTCGCGAAAACGTTCGAATGCTAGTTGACATGTTACCGCCCTGATAATTAGCCTTCAGCGTAGATAATGTGCAGAACGTTTGGTTTGACTCAGGGGACTAAAAAGCCTACAGCTAATGTTACTGCGCCTACGAATTGTCGATAGCTGCAAGATCATTGCACATTTCGATGAAACTATAGTTGATGTAAAAGTGGCGGTCAGAAATAATTTGCTGGTTTTCATGTTTAGTTTAGGAGAAAAAGCGTTTTCAACAGAAATATTTACAGATTGCTAAGATAAAGAAAGTGTTTATGGATTTTTTATGGGCATATGATTTTTGGATAGATATCAAATGCATGATTAATCAAAGGAAATACTTAAGTTAAAAGTATTCCGAATTGCAAATATATACGCAAGTGACTATAAACTTTCGACTGCTACTTTCGTCGAATGCTTGCAAAGAAGTAAGTGATTTGTGAATGGTCTCGTAGTTTGGTGTTGCTTTGAATATGAGCCTATCTTAAACGTAGGCCTATAAAGTTTGACTTCAAGCCTAGTAACGATCGAATTCGTTTAATTCTACACTGTCTTGTTTTTCTATTACTAACTCTAACAAGTACGTACAAGATTGATACGATTAATTAAATTATTCGCTATAGATTTTGCCATAATGCCTATCCTTTAAATTTAAGATACATGCGTATCTTTTTTACTTGCGTTTACACACTAGCTTAAGGGTGATGTATGTAGATATACAGATCACGGGCATGCTGCAGACGTATTTATGTGATGTATTTGGGAGGCATTGTAAGCCTGTTTCAAGTGAGCGTTTACTGAATACATGAGCCTATGCAGTTGCAAATAAACGGGCGGTATTGATATTGGAAAGAAATTGTGTTTTAATATGAAATGAATTCCATATTCAATACAGTACTCGATTGGAGTATAAAAGACATAAGCCAGCCAATTTTTAGACAATAAGCACAGAACAGTCTTACAGAACAGTCATGGCACTTAAGGTAAGACGACTCGGAGAACTGCACAGGTCGCCTCAAGTGTGCATTAGAACAAAATTCTTTCGAAGAACATTCTGCTTGTCGTCAAACTAATTACTGTTTTCTTTGATATTCACAGGTTTGCGTACTCGTAGCTCTCTTCGCCGCTAGCCAAGCAGTAGTTGTTCCAGGCCCATATGGCTATGGTCCTGGTCCATATGGCTATGGCCCTGCTATTGCTAAGGTAGCTGCACCCATCGCTTACGCACCAGCTATTGCTAAGGTCGCTGCTCCAGTAGTCGCTAAAGTCGCCGATGACTACGATCCCAACCCACAATACAGTTACAGCTACGACATTCATGTAAGTTGATTCGAAGGATTATTTTTTAAAATCTGACATATTTACACATCATTTTATTAAAGGATGCTATCACCGGTGATACCAAGAGCCAAAGTGAAACTCGGTCGGGAGATGTTGTCCAAGGAGCATACTCATTAGTCGAACCAGACGGTACCAGACGTGTTGTCGAATACACTGCTGACCCAGTCAACGGATTCAACGCCGTCGTTCACAAAGAACCACTGGCAACAAAGGTTGTAGCACCTGTTGCGAAATTCGCCGCCCCCCTTGGTTATGGCCCAGTAGCTAAGTTCGCAGCACCGGCATATCCAGGATACTATCACTAAGAACAACTAGATCACAGACTTTAGGAATCGTCAATTTTTAAGGAATTGTTAGAACATCAACCGACATCCACCTCATTCTCAAAACGAACTTCATACTGACATAAGAATTATCGTTGACCTGAACTTTTACGCGCTTGTCTCATTGGATTATCGAGTTCTTGCGTCGTTTTGTATTATAAATGAAAGAAGAATATTTTTATGATATTTTTCATTATCGATAAATGTATATTTATAACTGTGTAATCAATACATGTATAATTGTTAAGGCTGTTTGACCGCGATAAATATAATAAATATTATATGATTTGCACATAAAAGTATATTTTCTTAACTATATAATAGTAACGCTTACTACTTGAATATATCCAACAAATTGGAAGCAGAACACTAGACCGAGTGAAGCAGGTTAAAATTTTGAACTGATCATCGTGATAGTAAGTTAAGGATGCGTCTAGAGTTATGAAAAACAACAATGGGTACAGTGAGATTAACCAAATTTATTTTAAAATGAGAACTTTGTAGGCAAATTAAGGGCTCTATACTGACGATATAGCTGATATATAATGATATATTTAAAATCCGATCGCCTCACAGTTGGACCTATGGATTGATGTATCAGTTTCCAGTAAATTTCGATTGTTTAATGCAGGCATTTGCTTGGACAAAAACATATGATGATGTGGGCTTGAAAGTGCGACTCTGAGTTCTCGAGGAAAATTGATTTTCAAATAAAAAACGAAAGATATTTTATTTACAGGTTTAAATAGGTTTTGTCTAGTTTAAATTAGTCAAAAGTAAAGCAGTGTCACTACAAGTTTTGTTGGATCTGGAGGTTGAAGGATAGGAAATTTGAAGGGAGGTTAATTACGTTATCTTAGTCAGTGGGCGGTACACGCATTTCCTGCATGACTGGACGATTATCCAGGAGTGTTCGTTTTCTGATCACATGTGCATATATTTTAATATGGGAAGTCATTGTTCAACTGAGCCAGTAGGTTTTGTTAGTAGGAAAAGAATGTATTGGACAAAGTTCTAACCCCTGGTCTGAATTTCACTCCGGGCAATATCACTTGTTGCCAGAAACTGGATCAATCTCAACTCTGTAACTAGCGTGCGCCCATACAAAGCCTCTATGATTGAACGTGGAAATCACCACCCTGCTGCGGGAGTGCAGAAAAGAGTTTAGCAATGTAAAAAAATCTTATGACTGGTCAATATGTAAAACAAAACTGAACACTTTTATGTAGAAAACATCGTGGAAAGCCTTCTGGGCCAACATAGAGCGTACAAAATGAGTCAGATTGCCTTGGTAAGTTGTTAAGGTTAACAACAAAGGCTCTGGAGTGCACTCAGAGCCCTGAAGATAGCTGAACTTATTTGACCACCGATTACCTGACTGACGCGCTTTCCAGGGAAATAAGAAAAAAGATGACAAGAAATATAAATTTATATTTTACAAAAAGAAACAATATTCAAGCATAATTGAGGCCACAACGAACTAACATTAGAAAAACACAAACACATGTACGTATGCCAAAGAATTTAGAAGCAGAATCAATGTCCAGTCCAGACTCGGGAAGCTTTAGTGGAGATTTCCGCAACATGGAAATTAAATTTTAATTTAGGATCAAAAGTCACGTCTAAGGGGTCTATTGCGATTGTCGATTGGATGACCATTCGACTGCTGTCGTTCGAAGCAATAAAATTTATGTCGAAACGATAAAGGGTCATTTGTTTACATCTCCCACCATTCAAGGACAAGAAATTGCGAGTATACTAAATGAGAAGAACAAACAGATCATTTTGAAAAAGATTACAGTCATCAGCTGATCTGATGACTTCGAACAATTTTAAATCGTCAGCATGTAGTAAACATGGGGAATCGATAACGGAAGGAATGACATTGATAAAAATCAAGAAGAGTAATAAACCAAGGATAGTCCCTTGTGGTACACCAAAAGAAGGATTAAAGGGAGAATAGGAAAGGTTGCTCATAGTAACCCTATAAACACGATTACTGAGATAGGATGCAAACCAAGAAAGGAGTGAACAGAAACAACCAAACTGTCCGACTTTATTAACAATCTATGATTTGCAGTATCAAAGTATTTTGAAAAAATATGTGTTCACTACTTCCAATTATTTCTGACGATCTGAGGCAAGGGCAACTTTGTTTGAGAAGAGGATGAGTTTATTCAAAGTATACTTACCCTTCACAAGCCTATGCTGTTCCGGAGAAAGGATAGGGTGAATTATGGGATACATTCTAGAGAAGGCAATTTTTTCAAGAAATTTACTGAAGCAAGGGGGAAGGGAATTAGGAAAATAATTGGAAACGAAGGAAACATTGTCAGCCTTGAAAATTGGATAAAAATTAGAATTTTTCCAGGAAGAAGTAAAAACACCGGATGATAGGCCCACATTAAAAAGAACAGAAAGGGGAACGCACAATGAGGAAGATATGGATCACGCACAGAAATCGGGAATATAATCATATCCACAGCCCGAATGCTGATCAAGGCTGAAAAATAAGTCAACTTCAATCGAATAGATTAGAGAAAGTGAAACAGAAAGGGAAATAAAATCAGGGGGATTTACAATTGTGGAAAACTTTAATAGGAAGAAGAAAATAAGTTTGCGAAATATTCACAAACACCCTGCGAGTTGAGGAGGTAGAGCCATTGAAAGTAACATGATGCGGGATGGAGGTATTTTTAATTTTTTGGAAGAGAACGAATGTATGACCAAAAAAGTTTAGTGTTAAAAGAAGAAATCGATGACTCCAAACTCGCAAAGCAATCGTGCATTAATTTCTTCATTATTATTTCGGCTGAAGAACAAAGGTTCCGAAATGTGGCAAGATCCGAGGCAAGACTCGATTTTCGAAACATTTTCCGAGCAATATTTTTTAGTTGGATTGCTCTCAAAACTCGTAGGGTGAACCAAGGAAGATCTTTAGACTTATCAAAGTGAAAAGTAGTGGTATAGGTACAAATAAGGTCATTGAGATAGAGAGATAGTTTGAAAAGTGCATGATCAATATTTAGCCCGCGGAAGAACGAAAACCTGTTAATTTTTTCAAGGAGGAGCCGAGGAGCGACTGAGATTCCTTTCTTCGAAGAGTATGTCAGCGGGACACAGAAAGTGCAGGAAAGTTGAGTATTCAGGGTATTCAGGGCAACTGAGTGGCTGACCAACTGGCAAGGCTTGGCACGTTGCTTGTGAGGGTCTACAATGGTAGCTTCGCACGTGTAATCTAGTGTCTAAATTTATAGCTGAATACAACACCTTTTTAGGGAGATGTCATTTGGCAATGTAATTGATAAGCATATCTGGAGGTAGGAGTATTGAGGGTATTCAGGGCAACTGAGTGGCTGACGAACTGGTAAGGCTTGGCACCTGGCCTCCAGCTCCTTCCTTGCCTCCGATGTTATCTCTACTAAGAACACCGATGTTATCGGTCAAACTTACCATAAGCCAAATATACTTTGAGAGTACAATGAACTCCTGGGCTGAGGTAGCATCATGTGCGGTGGCAAAACAGTACTGAGCCTCAATGAGCACGCACTGCATCAGCTGTTAAGTATAAGACAGAGTTTTTCCCTGTGTAATGGCCGTTCTCATGGGTCGCATCTTAATAGGAGGGCACTCGCAAACAATGGGCGTAGGATTCAACGATTTCTCTCAGATCTGTGGCTCAGAGAATGAAGAGGAGTAGTGATGGGCTCAACAACGCCAAACAGTTTGCAAAAAAAACGTTTGGCTGCAAAAAACGAACGAACAGTTTTTCCAAATAGCGACAAACAGTTTTTCTAAAACGAGCAGCATTTCTAAAACGAACCGTTTTTCTACAACGAATAGTTTTTCTAAAACCAATCGTTTTTCTAAAATGAGCCGTTTTTCTAAAACGAACAATTTTTCTAAAAGGAATAGTTTTTCTAAAACCAATCATTTTTCTAAAACAAACCGTTTTTCTACAACGAATAATTTTTCTAAAACCAATCGTTTTTCTAAAACGAACCGTTTTTCTACGACGAATAGTTTTTCTAAACCCAATCGTTTTTCTAAAACGGACCGTTTTTTTTTACAACGAAGTTTTTTTCTAAAATGAACCGTTTTTCTAAAACGAACAATTTTTCTAAAAGGAGTAGGTTTTCTAAAACCAATCATTTTTCTAAAACGAATCGTTTTCTAGAACCATTAGTTTTTCTAAAACCAATCGTTTTTCTAAAACGAACCGTTTTTCTACGACGAATAGTTTTTCTAAAGCCAATTGTTTTTCTAAGACAGACCGTTTTTCTACAACGAATAGTTTTTCTAAAACCAATCGTTTTTCTAAAACGAATCGTTTTCGTTTTTCTAAAACGAATCGTTTATCGGTTTTCTAAAACGAATCGTTTTTCTCAAACGAATCGTTTTTCGTTTTTTTAAAACGAACCGTTTTTACAGAACGAATCGTTTATAACTGTTTTAAAAAACAGTTTTTTTTTTCAAAAAAACGGTTCGTTTTCGTTTTTTGCAAACAACAGAAACGCCCATCAATAGAGAGGAGTATATCCTCCATCTTATTTACCAGAATGAAGGGCCTCACGTCTCTCAGTTCTGACTGATCTAACATTTAATCTTTAAACTTTTTTAAGGCATATTTTGCAGTATATTAAAGGAATCAGATGGTTTCCAGGGTATAGTCGCTAGGGGAGAGTATATCCAAGGTATCGCAACGAGCCTTTTCTGTGCCGATGTATGTCTTTCGGCATTAAGGAATTCAATTTCTTTGTAGAAAAATAGTAAGTCACAATTATTGATAGAGAAAAACTTAAAGCGAAGAAAACTTACATTTTATAATAGTATTTTCCTTTCATTTAACGTAATGTGATGTTAAAAAATCTAAGCTTGAAATAACAAGTTGTAATTTAAGCTGATAATATTGTCAGTATTTTTCTATGCGCATATTCTGGCGTACCAAAATATCATCAAATTCTACAGAACGAGCATGAACAAATAGTAAATTGGAATTGATATGAGCGTTAAAATATAAGTAACAATTCAAATAAAGAATGATTGTAACCAACAAATATTTAAAAAGTTGAACTGAAAATAAACTTTATTAATAACCTTATTCATAAATATTAAACTTTAGCTTGCTTCAAATTTCACCTAAAAACGTCTCATTGCTGTGTACTCTGGAGAAGTACTTCCTTAATATCTTACGCTGTTCCGCTCTGAAAACTAACTAAGGTTCCTTGCCTTCAGTTACATCATATACCAATGTAGTAAATGAAGATGTTACCTTTGCCATTTCAAGACTCCTCTTTCAATTTTCCCTAATTACACTAAAGTATACAATAGAAATTAATTTTGTGATTGTTATGCAACAACACTTCACTGAATAGCTGCTACCATGCTGGTGTCATTTCATACTTAGTAAGTGTGATTTATCATGATTTTAATAAAACATGATCAATCAATTACAAAACGTTTCAAACAAACGTAAGTCCATATTCCAAGCCACATTTCTGAGTGCACTTTTCGCTTGAAAGCGCAAAGCAAAGCATCGCTTATTTTTTATTAATTTTTGTCAAATTACAAATTTTTTACCGGACTTAATAGCTGTAGCCGCGTGTTATGAGCTTTTTCAGCTTCCAAAACGTTAAATATCTATCCACGAGTTTCTTTTCGTACATACATATGCATGTACATACGTACACTTAATTTTTCTCTCAATATTTTATTTGTTGGATGCTTCGGTTTTACATGAATCTTACATATTTTACCCCGATTAACTCTGTAATTACCAGTTTTCAGGTAATGCACGTCACAAATTCATCACCGTTACTTGCAAGTCCGGAGAATGACCCCAACTGTACGGTATGTCAGTGATCAAAACAGTATGAAGTACGCGTAATATAGCTGCTCGTGCACATATCCCAACGTACACACTATCTTTTTCGTGATTTCACGGAACAGCTAAAACATGTGTGAGATATAGACACGTAATGACCAAGTTCAGGTAACCGTGAATCTGTATGAATCGACAGCCATGACATGCAACATTAGTACGCTTTTTCAGCTTTGCAAATTTTCGTCTTGTATGAAATGAATGAGCATTTCGAAAGTCACATTTCAATTTCAAATAAGAACGTCTTAATTTCAGCTCGAAACACCACAAAGCTGCTTGGGGATTTTCGGTGTAGTTGTTTTGATTTACTTTCTGATGCATATTTTTTTAATTTGTGTATTTGTTATTGCTAAGAATCCGTATTTTTCTAACACAATTTACTGTAAGCGCATATCAAAATACTTGAAATGAATAAGATCTTTAGTTACGGTGTGTCCTATTCACTTCAAGGAAATTGGTATACATTGTTTTTCGTGTAAAAGGTATCCGAAACATTTAGCAAACGATCACGGTGTTATTGTCAAAGAGATGTTCCGCTAATTTAAGCACTTAACTTATATTTTGAATGAATCTGCTTGTTCCGCTCAACGCAACAACGAAAATGCGAGCATTTTTGCAGGTAAATAGTAAGGAAGCGCTACCAAATGATTCACCATCATCATCATCATTCTTTACTTTTGTTATGTTTTTTTTTCTTGTTTTTGTCGCGAGTATTACATAATTTCTATACACCAATTAGCTACGGAAGGCATTGTATTGTAATTGAAACTAGCACTTACCCAATATACCATGGGCCACGGGTTCCATAGAGGAATCTCTTGGCGCTCTTCCACTTCCTCTTGGTGATACTGTCCTTAGTTCGAGCATGAACTGCATTCGTATTAAGGCGAGAGATTTCTTCTACTTGACGCACACGCCATGGCATGATGATTTTTTGCTGTGAAAGAGATTTATCATTAAATGAAAATGTTATATGATATGGTTGTAAATAGCGACAAGATTGCAGGCAATGTTGGATTAAGTCACAAATTGTTTTTCCCAACAATTTACAGATATAATTGCAACCAATTTAAAAGTGGATCGAACTGGGGTTTTTTTGCAGCCGATATATGGTGCAAGATATTAGAGTTATTATTTGTCAAGTTTCAATTGGCAAGAGCATAGAATAGTTTTGAATTTTTTTAAAATTATCCAGACAATACGATGAATACAAACATCAACTTTCACGAAACACTTTGTGGCATTGAGTAACTCTGTACCTTTGAAACGCTTTCCATGTATCAAACCAGATTTAATCAACCTAAAAAATTTGAAAATTAAGACTTGGAAAGTGTATAATTCGAAAAAAAAAGATGACTATCAAGTTTATGAGGAATTACGAAATAGATTCGTATCTGAAACCTCATCTGCCTACTCAAACTACATGGAGGAGCTAAGGCAGTCTTTCATCAGCCATCCTAAACGTTTTTGGAATTTTGTAAATTCAAAAAGGTATCATGACGGATACCCTTGTTCTTTTATCTCTGACGGCATGATCATTAATAACACGCTCGCTATTAGTAACTTGTTTGCAGACTACTTCCGATCTGCGTATGGAATACCTGTTTATGACGTCGACATAACTAATTCCAATTACTTAATGGACTCCCCTAAAATGATGTTGACAATGAAAGACCTATACATCGACATTGCCACTATCCTATCCTCATCTTGAGAATAGTTTTTATAATAGCCCTGATGGTTTACCGACCATAGTCCTTAAGCGTTGGGCCAATTCTCTCTCACCCCTGTTGGCTCACCTTTTTAATTTATCCATTTCTTCTGGCATTTTCCCAATCTTGTGGAAATATTCATCTATAGCTCCAATTCACAAAAAAAGCAGTAGAGATGTCGTGCACAATTATAGAACAATCGCTAAATTACCATGCGTTGCCAAGCTCGTTGAAGCTATAGTTGCCGAGGTGCTATCTTTCCACTCTAAAGCATTTATCTCGCCTTGCCAGCATGGCTTTATTAAAGGAAAATCTACCACTACTAATCTTTTAGAACTTACGAATCTAATCATCCCTGCGATTGCAGAAGGCAAACAAGTTGACTGCATTTACACCGACCTCACGAATGCTTTCGATAAGCTAGATCATAATATTCTTATATGTAAATTGCATATTCTTGAATTCCCTAATAAGTTTATTGACTGGTAAACCCTATCTCACAGATCGCAAACAGAACGTTCGACTTCGTGGCACTCTATCCACTAACATAATCTCCACTTCGGATGTGCCACAAGGCAGCCACCTCGGTCCGATTCTTTTCGCTATTTATACTAACGATCTTATCACCTTCGCTCCTGGATCATCCATTCTACTCTACGCTGATGACGCAAAGATTTTCAATATAATATCATCACTTGACGACTGTACAATCCTGCAACGCAATGTGTCAAATTTTTCTAACTGCTGCGCTCCAAACCGTCTTTCACTAAATGCTGACAAATGCTCATTTATCTCTTTCTCCCACAAATCATTTCCCATTAATTTCAATTACTTTTTAAATGATATTATATTAACCCGTTCCAATAAAGTTCGTGATTTAAGTGTTCTATTAAACTCTGCTTTTACTTTTAATGACCACATTGACTCTCTCGAATAAAAGCCAACTGTGCACTTGGCTTCTTAAAAAGACGGTCTAAAGAATTCAATGACATTCGTATAACAAAAATCCTATTCTGCTGTCTGCTTCGCCCGATCCTTGAATATGGGTGCTTGATGTGGCCTCTATATTATAAGGAGCATATTAATCGAATTGAATCTGTTCAAAAAAGATTCTTAATCTTTGTTTTTAGTTCTTTCCGCTGGTCTGATCCTTTTTGTTTACCTCCTTATGAAAGCCGCTTACAATTATTGAAGATGGACACTCTTGAAACTAGACGTCAAAATTCCAAAGCTCTATTCGCTGCGAAGTTGCTAAATAGAAACGTGAACTCTAAGTTTTTATTATCAAAGTTAGACTTTCGTGTTTGTCACGGTGAGCGTAGACATCATACCGCCTTATCCATCCCATTTCATAAAACCAATTATGGATTAAATGAGCCTACCTGCGCAATAGCCCGAAGCTTTAACTCAGCATATCAAATGTTCGACTTTCATCATATGTTGAAATTTTCAAGTGTTGGCTTATCCGGCCGTTTAACTGTTTTTAATTATTTCATAAATGTATTTTTTGTAGTAACCATTTTGTTGGTGAAACTGTTGTTGAATAAATAAATAACAAAATAAATAAAAATAAAAAATCCACTATATTTTAAAGGAGGTATAATTGGTAACATTCAAAGAGATTTTGACATAGAGTAAAACTTAAAAACCGACCGAGTAAAATTTGACCCTTTTACTAAAGCACATGAAATGAAACCTTTTGACTAAAGGAAAATGGGGCTGTTTTTTTATTGCAGTTTACCTTTTAAAGATATACAGAAACTAAACGTTATTGTCGCTTAGAGTGAAAAATATGAATTTTTAGATTGATGCCTGACAAAGTTTTTCACAGAGGCCTCATTAACGATTTTGTATACTTTTGCCACTTTTGTAAAAGTCAGATACATTTTTAGCTTTTCCATTGCTTTCCTTCAATACGCGTTTTATTTGAGCCGAGTATCGTTCTTTGAGCCGAGTATCGATTCTATTGAATCAAAATTGACGTGGTTGTTTTCATACCACTCTAGCGTTTTCTTAGCATGATGACTTAATGCTAGGAAACAATAATTGCCTGCCACATCATGCACTGCTTAGGAAATTTACTGGTTTTTTTTCCGACTTAAATACTTTTTTCACTGCAATCAGGGCCAGAAATCAGCCTGAAGTCCGTTTTGACATAAGTCTCGTCATCTAAAATGACACAATCGTTTTTACTACACTTATCTTTTCCTCGGATCGATCTGGAGCTTTCGCCACCTTATATGTTCTCAGGTTGTAACACTTCTTCATCGTATTGGCCATAAGCTTCGTTGTATCAGCAACTAATGCCATATCTCGGCCGGAAATGTTGGTTTTGGTCTCGAATTTCCTAACAATTTTCTTCGCTAAGTCCTTGACTATACTTCTAGATTTTCTGACTCATCCTCTATTTTTGTATCAGCCTTCTTCTTCTACCGAAGAACACCTGGAGTTGATCAAACAACCTTGGATCTTTCAACTACTTAAGAAATACGCGGGCTGCTGCTCAAATCTAACAAAGCCTACTACAGTCTGTTAAGGCTCTTCAAATCCTGAAATCTCACCCGAACATCAAAGCTCCTGCTGTACAAGACCATGGTCCTGCCAGTACTCACGTATGGATCCGAGACTTCGGTGCTCAGCAAAAGGCACTCTGACCTCTTAGCCACGTTCGAAAGAAAAGTCTTGAGAAGAATCGTTAGCCCCACATGAGAACAAGGGCGATTCCGGAGACTCTACAGCCGTGAGTTGTACGCTATCTACCTACACTGAAAAAAATCCACATAGCGCCCAGAGCCATGTAACATAGCGCATTATTTATGGCCCCATACGCCATGTACATGCCATGCAATATGGCTCCCAGCGCCATAATGTCAGAATCTACATAGCGCGTGGTCTCATGTTACATGGCGCAGCATTTATGGTGCCACACGCTATGTACATAGTACCCTGAGCCATGCAGTATAGCTCCCAGCGCCATAATTACATGGCGCAGAAATTATGGCCCACACGCCATATTACATAGTGCCATGAGCCATGTAATATGGCTCATGGCACTACAATTATAACTCGCAGCTATGCTGTGTGAGGAGGTGTATAAATATCAGCAAGCTTCTTGAATATAGGAGAGGATATGATCTTTGATGTCATTAATCTCTCGGGAATTTCTTTGGTAGAATTCCATCCCCTAACATCAAGTGCTCTACCTCCAGATGCTCCGAACTGAGAAGGTTCGTGGCCTTTTATTGGATGCAAACTGGATCATCTTCAGATGCACTGAAAAAACACATAGCGCCAGACGCCATAATTTATAGACTTCTGGCGCCATGTACATAGTCGATTTCGGACAATTTGTGATAAAATATAGCGCCACACGCCATAGTACATAGGAGCAGACGCTATGCTTATAGCCCTCCACGCCATGTATTATAGTTCTCCACGCCATACAGTATAGTCCTCCACACCATGCACTATAGTTCTCCATGCCATGTAATATAGTCCGCCACGCCATGTACATGGCGTGGAGGACTATAGTACATGGCGTGTAGGCCTATGTACTTTTCGCCATGTATTATGGCGTGTGGCGCTATATTTTATCACAATCCCTAAATCGACTATGTACATGGCGCCAGAAGTCTATAAATTATTGCGTCTGGCGCCATGTGTTTTCTCAGTGTAGAACCAGATATAATTACAAAGATGAAGCTCGGTAGGATCCGGTGGGCCGGACACCTAACTCGGCAGATTTTACGGCAGACGACAGCGTAGGAGACCTTGCCTGCGCTGGAGAGACGGCGTTGATCAGGACGTTTGGAGTTTGGAAAAAATTGTTGACGGAGGCCAGGACCGGACACCGGTTGTAGTCCTGATGATGATGATGATGATCTCCTTTTTATAATTCGGTATTACCTGTTTGACCATTGAAAGTGACGTTTTAAGGTCCTTAGCAATCTTTAAAAGCTTGATTTCGGGATTTTGCACGTATTGGAAAATAATTTTCTGTGTTACTTTTTCTTGCTTCGACTCCATGTTGTCCGTTAAAGAGCCCCTGGAGAAAAGAACACTAATATAGTTTTCTGTCCTATAGAAGGTTACCTCATGGCTTAAAGATCTGGAGCAAGTATACGAAAATATTCACAAAAGTAAAAGGGTCAAATTTTTACTGAGAAAGCTCTTATATTAATGGTGCTAATGGTATTAAATATAATATTCGGCAAAATTTGGATTTGGTTGTAATCTTGAAAAGAGAATGAAAGTTAAAACAAGCAGCTACAAAAAATGATTAGTTCTGCGTTAATGACGGAAGTTTTAGTGGACTAGTATTTTTCAGTCGCAATACGATGAGTTAACATTCTTTTGACCACATTGTCGGCATGATAAGCAAGAGCTGTATTGTTTTTTCCACTGCGAATTATGATTTTCTTTGCAGTCGATTCGATTTGAAGGTCGTTGTTGGTACAAGCGTTGCGAAAGAACTACTTTGATAATGTCTCTCGGAATTTTTGATTGGGTCCGATGAATGATGTTTGCATTTGATGGACAAGCTGCTCCACAAAGTTGTAAGCCCGAAATCCAAATTCAATTCAAGACTGATTAAAAAATCAGCATTTCGGAGTCGAGTGAGCTGGCTGACTTAATATTGAACACCCATTGAAGTCAATGAATTTGAGCTTCAACTGCTGGTTTTTAGTTTCAATATGGCGTTTCCAGCATTCTGTCAAGGTGCGAAAAGCTTGACCTTGATCTAATCGGTAAGCCAGAAGCAGTTAAAAGTTATTTTCGGTAAAACAGAATCATTTAAAACTAACGTAGAGCACAAAAGGGCGAAAAAAAAAGTCGGAAAGACTATAAAGGCGAGGGAAAAATAAATGTGGCAATCGCTTTTCGATGAAGTAAACACGGTTAAGTCAAAGTAATCCGAAAGTGGTCCCATCTTGCTCTCTCTTGGTCAACGGGTGATATTTTTCAATGAGTAAGAATGTCACATAATTCTGCCTCGTTCGCAGGAAACCTTGAGAAGATTTTTCAACATCTCCTCAAAAAAAGTTTGGACGCATTTGGGTTCGTTCGCTTGAGTCATCCAAGTTATAAGCATTTCTTTAGCATGCGAGATGTGCGCTTACAATATTCGGGATTCCATTTCTGGATCTGAGCTTATGCATAGCCTAGCAAAATCGTCTGCGAAAGTTGCTATGGTCGTGACGTCACTTATCAGAACATCGGAAGCACAGGTCCCAAAGCACTTTCTTGTGGAGCTCCAGTATGTATGTACTTGATGTTTTGCAATTTTAAGGCTGTTATATTGGTTATGTAGATGAAAGGACCTCATAAAAGCATTTCAGAAGCATATGCTTGATTTTGTAGATCAAACTTTGGCACGAGACTTCATTAAAGGCTTGACTTACATCGAAGCACTGCTGTACAGTACTTTCTATCTTCGCATGCCATTACGATGTCTGGCGCTCAGTAATCTGAAACTGGCGCTCAGTAATTTGACTTGGATTTTCGAGTATTGGGATCATTTTTTTCAAACAAAACTTTCTCAAGTATTCGGAAGACGACAGATTTCATTTCAGATGAGTCTTTGCCTAGTTTAGAGATCATTAGAGTCAAAGCAGATTTCCATGCGCCTAGCAAATATTCTATTCTGAAAACAGGGTTGAAGACGTACAAAAGCAAAGTGTACCCGATCGGTGACAAATGCTTGAGCATGACGTTGTTGATGAGATCAATGCCTGGGGATTTCCCGGAGCAAGTTTCAACAATGATAATAAGCACTTTGGACTTCATTAGCCGACATTTTAATGGAATGTGTGTGAAAGATACTGGATTCAGAAGGTAAATTCTCTGTTATCGCAATGTTAGGTGTGAAGACTTGCTACAGATGAGGTGCGAGCGTAGTGGTTTTCACTTCGTCGCTTTTGGCCCAGCTTCGATGTTCAATTTTCAGTGGAGCTTCTGGTCCAGTGAAATCCGACATAAAAAAGGCGAAACTTCAGAAAAATTAGAGGAAAGCTGAATTTTGGTGTGAACCTTGGTATTGGCGTGTTGAACAAAATATCAAAAGTCCCCATCGATCCGAGTGCTGCGTCACTTTTTATACGGGGTCAAAGGTCACCGAAAGTGACCTTTCCTAAATATCTCAGTAACGGTTACGTCTTCAGAAAAACAATGTATGACAAATTTGTAGCTTAGAAAATTTCCAACAAAAAAGATTCTAAAACTTTTTCCTGTAATTTTAACCGTTTTTGAGATATATTGATCTAAACATTTGTTACTAACAGCATCGTCTTTCTCAACCACATGTTGATATTATCCGATTTTGATTACGACTTGGCATGTTTGTGAGTTTTTTTCTATGTTTAAGAGGCGCATAAAAAAAACATGTAAACAAACTTATCTACCAGACGCCAGGGTAGGTGGAAAAGTGTGCTCCGAAAAGTTCCCACCACCCCCCGCCCCTGTTTGCCATAACACTTGTAGGCACACCTGCTCGCTACTCTTTTCTCGGAAATAAACTGTATTGCTGCATTATGTATGGGATATTCCACGAAGGAGCAGGACAAAACAACAACATTGCAGGTGAAAATAGGTTTTGTAACATATCGTGGGCCTAGGAGTATGAAAAAGCAAGATAATATCATGGCATAATTCTGTAAACGCTCATTCTTGACAAAAAGGAGCTCAACCCTCTGCAGATTATCCCCGAATAATCAGTTTTTTTACCAATCCTGTGATGACTGCATAGCGCCAAAGGGACATGACACGTCTCGAAACCAATTTGCACCTGAAATTACGTGATCTTGCCCTGATCGTTCATGGGATAAGACGGTATGGGGAAAAAAACTAAAAAACCGGTTATTTCGGGATGGTTTGTTGCGGGGGTGGGTAGGGTGTGGGTGTAGGGCTGGTCTTGCGATGTCAATAATAGGCAATTAGCAGGATAAAAAGTGATCCTATCTTGTTTAACAGTGGTCAAACAGTAGGTAACGAGCTCATTTCTGAAGATTTGGGATGGATGCTCAGGGATACCATTTTATAGCAAAGGGGGAGGGGGAACTTCTCGGAGCACACTTTTCCATCTACCCTGGAGTATGGTAGATAAGTTTATTTACGTGTTTCTTTTTATGCGCCTCTTAAACATAGAAAAACAAACTCCCAAACATTCCTAGTCGTAATCAAAATCGGATAATATTAACATGCCGTGAGAAAGAGGATGCTGTTAGTAACAAATTTTTAGATCAATATATCTCAAAAGCGGTTATGGTTACAGGAACAAGTTATAAAATTTTTTTTGTTTGAAATTTTCTAAGCTACAAATTCTGAAGACGTAACCATTACTGAGATAAGGAAAGCTATCTCACTACAACCCGTTTTTGGACGTTTGGTAGATGTTGGTCCATTCCATAATCAAAGTGGGAGAATATTTAGTGATGAATTCTACGAACCACTCAAACTTTGATTTGACTCAGGTACTTACTCACACTTCGCTGATTCTTAATGCCAAATCAAAGATTAGTTTGCGCCCTGTAGCTAGATTCAAACTAGGAACCACACACTTGTGTATCTATTTGACTAAACAAGCGTTTGAAATATTAACATATTTATTATAACATCATTATAAATTTCGTTTCAAAGCCCTTCTACCATTCCTTTTTCATAAGACTGTCGGATAATCAGTATTTTTCTATAAATTTTTATTCAACATTAACTTACTTGAAATTTCCTGCGACTTTCCACTTGCACTGATGCTCGTTTTTGCGATGCTGTTTTGCAAGCTTCGTAGCATTCCGCCCAAAATGTATTCAAAGGCTCCCACAATGTTGCTGCGATCTCGTTTTGATACGTATCATGCAATGGTTTGATCTGCAAAGAAAGTGAAATTCATTTAATACAGATTACTATTACGAGTATTTGGATAAAAGTGAATAAACTCATTCATTCAACACCTGGATCTATACGTTTTACACAAAACTCGAAAATTTCATTATTTCAGATGTATTCCAGCAACACGATACAAATACCGAACACACATCGCGTTGCACAATAATTTTATTGAGAGGCATTTAATGCGTTTACGAGTTTAAACCATAGAATCGATGAGAAAGTTATCAATTCTGGTGAAGCGGATTGCTTTGCGATCATCATTATTACGCTGAGTAATGAAGCTGTATAGCGCAGAGGCTTGTATAGTGCTGAACAATGGTGCCTACATGAGTGGTTTTTATCTTTTGGGTTAAATTGAAATGGATATCTGACTAGTTCAGGCCCATTTTTATGTAATCTAATTCGGTGTGCTGGTTGTTATTTGGAGTTGTATCACATTCTCTTCTCAGGATCCCAACCCCCGCTACCAATTGTGTTGTATAATTCGAAATAACAATGAATATTTCAAGATATTTTGAACAGTATCTTTAAGAGGACAGGATTATGCATAGGGATAATATAGAGCTTTAAAATTTAAATCGGAGCGGAGTAATTGTGTTAGAAGCGACATTTGCTACATATTTTAGTGTTGACCAAAATGGTTAATTTTCTACAAGAATATATGAAATAGCGCTATTAGCTGATTATTTAAATCAAATGAAGAATTGCAGGGCTTACAGGAACAACAAAACATAATTTTCTATCCTGCGATTACTGGCATGCAAACATATATGCATATATTTCGCGTAAAAGTTGCCCGCCTTTGCGGCTGTTGAATGATTACTTTGCATATACGGCAATACTAAGCTATGTAGGTGCCCACGATCAACAGAAGATCATCAATTTTCCGCTCGATTTGCAAAAGGTTTATTGTCACGGTGACCAGCGTCTAACTGGCGGTTGCACCTTCAACAAATCGTGACCAGCACAAACTTGGGAAAAATACTTCGACTACTGGATGCACTTGATTGTGGTTTTCTCAATCAGGTTCAAGATCACTATCTGGGGAAATGGCTTTCCTTCTCCGGTTCCACTCAACTTGTTGGTGAGTGGGATTAGGCATGAAAAGGTTATTCAAATTACAGATGTTATTTGCGCTATGTTATTCTGCATATGTGGAGTACATTTAATAGGCACGGACAAGCGAGAAGCGTCCGAATTGCAAGTGTAAGTGTACTAAGTAACTGACCTCGGCGTTAGGGAAAATGAAAATTGTCCATTGCCGGCATTGCGAAACTACACGGCGTCTACGGAGAAATGAGAAAAAGCAAAGGAGGAAAAACAAGACGGGTCGGGTCGTTGATCGGTATGAGCACACCATGAAAATTATCAACATTTCTCCATGCATCTTCGGCAGTTTGGGGGCTTACGGATAGATATTTGAGGTTCGATAGTTTCTTACTTGCAACTTTTATAAAAGATGTTACTATCCAAGTAAACTGATTAGTTGCGATGAACATACGGACGAGCTCGGCAATTATTTAAGATTTTCTTCGTATTCAGGTGAATTTATCGAGAGTCTCGTGAAAATTAGGCACTGAATCGTATATAAAGAGTGGCAATTCCGACGGATGCTTTCGCTTCCTGTGTTTACCTTTAACGATCGATTTCGGCCGGAACATGAATTTTGTACCGTTGTGTTTTTTTGTAAGTGAATAATATGTTTGTGCAATTTGAAAGACGGAATAATTGATGGAAAAATCCATTTGGTTTTATGTAATAAGCGATACCTTTAGTGAAAAATCTAAGTAGAGACTGTTTTGTTATGTTGCGAAATGTGAATGAACTTTGTTATTTGTTGTGGAAAACTCCAAAGTGGCAGATGCTTACCTAACTATGTTGATCAGGATTATCTTTCAATGCAAAAACTTGTTAAGAGTGTGAATGTTTTCGGGATGTGCTAAGTGTTTAATTGTTAGAAGTTATGTATTTTCATTGTATTAGGACAAGTTAAACTCAAGTGGATATAAAATTAAGAAGCTAATGCAAGACACGAAAAATACTATAACAGGTTTAGTATTTTGAAAGTATATGAATGAAAAAGACGATTGCAGGACACTAAGCAAATTAATACAGAGCGGATTTAATAAAGTCTGGGCTATTGCGCATTTGGAAAACGAGAGTTCTATGCTGAATTATGTGGACTAATCTACTGAGACTTAAGAATTTCAATGAAAATCCAAAGTCTAGATGTGGGAATATATTTGTTGTGATATTTTTGGAAAAACTACGGAGCCTTCACATGTAATACAAAGGGAATCACATACTGACGAAGACGTTGCATAACAAGTGATCAAAAGGAAATTTGTAGTGATCAAAAGGAAATTGATTCTAAATTTGTAGACTATGTAAAATTGATTCCACATTTGTATGTTACAAAAATGTCTTACGAAAATCAGGAGAGTATAAAAATGGCATGTTATTCCGTCCACAGAAGCTGACCATGTTTAATGATTCTGACATGTAGGGCGCAAATGCTAGCGGATCTTGCTTAACTACATCCCCAGCTTGAGGGAAACATAATAAAGCAACGAATATGATGCTTTCGTAAAAGGAATCGACATTTGATTTTATTAATCGATAGTCAAGCACGGATCCATTGCTAATTTCCAGTGGATTAGTTCTCTTCTACCGCTGTAATTTTCGATGGTTCAGGTTATCTTTAGTTGGCCTGAGTTTCTACAAGTTTTTTTGCTTCAGTTTCACATTGCTTTCAAGTCCTTTTGAGCATCGGCTCTGAGAAGCTAGCAATGCTTTTCGATTGATCTGCTTGAGACATATTTATGTTGGGCAAACTAGAGTTAGTGCAAAATAAAATCAGCTGAATTAGTCTGGCGTGCGTATTAACACTAGAGCCTAGCAGCTAGGAATCATACCAGAACGGAACATTTGGAGTAAATCAAGACAGGAAACCAGTGTTTGAAATCACTATGAACAAATCTAAATTTTAAATTACGAAATTCAAATAAACGAATCCATAATTCTACCATTTTTAATTAATAGATCCCAAGATATGACATTGGTACAACGGCAATTGAAAACAAGCTTTTTTAAAATTATTCAATATTGTTTCGATAAAAATGAAAAATAAAAATAAACCCCTTCAAATAAAAAACCCCTCTATAGAAAAAGTTTGAAAGAAAACAAAGATTGAATATGGGTACTGAGCACACAAACCTGACAACGTTTGGATTAAAATAAATACAGAAATATCAAATTACAATTGAGGAAAATCTTCAATAATATTTATAGTTATAAGAGTTATATATACATTAATAATTTGCAAATATAGATGCAAAAGATGAAAAATATATGCACATCAAAAAATAAAAATCTGGACTAAATAATCCATAAATTTAATATTGCATATGTACTAAAAGTGTTGTATAAAAAAACTGATTTTCAAGAAAAGTTGCGGAAGCATGTGAATTTAGATTGCATATTCTACCAAACGTGCTCCTCACAACAATCAACTTGAAGGCCATGTACTTCTTTGATCCGATGACTGCATCGGAGGCCGTAGGGTAGAAAGATATTATGGTTTATCACTCGCAAGTGCTCCAAAACTTAGCAAAGTAAAACATTCGTTATTTTTTTCATTATAGTTATCATCTGAAAATTTGACGGCAGCGTCCCTAAGTACGAAAATAATGAAAATGTTCGGTGGTCAAGTTGATACCAACCAAACCCCTGGGATTTTATTTTGATCCAATTCCTGCTCTGGAAGTTATAAAAAATTTCAAATTTTGTGAAATTGAAGCATTTATTGCTTATTTTCATATCAATATTATCATTTGAAAGTGAAAGCGTAGTACCTCAAAGTGTCCACCAAATTTGACTTGACTAACTAACTGTATAAATTTTGTTTTACTCCAATGAATGGATTCGAAGTTACAGAGCATAAAGCTTCCATTTTCTTGAGAGTTATTTTAAGGTGGCCAGCATATTCAATCAACTTCTATCAGACCTGGTCCTAATAAAGGTCAATATATTCTGCGAAAATTCATTATAGGGTCGGTATCAGATCTCGCTATCGGGACGTGAGTACTAACGAGCACTAAATTCGGGTGCTAATAATAGGAGTTACCGTTCTTGTGCGACGAGGAATTTTGAAAATATTGAACTAACTGTGTAGACAAAATATCTTTCAAAAACAAATATTTTTGAGGAGACTCGATGTGTGGAAGAATTTATGGTTAGGTGCTTGCCATAGCTTTAGAGTTGAACGCTAGTTCATCATAAGCGTATTGTTTACGCCCATCAAAGTTTCCAGGTACTTTCGTGATAATCTGATTACTCAGTGGGAAGCTATCACAATTCAAAACTATGTAAATTTTCTTCCTCAACTTTAAGGCACTTGGCGCTTCATTGGGGTTAAAAATGTCCAAAAAATATCATAACCAATTTATACCTACGACCAATCAATTTTCATATTTTTCATATTTTTTTCCGAACTCCCTGTTTCCGCACAAATATAGGGGTATCTAGGGATTCACGAAAACACGCGCTGTCACCAAAGGGTTGACGATAATTTATTGTAAGTTTAAAGAGCTTTACAGTGCGTATACATCAATATTTCCTGAAAGCCTGGTCGGATAACGCGATGTTTCTTAAGAGTTATAAATCAGTCCTTAATACGCTTCGTATTTCCAACGTAATGACATCATACAGAAAAGAATAGAACTATGCCGCAAAAAACGATCTAGCACAAAACAGCAGTGCATTCGCTAAGACTGACATAGGTTGCTATATTCGCTGGTACCACAGCGCTGGTAAACAGCTGAAAATAAAGGGAGAAAATAACGAGTATTGTCTACCACAATCGATGGAAAATAGAAAAAGAACTAACAGAAAATTACTTCTTTTAAGTTTCTACACATTATGAGGGCTTTTTCAAATTTCCTAACTACCAAAACATTCAACATAACCTTGAAAAAACCAAAGCCACCTCACAGCAAAAAAGATAACTTCTCATGAGCTTTTCTTTTTTCTATCAGCACATTCTATAGTTCACCACGTGAACTACAAATGAGGAATAGAATTTCTGCACTAGTGAATTCACTGGTACAGCAGTGTTGTTATTTCCAATGCATGCACTCTATTCTCTGCTGGATAGAGGAGCAAAAAAACACGCGTATTGTGCCTATCTGATATCTACAGAATGAAGTCGGAATTTGGTTATTTGGATAATTGAACGGATCAACTAATTCAATACACACGAAAAATTTGTGTAGGAGAAGTAGTTGAAATCAAATTGAAATAAATTTTTTATGTATTGATAATCCGTACTCTTGTTAAATTTGTTTATTAAATCGAATAATCTGTAAGCAATTGTATCAAGCAAAAAATTTCAATAATATTTTCAAGAATTTCACCGTTTTCATAAACTCGTCTAGTTAGCTATCTTCATAGCTAATTGAAAACGATGTTGTTTCCATTTGAAACCATTCATTTACGTCTCTGGTAGTTTGCATAGCAGCATGATTCCGGAGCATTCTTATGTATTTTTTGCATCTTGTTTTCCTCGCAGAATTCTGAAGTCTACGGATCCTTGATCATGCATGTCTAACCAACCGTCAACGGATCTCTCTCTCTCTCTCTTTATCTCTCTGCTATGCTGGCGGCTTAGAAAATTCTTATCCTTCGGAATATAATGAAGATAATACGCATCTTAACTAAACATATTTTTATCTGTAAAAATACATTCTCCCATTCCTGTTGCTACTAGTGATAATTGTCATTCAATGCAAAATGGGATGAAATTCTCTAAATCTTATCCCCACTTTTGGCGGTCTACTCTCTCAGTAATTGCTTCTTTTCTATGATTTTGCGGATCGTGAAGAAAACGCCACTTCGCTTAATTTTCCTAACAATCCACTCACCGGAGTATCCTTCTTCCTTGAATGCTTCTATTTTCCCAATTTCTTCGTTTGGCAGATGACTTTTCTTGCCCATTATTCAACTGTTCATGCTTATAAACTATCGAAAAAGTCACTAAAAGCGTAGTTAAGAGTACTGTGTAAAGACTCAAAACTCTTTAGTGTACCTTATCAGTAGTTACGATTATCTTCCGTTAATTTTAAATAAAAAAACATTCCTGCTTGATACTGTATATCAGATAAGAATAAAATGTGATATTAGTACATATATAAATAGAAATATGAATTTTTGGACTTTTAGATTTTTTCCGAAAACAAGAATAAATATTTTTTTTCACTTTGAAAATTAAGTTGAAAGAGGATACCTTGCCTAAAACTAGACTAATTTTTTGAATAAATATGTATGAAAAAACTCATAAGTTGCTTCAACTCAAATCAGTATTTACAAGAAGAGAAGTAAAATTATATTCGAAAAAAAACTCTATATTTTGAAAAATTAATTATTAGTTCCACCTCTCTAAAGAGATAGTTGATTTTGAGAGCTCTTTGAAAAATAAAATGCACATTCTATAGCCAAATTGATCTTTTATGATATTTTAATATTTTTCGTTCAATTTTATTCTTATTCAATCGTAATGTAATCGTACCTCATTTTGTATTTCAAAACACAGAAAAATGACACACGCAACATAAGTTCAGCTCATTAATCTTCATTAGTTTATTCAATGTATTTCCACGCAACCTTTTTACAACCTCTAAACTACATCATGCCTGAATTAACAGTAAAAGTGAAAAAATACATTGCATTGCGTTACGCTAAGGAAGTTAATTGATGATTTTTCTCCATGGAAAAATATGTACATAAACGTATAAAATGTGATTGCATCATCGCTTTTGAAATCTTTCTCAAACTGAAAAGCCTAACCTAAATGTATCAATATTTAATAAAAACTCAGATATTATTACGACGAGCAGTGAATTTTTCGATCGCAGAAAGTCGAAGCGATTTTATACATTGCAAAAGGTACTTGTGAAAAATAAAATTATACATGCTGTAAAGCAGAAAATCGCAATTATCTTCTTTTGATCTTTTTTTGTAAGCAAACTTATCTAAATTCAAAGGTGCTAAGCCTACGGTCATTAATTTTTATTTGATACACTTGAGGCAAACTGTATACGTATGTATATTACACCTATTTATTTGTTTGAAAAGGCCAACAGCTTGGGATCGGTTGCGTAGTGTAATAAACACATACAACCAACCATACATACTTATGTGCATTCAGTTCCTGCGGCACTGTAAGAGAAATTTTACAGCGCCACTTTCATTCGCATCTTTACTTACCAGATCCGCCTAATTGGATAGAAATGCATCGATACTGGTGTGCAGTCGCAATGCATCGAAGCACTAGCGATTGAATTTTGTTAGCGTGTTTTCTAGGCTCTTTATGAGAAAAGCTATGATGGAGAAAGATATAATAAAATCTTTGGCTTTGGGTAATTTATTCAATCACGACTGCTTAATATATGTTTATCGTGCGTGGACACGGCTTTGAATAGCATGATAGTAATTGAATGCGTGAATTGGTGTGAATACTGAAGGCTATAAATTAACGGCCTTTGGTTTCGATTGAATAAATTCATTTGCAATAAAGTATGAAAATTGTATAAACGTCTTAAAAGAGATATTGTGCATGTTGATATGGCATCAAGAAGGATTCGCACCAGGGGAAAAAAGCCGAAACCGCCTCTATTTGATTCCAGGGAAAATAGATGCAACACTTTGGCATCAAGTTAACTTTAGAGGACGGTAAAAAATAAGTTTATTCTGTCCCTATTAAAAGACGAATTTCTAATCCAAGTTTATGCTGAATGTGTTTTAAGAAGTGTACCAAATGGTTTGGATTTAAAACAACGTATTTACTAAACCTGTCAGCTGATCAGTAGTAAGGGATATACATTGCTCTCAAGGAAATCGAGGTCAAAGTAGAATTAACGATACCAAAGAAGAAGAAAATATATACTGTGAGCTGGCTTCAATATGCCTAAAAACTAAAATCGAATCTCTTCTGTCAATAATTTGATCGTTTCGAACTAACAATCTACCCTAAGTGGTTAGAATTTGCCAATTAGAGAGGAGTTGTTTTCATCATCTATCACGTCTATAGAGATTCGCCAGAAACACCGGAAGCTTGATTATGAAGTTTTAATACATCCAATTCATAGTCCAGACCTGGCACCAAACGATCACTATCTTTCTCTATGTCACTACAAAACCTATAAGCTCATAATAAATCGTCCTCAAGAGAAGATTGTAAAACCCCCTTAGTCGAGTTTTTTATATAATAAGGATCGGGGATTCTAAGAAAAAAACATCATGAAATTACGTTCAAAATGGCGACAAATTGTAGAAAAAACAGTGTATTTTGATTCAAAATGGAACGATCTTACTTACTAAGATATAACGAAAAAATTATGATTTTGGCAAACAAGCTAGTGATCTTTTGTTTTACTCTCGTCACTTCTTGCACGCTAGACTTATTTTCAAAAGCCAGATTTTTTCCCGAAATCTATTGATCAATTAACTTCCAGTAAGGAATATCTATTGAGCTTTATGGTACAGTCTGTTCCACAAAAACGTGACTGATGTTATTTTTTCCTTCGTGTTTACACACATACAATCAAATGTACTATTTGTTAATACATCATTTCAAATTAGTTATTGAGTTGGGCCACCATTACAAACTTTAACAGCTTCCAATTTCCCAGGCATCGAAAGGACTAGGCCTTCTGTTATATCTGGACTAATTTCACTTCAAGCCTTCATAACAATGACATGAATATTTCCTAGACCAGCTGCTGCTATGCCACCTCAAACCATTACGTTACCTCCTCCATGTTTAACAGTTGGGATAAAATTTTCTTCCTGCATCTCCGTATTTACTTTTCGCCAAACTTTTCCACGGCCATCACATTCAAATATGTTGGAGCGACTTTCGTCCGTAAAAAATATTGTTTTCCAAAAGCTATGGTTCTTATCTGTGTATATTTTTGCGAACTCCAATCGTTTTATTCGGTTTGCCTCAGAAATAAATGGTTTCTTTTTTGGCACGCGTCCGTGAAATCCTGCGGATCTCAAAGTCCTACGAATAGTTTCTAGATGTACTGCTTTTTTCAATTCATTTTCAACACATTTGCTTATATTTGGTGCACTTATTTTCGGATTTTTCTTAACTTTTCATAGTACTGTTCTGACGTCACGGTCATTCAAGATGACGACTAGATCGAGTTTTACTTTTCAAAGTGCCAGTTAAATTAACAATTTTTATTATTGTTTGTAAAGTAGCCCGGCTTTTTTTCACTATTTTTGCTATTTCGCCCAGCGATTTATCCTCTTGCTTTAATTTTATCACTAAATTTCGTATTTCAAAAGAAACCTCATTTCGAGCAGCCATTTTACCGATTTTTGTATTTAAATATAGTAACTGCACTAACTTACAATACAAACTGACACAAAAGCAATGACTAACCATTAAAACGTTCCGCGGAATGAAAATAATGATGCTAGAGAACCGTTATTCCTAGAAATGTACTTGTTGTATGTAGACTTTAGTGGCATAAATTTCAAGGTTTTTTTGATTTTTTGGTATCAATTTTTTAGAAATATTATTATTTAGTTCCGTAATATTTCTTAACGTGCTAAAACCGTTGGAAAAAAAAACATATTTTAAATTATTAATATTCTTAGTTTTGGAAGTTTTGATGATTTTCCAGGTGTATGTAGACATTTGTGGTTGAGTGTATGTGTAACAGAAGATTACTTTTAATACACTTTTACCAATTTCGCACCTCATTAATTTGGTCATTATAATTTGAACTTTTATGAAGAAAACATTCATATTTAAAACATGAGAGCCGCATACAAGGAGCGCTTTGGAATTGTATTTTTTGTAACTCATCACAAAGGTCCTAAAATGAAAATAAAAAAGACCGCAAAATATACAAAAACAAGTGTTTCGTTTGTGAAGAAGTGGATAAAGAAGTATAAAAAATATGAATGATGAGCCAGGTATAGACTTTACTAGAGGTACATACTTTGACAAGGATTGATAAAGTTATTTGTGATGTGTTTCGGAAAAACCCAACGCTTACTCTTAAGGAGGCCAGGGGAAAATTTATTGGAAAAGATGTTCGAGTCTCAATTTAAATAATTAGACGGAGACTCCAAGAATCTGGCATAAAAAATGGAAGTACTCTTACTGACAGCAGAACAAAGTAGAAAACAGGCTGAGCTGTGCAAAGGAGAATTTGGAACGTGATTGAAGCAAAGTAATATTTACCGATGAATAATTTTTTGTTGTCTACAACTACGCTTGGACAAAACATGGTGAAACATTTTTGCAGCGTACAGCGTACACATCTAGCAAAGGTGCATGTTTATGGCTGCTTCTCAGAAAAGGAATTCAGAGCGTTAATTACTTTCACTAGAAACTTGGATACTCAATTCATGCTCACTTTGCATTAAAAAGGACTACTGAAGTCTGCATAAAAATTATATGGAATTGAAAACGATGACTGAGGATAATAATACAAGACAAGAGGATAATAAAGTTTGTATCCCATTTTCCTCCTTCCAAGATGTGATGGCCATCACAGAGTCCAGATGCGAATCCCATTGAAAATGTGAGTTCGCTGATGAAGTTTAAAGTAAAAGGGGAAACAATATCCAGTCCACGGCAACTTATCACATCTTGCAACATATTTGGCGAAATCTTAGTGTGGATTATGCTCAAAAATTGTGCCAAAGATGAAGATGCGAAGCAATTATAAATAATAACGGCGATTGGACTCCGTACTGAGATAATTTGCGAAACTTGCGATAGTGTACATTTAAAGAAATAAATTGAAAAACAAGTAACTATTGGATTAATGCTTTTTTAAGACACATTTTTGTAAAAGACACATTTTGTAGTTCAACTTTTCTGCGGGGTCAGCTTACCTTTTATTTAACCATTGATTTCTTTATAAAGTGCAAAGATTCTGAATTATTAGAGATATTGTTGGAGTGTTCATTCGGATTTCTTAGATGTTCCGCAATAATATTAGGGTGCCCATCTTGTGTACTAAGCAGTGTCAGTGCCTTTTCATGCATGGATGGCCCATTTATCGTTTGTATATCCACGTCCTTAACATGGAATTCTGAAAATATTTTTGGAGGTGAAGTTCTTCTTCAAATTCAACGAAGCATAAAACAGTCTATTACAGGAGTTTCAAATCAAAAGTTTAGCCATAAATTCAATGCTACAGCTCCACAAGGCCATTGTTTTGCGAATAATAATGTACAAATCCAAGATTTGAGTGCTCCGTAACCGGCACACTGATCCCTTTGTCACTTTCGAGAGAAAAATGGACGATCTATGGTCTCGCAAGTGAGGGGAGTCTGCTCGGAAAACTCTTTATCGTAGATTTTATGGCAGTCAACAGCGGATGAAGACTATGCTCGAGCTAGAGAGATGACGTTAACCAGAGCGCTTAGAGCTTAAGGGTTCGGTGAAGAGACTTTCTGTAAGAGACAAGGATCAGACTCCGTTTGATGATGATGTAGTTTTGTTAAATGCTTTGTCTTCGACTATATTCTATTCGATTTTGAAGTACTCGTACCTAGAACCTTGTATTATTTTAAGTTGCCCGCACAAAGAAAACAGGAGAACTTGGCAACAGAAGGAAGATCATTGTAAAATAAAATGAAAAGTAAGGGACCTAGGATAGATACTTGAGGAACTCCAAAGTGAAAAAAAGTAAAATAATTTACTTTTTTTACAGCCCTTGTACGGGTCTAGGGCCTGATGCTGGTAGAGAGCTTCATCACAAATTTACAATAAATGTGAATACGAGCGTGGAGTGATTCGTTCCACGACTCATTTTACAACTGATTAATTCAGGCACCTATTCAGAGCTAGGTGAACTCAATGCTTGGTGCGCGGACCCTAGTCCGAACCTAAATTCGAAACAGAGACCCCGCACCAAGAAGCCAGTGCTCTACCCGTTAGGTTACTCACGCTTCAATGCAAGAAAGAAACGAGAAAAATTGGAACCGTTTAAGGTGACACTGCAGGGACGGCTATGGAGATAGGAGGAAAACCAGTAGAGAAAAGTATCTGATATATCTAATACTCTAAGTTTATTGAGTAGCAGATTATGGTTCATAGAGCCTTTAAAAAGTTCGTGTAAATTACATGAACTTGATGTTAAGAAATGAAGGCTAAAACGATTAAAACACCATAAGGTTCGTTGTTGCAGAATGGATCTTGAAAAAACTACGCAGTCCAGGAACAAGAAAAGGTTGGAGAGAAGGATAATCTTTACTAGGAACAAGACTTTTAAGGAGTTTACTGAAGCAACAGGGGCGGGATATAGGTATGATTCATATATTTTCTTCTACCGAAATTTTCTTCTACCATCCATTTTCAAAAATTCTGTCTGAAACTCAAATTTCCATGGTGTTATTTTTTTAATAATAGTAAATATCCCACTGCCAAAAAAGTTATGATAATTGCTTGCCTAGAGTCAAGGATTTGCATTCTCCTTGCCTCTTCTACTAAACTAACCAAACATTAGTAAGCTATTTCTATATACACAAATACGCAAGAGCGTTATTTGGCCCTAATCACTACAATCGTTTGGTTGAAAGCCAACCCCGTTCCCTTGTAAAAGCGAACTTCATATTGAAGAAAAGGAATATGCATCTAATATGCGAACAAGGATTCTTTATTATTCAGTATTGTAAGGTAATTTACAGTGCAAAAGCTGATATCGCTTATTCTTTATTATTCAGTATTGTAAGGTGATTTACAGTGCAAAAGCTGAGATCGCTTGGAGAAGTCGGTAGGTCTCCTCGCTAAGGCGCCAGCCCAAAACAGCGATCTACTGGCCGCGAGTTCGAAAACCGCCGTATGCTCATGGTTGCATTTGTTTATCTTGTGTTGACTTAATAGCCGGTGACTGGGTATAATACCAGCACTTCACAAGAATAAAGTGTGGCACTTAAAAAGAAAAGTGGAATTAATTGTAATCGGGTTCTCCAATATGTGTCAACCTACTACCTTAGCTAAGCATTCGCTTCAAAGGGTAGTCCCCAAAGCTTTGGCATTATCATAGAAAAAAAAGCAACACAGTTGAATATAGCGTCTAAGGGACGCGTTATTGAAAAGTGATTGCTTATCTTACAGTTATATGCCTCAAAGGAAAATACAAGCAGAAATCCTTTTGTATCTGATACTCTGAAGTTGTATGCATTATAGATATTAAGTAATATTGTTGAAAATTATGAGCTTTGCAAGACATAAGCTTTCTTTGGAAGCGTTCTAGGTATGTGGTTGTTAATCTTTGAACCAAAGAATCTACCCTGAAGGAAGGATTCAATAATTTTGCATTAATGGCAGGGAAATTTAAAAGTTATACACTTTACAAATCAGTCCTATATACGAGACTTTATCCTTCGCTTTGGCTACATCAAACACGGCCGACTTCATCATTTTCGGTGTTGGCGGTTGAAAGCAAAATGTTATAATCTAAACAATCAGATATGAAACATAAAGTCAAATGTAAATGGACTTTAAAAATTGTTTGTTGTTAGCGATATACTTAATTTGCACAATTATAGATTTTAATTGTTAGAACGCATACTTTAAATGTCATAAATATCTTGCTTATCTTTGATTTCGTTGCACATCAAAAAAGAGACAGCTCAACTGCATTAGGCAACTTTCAAAACCACCTTTACATTCAATGCATCGTGAATTTACGAGCACGAGTTTGTAGTCCTTTCACTTGTACTCCATAAAGGTCAATGTAGTTTCATGATCAAAACAATCGCAAGACTGAGCTAAACATACCGGTTGTAGAAAAATGTATGTTAAAAGGAAAACATGCTTGTTTATATGTCGTACCACCTAAAATCGGTAATTTGAACGTATTATGGATAATCTATTGTATTTGAGGGTACCGTAAACTAGTTAGTCCATCTTTAATGCAATAAATATTCTTTGAGTTTTCACTTGGAGCCATCAATTTCCATTTTGAATATATGTATGTTGAGTAAGAAACTATTCATCATTTCACGTAATCAATATTGCAGATGGCTAAACAGGTCTGGAAATTTGTTCCGAACATTTGCTGATAGTGATGTTGGATTTGGTACCACGCTGTTTTCGTAAGAAAATCTTTGCATTCGTCGACGAATACATTATTTGCGTGATTGTATAGTTAGTAAACGTGCTCGACCTGATTAGGCAGTGCTTGCGAGAAATTGTCAAACACAGTATTTGCAAAATGAATGCAAGGAAATATTTGCCGAGGTGAAATAGTTATGGAAATTCGATTGGTGACGAAAAACACAAACATCATTGAAACGTTTATCCAAATTTTCGTTTCGTCAGTTGACGCATGTCAATTGCTGTGCAATCGTATGGCAAAAACTAAGTTAATATTACAAAATACTTACTGAATGTTTACATGTAAAACAAAAATTGAAGTCATTGAATTATGGATTCAATTCAATCCATGTAATTTGCGTAGTAGATACATAAGCAGAAAATGAATACCCTTTTATGTTTAAGCTTGTCAAGTACAGCTTTTTAGTGTAGGATGAAGTGTATATAGTATGTTAGGATCTTAGTTTAGCAGCCACACTATTCTAGCATGGTGAAGTGAATATTTTAAATAGAATCAATCGAAACTTTTGGCTGCGTTGATTTTCTTATTTTCAACTCGAAAACTATTTTTATTTTCTTCATCAAGACTAACTTGATCTATATTCAACCCGTACGCAGTTACGAGTAATTCTAATAAGTTGACTGATAGCTAGTAATTTGAACAACTTTTAGAAAACGTAATGGCATTGCTTACAACTCCAAAACTAATCAACACATTTTTTTCATATCTTTGCAGATACTATGCGGGCTAGCCGGTGTCAAGAATGAAAACACAACTGAGCCCACAACGACAGTTGCAACTCTAGACGTAACAGAGCCACTGCAATACGACAATGAAACACAAATCAATGTAAACGGCACGATAGAAGACAAACCTCTTGCCCTACCATTGTTTCGGATTCGTCGAGAGCCACCGTTAACAATATATAGACATCGAATACGAGTTTCAAGACGAAAACCACGACCTAGGCGCCGAAACAAAGGTCCACGACCATCTTATGGTCCTCCGCACTATTCTCCGCCTCCTCCTATTAGCTATCACAAATCTCCACCAAGATCGGAAGAATCTTTTGGTGATTATTCTTATAGTCCGTCATTCAGCCATGAGAAACCCAAAGGAAGCTCATCTCACGACCATCTTGATGTTTCATCAGACTTTAATATTCAGTCAATACCACCTTCTGGATATGGTGCGAGCAAGGAAGAATCATATGACTCTGATCTGGGAAGTTTTCACGACGATGAAATAATCCCATTCGAACCTGAAACTCATAGTTATTCGAAACCACCGCCAAAGAAGAAAAAGTCTAAGAAGCGTAATCGACGTCCACCAGCTAAGCAGGAATATGGCATTCCGTCGAGTCATAAAGAAGAACCAATTGG
The DNA here is from genome assembly GCA_963978885.1 of Nemotelus pantherinus. NCBI lineage: Eukaryota > Metazoa > Arthropoda > Insecta > Diptera > Stratiomyidae > Nemotelus > Nemotelus pantherinus. The sequence continues at coordinate 50,703,168 of OZ022263.1, read as the reverse complement.
TTTTTCATATGAGCCTCCAGCAAAATCAATTGAGTATAGTTCTCATTCGATTGTAAACGATGAAGAAAGCTATTCTTATCACCCGAAGGAAACATCTTATGGAAAGCCAAAAAAACCAAAGCATTCATACGAACCTCCACCGAAGAGTTATGAAAGTCCAGGCCTAAGCTACTCATTTGAGCCTCCGCCTAAAAAACAAAGAGGACATTCCTATTCGCCCCCACCTAAAAAACAGGGAGGATACTCTTACGATCCTCCCCCGAAAAGTCATGATATTGCCAGTCCTAGCTTTTCATATGAGCCTCCGCGAACAAGTCATGAGAGCTTTTCATATGAGCCAGCATTGAAAAAGAGTCCAAGTTACTCGTATGAGCCTCCGGCCAAAAGCCATGGGAGCGATAGCTCTGAGTATTCGTACACTCCTCCAGCCAAAAAATCTAAAGGAGTTAATCCAGGGTATTCATACGAGCCACCTGCTAAATCTTATGATTCTTATGATATTCCCGTCATTTCTCAAGGCAATCCTGGTTACTCATACGAACCCTCGATACCAAAAATAGCAAAACCTCCACCAAGCTACACGTATGAGCCTGAAGAGGAAACGTTTGATACACCTCAACATGCTCCTGGCTCCAGCTATAATTATGAACCGCCAGCAAAGTCAGCCGAAGCGCCAGGCTATTCCTATCAACCCCCAGCTAAGGAACAACCAGCAGGAGGTTACTCTTACCCAAAGCCAGCGGCTCCATACAAGCCACATGACACATACGGAGTACCACCTGTACAGCAACCACCATCATCTTCATACGGCTACCCAGTTTTCCCGAGTCTTACTTCCCCTGCCGTACATAGTTCTATTCCAGAGCCATCTGAAGACTATGGCGCTCCAAAATACAATCCACCAGCACCGGGAACTCTTTACGACTTACCTACCCACAGTACGTCTTCATATCAGTCAAACTCTTTTAGCAAATCAATTCCAGTCGATTATCTTCCACCTGACTCTACCTATTCGTTTACAACCAACAAAAATGCATACAACTCATTGCCGAATGGAGAAAATAAAGTAGCTGGCGGTCACTTTGCTGAGCCACCACCATCTGATTTCAGACATGACTACAGTAATAAAGGACTTTCCAATTCTCATCTTCCACTAGAGCATGATCATCTTTCATCAACGTATGGCTCACTAAAGTCGAGCTATGAAGTTCCTATCTATGATGCTGTTCCATTTTCGACACCTTCTGTGGACAATTACCCACCAAATTTGCCTTCATCATACAATCCGCAGAGCTTTGAAACGATAGCCAAAGGAACTCGCAAAGTGGAAGTGTTTGTACAGCGTAACAGTACCCATCATCGAAGGGGCCAGCTGCCAGCTAAAAAGTACAAACCAAAAATCAAAGAAGTTTCGACTTCGAATGACTCCTCCGAAGATCTATCTGAAAGCTCGTCAGATTACTTCGATCATGGTGTAGATCAAGTCAAAAAGAAAAGGAGGAACAAATTTAAACGAACCAGGGGCAACACCAAGCATAATTTACACTCGGGAGATCTCGAAGGAGCATATAGCTCAGAAACATTGATTTATGCCTTGCCCGGAACACCCAGACCTACCCGCGCAACATCAGTTCCACCAACTATTTCAGCAGTACTAAATAACACATCGGACTGGAAGCCTGTGCTGGGCAATCAAAACTCCGAATCAGCCACTGGATCTGTTACTATAGACAAATCACATTCTACGAGTTTTTACGCTGGAGCTTCTGAACATGATACGTTGTCGAAAAATTCACAAAGGCCAACAAAGCACTCGAAGCCCGGTCGACTGAATGTTGGATCAGATGTAGGTGAAATAAGCATTCAATCGCCGAACATTTATGTTTCGAATAAAAAAGCCCCATCGCCCGGATCCACTAGACGAGGAACCGTCTTCGACGAAACACTCAATTACTGGGAGAACCATTCACTTCCACCTAATCATAAACTGAATTGATATTCATTGCAAAAATAATATCGATGCTGAGCTATAGTTATAATCATGTTATTTATGATAATTTTGTTGTCTAATTTATGTGCCCTGCAGGTCGTTTTTTTATTGTCTTGTTATAATAAAGCTGTAAATTCTTGAAGGTGTTTTTTTCCAACGTTTGGAAGGCACTGCTATGGTAAGTTTTGAACATTGGTATTTTTTATTTGACAATTCTTGATTATCTAATTTATTCTTTTTCAGGACCTTAAAACTCTATTTTACATCGTTAGCTTTATTTCAAAGAAACGACCTGATTTTCGGAAACCGAGTCCCGATTGCAGAAGAAATAGTTCAAATAAAAGCTTTTTCGTTGAAAGCTGAAGGCATTATGTGAATATTATTGTTCGATTTTGAGAGAGAGAGAAAGAGAGATCCCAAGCTTACCCGAAAAGCATTTTCTATGTTTTCCATTTTCGAATATGGCACTTTGGCAACAATTTACACTTAATTTTGTAAGAATTCACAAAAGAACCTACTGGAGATTACTAGCAAACTATTTCGGTCAAGTAATCAGCTGTAATGTGTTGAGACAACAATGAAATTTTAAACAAAACTAAGTTTTGTTCCACATCTTCAATTGACAGCACTGTATAAGCTATAGCTATCCTGGGGGATGTTATTATTATCTATTAGTCGCGAAAAATTTCTGTCCTTGCATCATCCTTACCGATGGGTGAATCAAATTGACTGTTTTCTTTTGTATCTCTAAATTAACGTTTGAAAACTTTTCAGTTATTCTTGTGTTAGAAATGTTTTTAAGTGTATATTGTTTGCTTAGTCAAGCAAAGTATAACACGATAAATTTAGTAGTCATACAATTGACTGCAAATCGACGTTTTGAAACATAAAATTTTACTTTTTCAATTAACTGCCCAAGAAAAAATTGTGTTTAACCGCTTTTGGTAGATTTCAACAATGTTTTTTTGATTTTGCAAAATTTATTCAAAATGAGTCAGAGGCATTTTTTAGCGTATGTTTGTGATTCGATATTTATTGAATTGTTAGCTACGTTTGCGCCGTTATCGTAATATAGATGTTACTTTTAAACCTTTAGTAGGTAGTGTTCCATTGCTGGAAACTCACTTTTTCCGGTGATATATCTTGCTCATCAAATAGTTTGTTCCATTATATTTTGGTCCAATTATTTTTGACTCACTTTTTCTATATGTTCGATGTCTGCTATGAATTCTATGAGCCCCTCAGGGATACTATCAGCTCATAATTTCCAAACTTTCACACACTACACAAATTTTCATACTACAACCTTACAAAGATTCATTAGTCCTCTCCTTCTGGGCAGTATAAATCTAAATCACAACTCTTATCAATCACTTTCACTAAACCATGTGCTTTTATGAACAACTGTGCACTTTCTCAGTTCGATTTTGGAATTTTCGATCTTAACTTCCCTTCCCTAATATTTGCATCGATCAGCTTGAAATTTATTTATTTATATTTGTTTATTTATTTTGTATAAAAGAGTTGACTCGCATAACCTTGTTTGAAAAGATGTGATTCTTATTCCTTTCTTTAACTCAGATTCCATACCTCTAAGTCCCAAACACAAATTTTTTATGATGAATGTGTCGGCTTGAACTGCCTTTTAAGCTTTTTTGGTTGCCCAAAATGTTATCACTATTAGTTATTTTGCTTTGAGCTTTCCTTATTTAACTCTTCAACAAAAACAAAAAATTACCAAAAGTGACAACGGCAGCGAATATGCTGAATGGGAAACATTATTTTGTAGTTCTAGGTGCACATTTTTTGGGATTTAATATAATATTGTTATTGAAACTTAAGCGAAGTAATTCATGAAAAAATCAGTATGTAGAATGTGGTCCGCAGATAAAATGAATGCCTGGCAGATAAAACCTCATTTATACGTAACGTTATTTTTAATTTTTATTTTTTTGTATTAAAATCACATTTGGAGAAGCATACTGCGATACCACACACCCACATCTTTCCATAATAATAGTTAACTGAATCAAAAATTATGTTAGATACTTTATTTTTCTCTCTTAAATTACGAAATGCTCAACGCATTAGTTGGCTCTTAAAAAGCTTTTCACAGCTGGAAAATATTTCACATCATCCGATATTATTACATCATTATTGGTGTCTCATCCCAAAATTTTTTTTACTTCAATACATGCTCAAAAAATAATTTAATTACAGATTTGAATATATCGATTCAAATCATGTGGGGATTTAAAATGGCGAATAAGGATTTCACTCCTCCTTTTAAAAAGTTTTTCACTTACCTTCTTTTCAATGAAATTTCGCCATTTCTTACTCGTACTATACATTTGAAAATCATTAAAGAACACAGGACCGGAAGAAGTTGGTGGTAAATCGGGCATGTACATATCCAGGTTGAATGCAATTTTACATTTTTCCAATAGTGCTTTCATCACTGGCATGAGAAATGAATACTGTTCGGAATTTCCAGCTGCAAAGTTTAAAAATGTTGAATGCAAAATGAATGGCGAAGAGTGTGAAAAGTGCAGTTACTTTCAATAGTAACATCCAAAGCTTTGTTTATACTGTATAGTAAGTATGCCATTTCTGTGGGCTCTTCAGAGTTCCTGCTTTGTAGAATTCCATGAAGTTTTGCCGTAGCCATAGCAACGATCCCAGGGTTTGGATTATGCGAGCACTTCAGCAGGAGTCCTAGACATAATCGAATCATATCGGACCAATCGTCTGATGCAGTTTGCTGGAACACCATTAAGGCATCTATGAAGGGAATTTCGATCAAATGAATATTGAAAAATCATAGAGCATAAGGTTTAAAGGAGAACTTAGGCGAAAATGAAAGAAATGATATGATTAACTAATAACCGATTGATACAAGAGTTACGATTTAATTGTCGTAATAATCGGAAACACGAACGAATTAAAATATTTTAGTGAACATTTTCTCAATTGTAAGTAATTATAATTGAAATACCTAATAATGCTAAAACTCCATCCAGTAACTTGGTCGAGCATTTTTTCGAATCATCTTCATTTGGATCTAGCACGACCAAGTCATACACCATACGGAGTACCTGAGCAGCATTCTGAAAACAAAAAATAAAGTTCAGCTTATCTAATGCAAAGTTATAGATCAGAACATACTTCTTGATTTGCAGCATTATGATTTCCGTGCTCTGACAAATCAAGTAAAGACGCCTGCACACCCATTTCCAGGAGGCGCAACCTTAGAGTTAGATGCGATGCTATCAGTTCATTGTTCAAGCCCAATAAATTGATGCAAGCTAGTACTTGTCCCCGTTCCTAAAATAATAGAAGAAATTAAAGATATCTTTACACTTGGCTGGAGTACTATACCTTCCATGAATTCACTGAATTATTGCTTACACCGCGCCATAGTATAGTGAATAATATATTGGTAACTAAGTATACAAGCTGCTCTTCAACATCAACGTCAATGTCTTGTGCGAAATCAAAGACCGACATAGTCTAATAAAAAAAAAGAAGCTTTAGAAAAAAAAACTTGACAAGGCAAAAATTGTTTCCATACGTCGGTATCGTGTCTTTTGACAGCTTTTGGTGTTGATTGCATAGAACTGGGATCGTCCGAACTATTTGAAGATGTTCGGTTTCGAAACGAAGTCTAAAATGGCGTTGGCTAAGTCAAACTGAATCGATTGTTGATTTTTTTTCTTCAAATAACTTACACTATCACTTTCAGTAGACACGCCCATGGTCAATGATTCAAAAGTGTCATGAATTTCTGAGGTTCTTTGGCGTAGGACTGAATATACGTTAGCAATATTTTCTGCTACTGCACCAGATACAGATCCAGCTAGTTCTGTGGAATTTTATAGTTCGATTAGGCAGTTTTATATACAATTTAATATTATGGTACATTAGTTAAAAGGGAGCTAGGTTAAGACTGCACTATTTCAGAAATAATTCAAGATCGCTTTAAAAATCAATAAATAACAAAAAATAAAAGCCCTTATTTCAGAAATAAGTTGTCAATTAAAAGCATGCATCCGACTAAAATTTCAACCATACACAGCCAGTTACACTTACCTTTGATTTCATTTTCGATAACATTGGCTGCTTCCGTAACACTGGCCTGAATTTCATTTAAAATAATGCTGCTATCTTTGGGTTCGTTTTCCATGTCCATTTCAATTGATTGCTCAACAAAGCTTATTAAATCTGATTGAGCGATGAGGTCTTGATTGTCCTCCAATAGGACATCATTAAGATTGATGCCGAATTTTTCTTGCTTGTCCTCAGTTTTTACATTTGTAAATGGTTTTCGGACTAAAAGCCTAGATATGGATTCTTGCCACCCAACCTAAAATTAATAGCAATATTTGTATCAACAATATAAGGATAGATGCTTTAACAAGATATATTATAACTCTGAAGGTTAGGCGTTTACTATGCAAAAATTAATTATAATTTTTGAGAGCATGGCAAGGGAACTTGACTCGAATTATTAAAAATATTTAAATCTGTAGTAAAGAAAAATGTTATTACATGTTTAGCAATCAGTGCTGGCGAATATTGCTTTGTAAACGTTGTTGTCAGTAATTTCTTTGCTGCTTCTAATTTTATGGAAATATCACACAAGTTCAGATGATGAATAAGAAATAGAAGCCCGCAATAGTCTTCATCTATGAAAAAAAAAATCCATATCAGGTGAAACGTTTTCGCTTTGCTTCAATTTATAATCTTACCTTGCAAAAGGAAGTGATCTATCATAGCTGATATTATTGTCGAGCTTAAATTAAGCGGAACCAAATGCGAAAGGAAACCCGGAAACAATGATTGCCCTTCAATCGATTGATCTTGAAGTCGTAAGCTCTGCTTGTATCTAGTGTTGACTCGAGAGGTGAAGAGCAAACTTCCAATAAACTAAGAAAAAACAATGATTAAAATCTATCTGTAAATCTATTTCTATTCAATTCAATTACTTTAATGACTTCTTCCTGTAGTGCAATGGTATACACCTTGTCGACGAAGAAATTATATAAAAGGTCTGCTGTTTGTGCTTCGTGAAACAACAAAAACATTTGATCTTTGCAATTTTTCCCAGCCAAATAAAGTCTAATCATTTCTAGAACTTCTATAATCACGTGTTCGTGCTTGATCGAAGCCAGGAATGAGATAATCGATCCTATTTCCTTGATGTTGATATCTTTTTGAATGTAATACCTTATAATCCCCAGTATCGCAGATCGAATTGTTCTAGCATCGTCTAGACTTATATTATCAGGTGTAGAATAATATTGTCTTATGGTATCCAAGAAAAACTGAATACCAAACTTTTTGCGAAAATACTTTCGGTCGTCTTTGATCATCGTACTTAGATATTGAATATGGCCTAGCGTAATCTGGAATTGCATGCCAGACCAGATAGTGAAATTAAAAACGATGTCGTGATAGAGTATCTCAAGCAGTTCCATGTTTCCCGATGGTTTTTGATTTTGCATTGATTCTATAAATAAATGCGTAGCCATTAGAGCGTGTACATCAAACATCTTAGGGCTACATTTGGCCAACATCAAGCCTATGATAGACAGCGCATCGGTGTTTATTAGATCTTCTTGGTTTTTATCATGTTCGTGAGATAAATAGCGCAGTAAACACAAGCATCCGGCCAAGGGATGTTGAATCATTTTCCATTCTGCATACGAGCTAGAGGAAAGAATCTCCCAATCTGATAATTCTTCTGTGGTTGGGGTTTTCAAGCTGTCCCCGTTTTCTGTTTGATCTGTCACCAAAACGAAATCACCTTTCCTTTTGGTCAGCTGCTTGAGAATCGGTAGAATAGCCTGAACACCCCCAATACTGTTTATTGTGTCTTGGATTTTGACTGTTCGACAATGATGGGCTAGAACCGAGCCATTAAAACGCCCACTTGGAATCAAATCTGTGCAAACTCCGCCACAGCAAGCCGCTGCTGAATAACAAAATACAAATCTGGATGTCAGCTCGAGTATTTCGTTGTCTTGTGAGAAAATCGATGCGAAATTCGGACCTAAATGTTTATTTTAACCATCTAATTCTGAAAATGAAATGAAAAACAAACCTGCTTCGAATATTACTTTCAGACTTGTTGTCGGATCTGCCAGCAAGACAGCACCTATTTGCCCGTTGAGGCAAACTTGCTCGCCGAAGATGTTCTCTTGCATTCCTATTGGAAAATTCTTCACATTCGGGTCGAATGAGCTTGTGTTTCTCAGCGGTAGAGTGAAGTAGTTTGGAACCTTTTGGCGATCCAAGTTGAAAGAGTTTCAATGCGTGTTGATATTTTTCGAATGATGATACTCACGTGAGAAGCTAGTTGTGGGAAAAATGTCCGTTCAATAATATTTGGTAGCATACTTTTTGTGCCGCTATCATGCGACATTGAGTGTTGAATTTTCTCAGAAGCAGATGGTTTTGGGACTTGAAAGGCTGAACCGATCGCACAGTAGGAAAAAGGCTAAAATGAAAGAATGCAATATTAATAACTAATTCTGACAGTTCTAATGCAAAAGTTCACCTCATTTATCGGTTGCGATTTTAAAGTTGCACTTAATTTCTGTATAAAATCCACGTAAATATTAATTTGGCTATAGGAGAAAGGACGTTTCGGTGGTGTTAATGATATGGTGATAAAATGCCATCTGTAACAACATTATACATATATTAATACACAAATACAACAAATGACATTTTTCTCTAAACTACCTTCCATCTAATAACGTTTTAGATAAAACTGATGATGTGAGATATTCGCGTTTGGTGAGAGCGGCGACAACAAGTGTGCCATTTTGTTGGATAAAAGCTTCAAACCCGGTTTCGTGGTAAGTTGTCAGTCTACAATATAAAGTACAATAAAATAATATGCAGCAACCTTTGAATTAGAAGAAAAGTACTGAGGAGCACGTACCTCTCAGTATTTTTTCTTTATATTTCAAAAATAAAAAAATTAAACTTACGTGAACAGCATGCGTCGTCTTGATTTATTCGCCGATTCACCGTGCTGCTCGTTGTCGATATCTTTATCTAGTCTTAGTAGTATATGAAATGTAAAACCGAATGAGCCGGATACAGTCCAATTTTTGATATCTGGCACAATAATTCCATCTTCTGGACTTTGTATGTCTAAAAACTCAGTACATGTATTGGCCCAGTTCAAGTTGTGTAAAGATATTGCAACGAGTGTCTGTAAAATATATTTGCAGGATGTAAATGAGGTCTGCTGATGATGTTGCAGTATATAATCACCTGAAATAGTTGTTTGCTTTGCGGAAACTCGGTTTTGTCGCGAAGCAACCATAGCATTTGTTTTAGTTCGACAGGAGTTATACTATGTTTGGCTAATTCTTCAATCAGTTTTATAAGGTTTTGTGTGCTCGATTGCGATAGTTTATTGAAATCAAGAAGCCGTTGGCAAACCACTTTGATTATACGCTCTTCGCACGCAACAGATTTACTATATTGGTAGGAGAAAAATAATTTAAATGAAAATGGAGTGTTTTAAAAATTATTCTACTTTTTATCTTACTCATTAACGTAAAGATTACAATTATATTTCAATTAAGCTGTTAACATTTTATTCTACGACTCAATTGTTTTTGGGTTTTGAATCTATAAAATTCACGAAAGATTTTGTATCTGCAGGTCCTATTTGCTGTTGCCTTTGCAGTTTTCATCAGATTTAATAATGATTATGTGGTTTGAAGTGTCTAGTCTAACTATATAGCAAACAAGGACGACATTTTTTCAACCTGCTGACTCTCTAAAAGATGGTTACGATTCAAATTAAATCAAAAATTTTAACCAAATTGCTCAAAATATATTCAGATAAGTTTGAGCGTTCAGAAAAGCCCTAAAGAGACTGCCTGTTAGCTAAGAAGTATGATGTTTTGAAAATTCTTTTTAGACAACTACATGACTCATACTAAGCACCGGCACATTCTAGCTTGAACGCTCTCTCGATACGTTTCTGTTTGGATATTTTCAGTTTCAGCGTAGCTCAGTGAATAAAATACAATTATCATAGCAGAACTTACTGCAAATGCAACAGAGCACCAGGCTCGCCAGGAAATTAGTTTCACTAGTGATAGTTTCTTATTATGATTACGACTTTTCGAAGCGCGATTGTGGAGCGCTTTTCCCAAGTGGCATTTAGTATTAGCAGTGCTGGACAGTAAAATAAATCAAAACTTCACACATTAGTTTTAAAATAATATGAGTAGATATTTTGCTGATTTTTTTCAAAAGCACTTTAGTGCAGATTTCTCGATGTGGGCCCTCTTGAGTTAGGGTTTCATCTTGCTTAGCATAGAGCGAGAAAGTGGCAGAGAATTGCCAAACTGAAGACCAACTAATTAGGACTCTGAAAGATCAACTTGACGAGCTTAGAAAGGATAAAAATTGAACGGAGCATGTAACAACAAAACTGGACGATATTTTTCGATTTAAACAGACTCAAATTAGCATAGACGAGCCAACAGTGAGCTTAAGGAGCGCAACAATGAGCTGCTTTGCATATTCAGGAAGATATAAGGTATAAAATAAAAACATAAAACCCCAAGCAATTGGAAATGCAGAAACTCCCTATCAGACTTTAAGTATTTCACACATACTACAAAACCACTCGTATAATAAGCTAATGAGTATTATAACCCTACAAAAGTATGAAATCTTCTTGTCACTTACCACACATAATTACAAGCACAGCCTTTCAAAAGTAGATTACTCATATAATTTTGATCTTTTGTATTCATTTGCGGTATCCATTCTATTAATTTCGTCAAAACTTCAGGAATTAAAATTCTATCAATATTACTATCAAATGCTAAGTCGAAGCAAATTTTTAGTAACTTTTCAGTTGGCTTGCCAGATGATTTCAGTCCATCGAATATTTTCTCCAGTCGATCAGGCGCTCTTAGAATTTGTATGACTTTTTTTGATATGCGACTAGTTAAACAAAGTGCGTTGATAATACTAAATCCGAGATTTTGATGATCGATTGTCCAATCCTGTAATGGATAAATTCAAAGCATATTTTCAGGCACATGTTTTTTTTTTCTAGTTTCAAGTAAAAAGTTGAAAAATTATACGAACATTTTTTTTTCTTAGCAAATACAAAAAATGCATAAAATAAAAAATCTCACCTTGACTCGACTCAGAATCGAAATTAAAATTTCGATAATATTTGTTTCGATAAGTGCATTACAGATCTGATGCCGACTTTCTGTATCTGAAATGAAATCATGAACAGTATCGACGAGAGCAACTAGCCCATTCACATCCACAACAAAATCTGATGAATCGCTGGCGATCTCAAACGGCTCGTCGCTCGCATTTTCTGGACGAAAATGTGTTGTTTTCAATAATTCTAGTATGGCATCACAGTATTGCTGGATAATTGTAACAAGCTCTATTTGGCGCTAAAATTGTGATAGCTTGATTAAACCGCTAGCTTTTGTAAAATCTTTGAAATTCTTACTTCTTCTGGACTAGATCTCTGCAAAACTATCATCATAAGACAGCAACATTTCAGAGCTGCTTGTCGAATGTCACTGCTACATTCCCATTTTGATATAAGTTTAATAATTACTGAGACTGTGGCGGGACATATTGCACGCATACCATTTCGCTGAAGAGTTTTAATAAAAATCAATTTTATAATATTGAAGAGTAGAAAGATATCATATGGCGAGGATATACTTGCAATAACACTGTGCATATATGTAACACAAAATTCATAACAGGAAAGTTTCATTAACATCAAAACAATTATGTTTTTTTGTGCATTATTATTATGATTCATGCGAAAAATGATAAAGTTTAATTTTAAATATCAGGCATCGAAAAAGTGTAGCATGCAGGAATTTGAATACTTTACCTCGTTCTTATTAATTTTGAAGATAATTTGGAGTTTATCCTAATTATTTTTCAAGCGTATGGATTATTTCATTTAAATCAATTTTAAAGAGTACTTGACCTTGAGGCGATATTTTAGAAAATTTGAACGTAAATAATATTAATGTGTAGGTGATATGTTAGGTGACAGTAATAAATGCTTATTTATTATTTGGTGAAATTGAGTGCAGTTTGTTTAGTAAAAATACCGAAAATACTAGATACTACAATATACCACACATAAGTATGGTGACGAGCTTTAAACTGGATGTCAGTAGTTATCTCATTCTTAAGCACCCCACGAAGAAAAAGTATTATTAATATTTTCTGGATTTGAGTTTGAAAAATGCTACATATTTTTATATTAATTATCCATTTCACTATTATAATTTTTTCATAGTTTTCAGTTTGTATTTATAATATTAGTTTTTATATTTTAAATTTACTTTTATTAGACAACTTAAGAGTTCCCTTGGAAGGTAGTGCACGAACATTGAAACAATTTTTTACAAGACTGGACTGACATACTCGATGTCTTATAAGGATAATTCTAATCTATCATAGTCATCATAAGAGGATTTTTCCGAAATATTATTTAAATTATTCACCAAGTAAGGAATAAATTACATAGAAATACCAAACAAAATAGAAAAGTAAAGAATAAAATACAAATCAATAACAAATATCAAATAAATTTCAAATAGCTCAAAATTACGGGGGGGTGAATGGCCTTGAACAATAACACCTCTAGCGACGCCAAATGTGAAGCAACCCGATGTAACCTTTGTTTTGAATGCAAACAAAAGTTTTAGCATTAAGTTCAAATGACCCAGTGGAAATTCATAAGGGATTACTCTCAGGTCGAAAAGTTAAAATTGCTTTTCTATGAACTCCAGACAGGAGATTTTAGAAGTTTGGTTTCAAATAATACAGGCATATTTGAATATAAAGCGTGCAAGCAAAGTGTCCAAGGATCTTGTGACCCACAAGTAAAAATGGCATGTCGTTCAATGATTCCAAGCTGTTTATTCGCACGAGATAGGATTTTGTCATAGTGCAAGGATTTAGGAAATAAGTGTATCTGATTTAAAGACTTAATAAAAAATAAGATATTCGATTTAGATGTTTGACAGGACATCACATATATCAGAAATGAATATATTAAAAAGAAGTGGGCCTAGATGTGATGCAGCAGAGGTAGCAAACGCATTTTTCGATTGTAAAGTTTAGAATTTAGGAACTTAAATAAAGATCCGATGAGTCCGAATCTCTGCAGCTTTAAAATCAAGGAAGAATAGTCAACTTTGTCAAAAGCTATATCGAAGTCAGTAGCGAATGCTTCACTTTGGTATCTTTTTTTCATTTTACATAGAACGTTCGCCACTAGAACTTTGAAATTCATGGTAGTTGAGCAATCTTTTCTTAAAGCCATACTGTGATTCACCAAGTGAAGAAAGTTTACCGCATAGAACGTTTTCAAAAAGTTTGAAGATTCAATTACCAAAATTGTATGGATTTCCAAGGAGCCATTTTTTGAATATGGGTGTGAGATATGAAAGTTTGCATCAGGATGGGAAAATTCTGGATGAAAGTGGCTTATTAGAGAATATATGCAGCGAAGCTATTAGCTGTTCTACACACTTACGCAGGATATTCGAATGAACAAGCTAGAAAATAGCTTTTTGTTTTCTTCACGTGATATTTCTATGCGATTCAGAGGTAGAAACGTATGTGTTAGATGATTCTGGTGCATTAAATACCTTTTGAAAACTCTTTATCAATAGGGTAAATATCTTTTAGTAGAAGAGGTGATACAATTAAGGAACATCGACAACAGATTTTGGCTTCACATTAACTAAATCAAAGAATTTTCTCAAATTGCGGATTATATTTTCGTGGGTCTCTTGATGTATCAGAAGCTTCGTGAGACTTTGCTAAATATAACTTTTGCAACTTCATTATATTTTCCAAGAATACGGGACTAATGCCAATATTTTTTTTAGCTTATAAAGTTTGTTCTTACGATTTTGTATGTTCCCGAGATCCTCGTCAAGTCGTGGTTCAGACAACTTTTTCTCTTATTTTATCTTGGGGGTATATCTTTCAACGGCAAGAAATACCATATTATGAAGGTAGCCGTAATCGTTCGACTAAATTCTGTTGGCACACTGAAAATAATGGTTTAGACCTCATTCTGCTTTTAAGGATGTTTCAAATAAATTCTGATAAGTAGCTTACATTCAAAATTGAAACACTAGAGGATTTATGAAACTAGTTGTGTCTGAAACTCTACTAAAATATTGATATCGTAGTGAGAAAATTTCTAGGCTGAACCTTATTAGTGACTGACACGAACTACAAAAAAATTTCAAACTAACAAGACGCCTCTACGTTTTAGGATGATTTCAGTTGAGCAATAAAGTTTCGTAATGATTTTAGGAGTAATAAATTGCAGTTTGAAACTGGCTTCGTAGTTAAAAAACAAAGCAGATTTTGTAAAATATGAATCGGAACATCCGAAGTTCATTCGTGTTAAGGTTCTCCTATCATTTTAGGATATTTTTTGAGCTTTGGAATTATAATAAAAAGGTAGCCATGTCAAATAGTCTAAAATGTATTTTTTATGTGTTATAAGCTAACTTCAACATTTTTTTAAAGATGGTTTGAAAGCATAATTTAAATTTAGTTTAAATTTTAAACGGAGGGATACAACTCGTAATATTTTTGTTGTTGATAATTTGAATAAATTTTTAGGTGCTTGGCTTTGCAGCTATCGCCAGTTGGATACATTTAGTATAGCTTATTCATCATAATAAATGCACTGCTAGTGACTTTAATGTACTAGAGAAAGCCATAAACATTTAACAGCTGAACGCATGACTAACTTCCAAAAAACATAGCTACTATTGTCAAAAAAACTACATTTCATGCGCAACAGTTTTTGGATTAATGCCATATTTTCTTGCAATATTGCAGTTAAAATTAGTATCTGCTTTATACAGAATAACGTAGACTTGAACCGTAGACTGATATACTTGAATCATAATTAAAAGTTTACGTTTAAATACCAATTCAAAAAGCAGAGAAAAAAACAGTGAAGCAAGTTGTGAATGAAGCATAACATTTGAGGTATGTCAGACTGAACACATTCGATGTTTTCATCAGCACATCATGCTGAAAGTCGCTCTGGCGTTTACATTACACTTTTTACGACGTTCACTAAAACTGAGGAATGCTATTTTTCGGAACCGTTATTTCATAAATCACATTAAGCTTACGATATCGGTTTGAATTGCGTATTTATTGGACAGACTTGATATGCATCAAAATAGAGATACGGTTAATTACTTTAGTTTTTTAATATGAACTACGTCTCAAACTAGTATCAATAGAATAAAACCTAAACTTGAAAGAAATTATTAGTAACAATTTTTAAAACTTAAGAAGATTGCTTCTATTGAAACACATTACACAAGACTTACTTAACATAATAAAAGTTACTCGGAGATGTCGAATTATGTGGTGCATTACTCAATCGATTTCCTACTCTTGCAATTAATATTATCTAATATAAACAAGTCTAAATTATATCATCCAATTGAGTGGTGTTTTATCGACATTATTAGCAGAGCAGAAATTGTTAGTTTCTGTTAAAAGTAGTTCAGACACAAAATTCGTAAATTAAAATGCAAGAATAAGAAAATACTAAAACTAACACAAGTTGTGACTGCAGAAAAAGATGCATAGCTAGTAATTTCTACATCTGATTTTCTTTTTATAACATACATTTAAATCGTTTTCGAAAATCGTTTGGCGATCAAAGAACTTCTGTAGTAATATTATATTTTCGGCGGGGGTGTATTGGCTTTGATAAATTTGTGATTTTGAAATAAAGTAGCCTTCAATGAAGGTAAAATCTGAAATAGTATTGCTTGGACTATCGTTTGTTAAAACCAAAAATAGAGACAACATATTTTAAATCAACCACAATCTAAAACACCAACCTAAAACATACACTAATTTAAAAAAAAAATTCAATTCAAATCATTAACCTTGAAATCAACTTTCTGTAACCATTTTGGATACACGACCCTAAACGACATAGTCCGGGAGCCAGCGACATATTTTGGCGACTCATTTCATCGTCGATCAAAGTATGTAATTATCCTCAATAAGATCTAGTTAGTAACGAAAATCGACCACTTACAACCAATTAGCGGGACAACGTTTACTGAGAGCATCAACAATATGTAATAAACAATAGAAAAAAACCTCATATAATCGTCGTTCATATTTGGAGGAGTTGTCAATTGACATCAGACAAAGTCGAAAAACGACCACTTACATTTGTTTGGCGGGACAATCAACCACTTACAAGCGTGCAAACGTGCAAAAAAATTACAAAAATTGACTTATTTCATCGTTGCTCAAATTTGACATGGTTACTGAGGATCATGTTGCATATGTAAAAATACTGTACTTACAGTCGATTCGTGGGACAAACCTACTTTAAGCGATCATCAAAGTCGCCGCTGCAAGAGTCACTCACTTGCAGTTTGAACGTTCAATTGCGCGCACGTGCTGTTAAATATATTTGGATGGTCTCACACGCGTTTGTCGTGTCCATCACACGAGGAATCTGACACAAAAATCGTTTTTCACGCGTGTAAAATCAAGGACAAATCTAACATCGTCATTCAATGCTCAGATACCAATATTTTGGTTATAATGCTCGGTAACATGCAACGCGTCAGCGAGAACGTTAAAATTTGGTTTCACGTTGGCGTAAAAAAATAATGAAAGGTTCATCAACGTAACTGAAATGTACACGAAATTAGGTCCAGAGTTGTGTTCGGCACTTCCACCGTTTCATGCCTTCACAGGATGCGACTTTAATCCTTCTTTGTACAGAAAAGGGAAAGTGAAACCATTAACTATTTTGCGGAGCAGCGAAGAGTACTTGAGAGCTTTTTCAGATATGTCAAAGTATCCCGATTGCGACTTTGCGGCGATATTGTCGATTGTAGAGAAATATGTTTGTCATTTGTACGACAGGAAAAAACAACGGAAGTTTATAAGGTACGAGTAAAAACGTTTTTAAAGGCTTACAAATGCAAAGAAAACGAGCAAACACTCAACATCAATGTAAGAAACTTCGATGGATCGAGCCTTCCTCCATGCAAATCGGAAATCGTTCAGCATACCCTAAGGTCCGCTTATATCGGGGAAAATGTGGAGCAACTCCTACTCACAAAACATCATGGATTTGGCACCAGAGGACTGGATGGCAAAGAAAAGGGGACAAATTTGACTTCAAATGGTTTCAGAGTGAATAGTTGCCAAACATCGTCGAAGACATTGTACTCAAGAAAGAAGGTGAAGAAAAAAATCCAGACGGCGAAACTTTGCCAGGTACACAATAGCAATTACAATAATAGTAAAATATTCAAGGTGCACACAATATTTTATGTGCCAGTGGTAGAAAACGCGAGCTTTCTGTCTGCCGGACCTTGGAAATTCCGAGTACGATCAAGATTCTTCCGATGAAAGCGATGAAAATTGGTATATGAAAATTTTATTAAGTCACGAATAAATTTGGTAAATATCTACTTTTTTACCAATTTCATACTCATTTTCTCAAATTTCGTTTTCGTGTATAAATTTATGATTGAAGTAATGTTCTGCTTCACAAAACATGGCATGATCGCTTAAGGGGGGGAGTAGGGTTTTTAAATTAATTTTTTGTCGATTTTATTTTTTATTGCAAAGGAATGACTAATATCTCATGAATGCTGTGTCTAAATTTCAAGTCGATCAGAGCAAAATTGACGAAGCTATGACTATTTTTATACCTGTCGGATTTTTATACCAACCTGACTCGAGCGCGCTATTGTTACCAAAAGCTACCCCTATCTATAAAACAGAGTACAAACGTTTTAACTTTAGTCAATAATAACTTTATATTATATTATTTATAACTTTAGTCAATGTAGAGTATATAATTTAGTGTGGCAGTAAACGTTCTATCAAGCAGTACACGCACTTTCCGATTTTCGCATCATTTTAGCTCCATTATCGTTCAGTTTTGTGCTAAAATATTGCTAAAATGCCGAAAAAAGTTACAAGATCTGATAGAGCAACAACTAGTGCGAGATTATATCGACCTAAAAAATTTGTATTAGTCTTTTCAACAATTGCAACGGTATTTAAATGCATAAAATGTGATGGAAAAATAAATTTTCATTCGACTAAAAAAGAAGGCCGACTAAAAAAGAAGCAAACAAAAGAAGGCAGGATTCATCATAGACAGGAGCAACAAGATGCTCTAGATATTGTGGATAATAGCAACATCCTTTGTGGACATGACACTGATGATTCAGTGTGAAGTAAGCCGATAGATCTCGCTTATGAACGTTTCATCCCAAATTTTTTAGTGTTCAAAACTTTAAATCGTTTTTCCCACAACTCACGTTTTCAAAATCGGTGCCCATCATAACTCCAAAACTACTGCACCGATCCTTTTGAAATTTTGAACACTATTTTTCTACATAATTTACGAGGTAACGCTGGAGAGTTTTTTTTCGAATTTGTTTATATTTTTAACTTTATAATAACAAATTAACCGATTTTTTTTTGCAAAAAATCGCGTTTTTTCGTTCAAAATGCTCCCAAAAAGTGAAAAATTTGAATTTCAAAAAAACCCTCCCAGCGTTACCTGGGCAAAGCGATTATCTAACGAAATACGTTTGATTTTAGGATTTCAGATGATTCGGCACCGAGTTATGATGGGCACCGCAATTCACCTTTTTTCCGAGACGCTCCAGAAGAATTGCTGCCATTGTCGTATTTTTTAATATTTTTTCATGAAAATTTCGCAAAATATTCTTCAAATGTTATACTATAATGTACCATTGGTTTTAATAAAAAGATTTTGACTGTTTCATCTAAAAAAATCACAAAAATGTGCCTTTTTTTTACACGAATTAACCCTACTCACCCCTTAAAGTAGGTTTGTCCCGCGAATCGATTGTAAGCACAGTATTTTTACATGCGCAATATGGTTGTCTGTAAACATGTAGAATTTGAGCAACGATGAAAAAAGTCAATTTTTGAAAAAAATGTTGCACGATTGCGCGCTTGTAAGTGGTTGATTATCCCGCCAAACAAATGTAAGTGGTCGTTTTTTGACATCGTCTGATATCACTTGGTAGCCCCTCAAAATATAAATGGCGATGATGAGTTATTTTGCGTACTGTTTCTTACATGTTGTCAACGCTTCTGACACCAAAAGGTCTCGAGGTGCGATGTAAGTGGTCAGTTTCTGTGATAAGCACAAACAAATTGAAGACCCTGATATACTTTCATTGACGATGAAATCGGCATATTTTTATTGTCGCTGGCTCCCGGACTAACAGTACATTCAATTTTAAGCGTTAATTCATGCAATAATAAAATCAACATTAGTTGTTTTGTTAGAAAGCGAAACTTCAAACAAGTGTTAGAAACTTCATGCAGATTCCAAAGCATAAACACACAAAATAGAACACTATTCAGAGACAGAAAAGAAATATAATAGGACACTCACCAAATTATCACAGTTAATATTATTTATCCTTTCACCAGAGCTAGTTGACACACATTGCATGGATGTTAAGGATTTCTGTAAATTTTACTCTCAATTTGTAGAAATAACAATATTTTTGTTCCTTAGTTCTAACACTATAATTTGCCTTAGTACTCATATGATAGAATTTTTTGAAATTATGATATCAAATGGCTCAAGTACGAGACAGGACAAAGTAAAAATAGGAAGATGTAGGCAATAATAAATTAAATCGCTATTAAAGCGTCTTATCTAAAGGAAATTATATTTTATTATTAGAAAATAAACACTTTGATTGTAAGAGAAAATTGATTTTTCTATACCTGTGATCCAGCTATGATTGAACTTAAAGCGTCAACAAGATTTGTTCCGATTTTTGGATACTGAAGAATATTGTTTGATTGAAAGCAATCTACGATGGATGAATAGAAACGGAATTTGGAAGTCAACTTTTACAAATCAAAATTTTTTTTGTACGAAAATTATAAACTTCTACTTTGCTTACCGTATATAAATGGGACGATTTCTACGTGCGTTATGTTTGGTTTGTAGGCAAGCGACCGATACTCAGCAAAATCACCTCGTAAAAAATTTCTCCAAGTAAAGTAAGGATCGTAGATTACTTCAAGTAGATTGGAGAATTTAGTGAACATTTCAATTTCGGTGCTTGTAAGTTTTTCATTCGCTTTGACCTGAATGAAAAAGTATCGCTGTTTTAGAGCTTTGCAGTGGTTTTTTAGTTAAATCTTACCTTTTGATAGATTTTCGTCAAAATTGCTATTAGGTTTGCTATATAATCATATTTTGCTACAGTACTAATATTGTCAAAATGTCTACAAATTATCACTAAACATTCCACTAACATACATGTTTCATACAGTTTATCGTCGGGAAGGGAATCCTACGAGCAACAGAATGTTAGTCTGATTTTGTAGAAAATTTTAACAAATCGTACCCTTTCGATTTCATCACGGGCAATTATAATGAATTTTCCGATTGCCGGAAGTAGTTCGTCTGGAAGTCGACTTAGAAGCGGGCCACTATCAGGTTTTATTGTCGACCATTTCGGTGCATTGGTAAAATCAATTTGAAGTTGACTTTTCCAAATAGTTACGAATCCAGAGATGAATTGGCGGAAGTATGGCTCATCATTCTGAAAATAGAGAGGCATGTTTTATTATTTGCGGATTGATTGGGAGCTACAATATTTTTTAAGAAAATAGATAGTTTATGTAGGGTATTTGACCAAATATATATCTAAGTTTTTATAAAGACATATACAGTATCCCGCCATTGAATTATGACCGATCAGAAAATTTTAGAAAATTTTGCTTTTCCTTAAATAAAGCAGAGGAAATTCATTTTTTTTTATTTTACAATAACATATATTTATTGGTACCTGGTTGCTTTAATAATAAAAAAATAAATTTTGATTGAATTTTAATATTTTGTGCTTCCTCCTTTGGCCTGTATTGCTGCTTGTATTCTACTAGGAATGCTTTCTACACATTTGTTTATCATTTGTCGCATTCGATCGTCGTTTTTCCACACTTCTTCGATATTTTTCTTCAATGCAGCGATTGTGTTGTTTTTCCAGCTATACACCTTTGATTTTAAATAGGTCCAACAATTTTCAATGGAATTGAAATCAGGTGAATTGCCACGCCAAGGTAAAACCTCCAATTCTAGGGAACTTAAACAATCCATGCTAGCTCTCGATGTATGGCATGGAGCACCGTCTTGCATGAAGATGTATTCCACCTTGGGATGTTCTAAGGTATCCAAATATGGCAAAAGAACATCCCTCAGCACGTCTATATACTGTTTAGAGCGCATTGTTCCCTCAACGTAATAGATTGGGCCCGGATCTTCAGCTATAATGCAGCTCCAAATCATCACTGAGGGCGGATGTTTAACTGTCCGAACCACACAATCTTCTGAATATCTCTCGTGGGGCCTCCTTCGAAATTATATTATAATAAAATATTATAATATATTATAATTATAATATAATAAAATTATTATAAATAAGATAACCTAGAAGAAAATTAGTTTTAGAAAAGTTAAATGATTCGTGAGGCTGTCTCTTCCTATGACATATGAAATGAGATATGCTAAACAAAGGAATTTACTTTATTCCAGTATTCACTCCCGTAGCTGTTGTGAATTTTCGCCCAATATAGTCTTCGATTGCGCATAGCTTTGGTTAATTTTGGTTTTTTTGCGGGCCGCCTACATGAAAGGTTGTTTTCCTTGAATCGCCGTTCCAAAGTTCTCAGCGATATTCTGACGCCAGCTTCCTTCAGATCCTTCAAAATAGCTCTAGCTGGTGCGTTGCGCTCCAGCAGAGCATTCTGCATGATTCTTCTATCCGTTCTCGGTGTTGTTCTTCTTTGTCCGCGGCTATTTCCTCGTTTGTTCCCAGGGACCGTTGTTGAATCGGTTGAGCTACGCACAGTTTTGGCAATGTTTACCTCGAAGGATTTCAAAATTTCTACAATTTTGGCAATTTCGGCATAGCTTGACTTCTTTTCATTCAATAAAGCAACAACTTGCGCTTTTTTCTGACAAAATATCAGCCTTTTTACCCATATTGTCTAAATTATACCACTGACTTAGTAATAATAGTAACTTCACTTCCCAATTTTCCTAAACTTCCAATGTCATTTACTTGAATTTCACTCACTCACAGATTTCTACTTGTTTTTTTTTCACTTTGAATATTTATAACTTTGATAGCTATTTGGAACACGCTTCAAACTTAAAATGATAAAGAATGCACTTTTGCACTTATTTATAATTACTGTTTTGTTTGAACATCTGGGAATTTCGGATTACCCATTTTATAGCTTACAGGTATAGGGAATACCCAACAGATACATAACCACCCCTTTACCGAGAAAAAATAGCAAAAATGACACTCAGTGCTCATAAAATTATCAAAATTCTTCAGAAATGCAATCGGTCATAATTCAATGGCGGGGTACTGTATATATTATTTAATGTAGACCTTTCACTTTTGCTATTGCTATCTTTGCTTTGCATTAGTTTTAAAGCATCGTGAATTTACTCATTCATTTATTACGTTTAGTACATTTTCTTGTTTTGGTTTATAATATTATTTTGGAATTAAATCAACTGTTAATAGTTAGATTTATGTTTATTAAATATACTACAAGCTGTACAAAATATTTATGGCAGATGAATTAAAATATAGTTGTTGCAAACCTTAACAACTATGTTAATCTGCTTGGGTGAATGAGTTTAAGTACAGGGTTGTTTTTAATACGGGCATAACAATCTTGTATTTAAATAAAACAGAATAATTGAGATATGGACCTGAAATTTATTTCAAGTGTAGTCACATGTTACATTTAAGTACTGAATTCAGACGACTACTGCAAGCACGTTTGCATCGATGGATTCTTTGGAGCCAATTTCCTATCACTCTTAGTGGGAACCTAGCGCACACATAGGGTTAAACATTTTCAATACGTTATTACATGCATGTTTGAGGTACGTTCAGAATTAATTTCGCATACTTGATTTTTTTGAAAATTTATTTGTTTATAGAATTACAACGACCCCTAAAATATAACTTCAAATAAAGAATAACGCTTCGAGATGGAAATTGAGAATAAATCCTGTCTAGTTTATTCTCATTTTCTATCTCGAGATGTTATTGGTTAGCGCTGTGAACCCATTTTTGAAAAAGGCTGGACATTTATCTGAGACAAAAGGGCTGTGTCATCGGCAAATAAACTGATAATGCAGTTTTGGTGCGATGAGATGTATAAGAATATGTTGAATAAAATGGAGCTGAACGCAGAGCCTTGGAGAGCAGCAGCTGGAATTGAGTATACAGTCATGAACAAAAGTCTACGTACCCCCCAATATCTGAGCATTTCTCTCAGTTTGTATAATCCTAATTCTAAGCATTCACAGCAAAAACATGTATTCACTTAATTTAAGCTTAAATATAAGTTAATATTTGAACTATTTCTATCGAAGCAATAATAAGAGGGATATAAATGAAATCTTCACACCCAAAATGAAACAAAAGTCTACGTACAGCTTAACGTGTGTTTAAATAATTTTCATTGCATATGTTTTCATTGAATGGTGATATTTGTATTAGATTCAAGAGCTGACTTAACAAGTAATTGAAGTTGACAAGTAATTGTCAATTTATTTAAAGTGATCATGGCTCCGATTAAAAAAGAGATTTCTGATGACGTTAGAAAATTAATTGTGAACCTTAGCAAAGAAGGGCGATCTTATCGTGAAATTAGTGAAATAGTAAAAAAACCGCGTTCAAGTGTTCAAACTGTAATTTTAAATTACCAGAAGACAAAATCATTTCAAAACAAACTCAGGAGTGGAAGACCGCGAAAGCTGACCGACCGTGAAGAGAGAAGGGTACTCGCAGAAATACAAAATAATCCTCGTACGTCGTCAAAATTACTAGCTGAAGGCATCAAGGAGGTTAAGGGCAAACACTTACACCCTATTACTGTGCGCAGAATAAATGTATATAAATAATAATTTTTAAATGAATATATATATTTTGGACGTGATATGAAATAAGTTTATTGTTTTCATTATTCCTTATCATTTTTGTTGACATCAGGCGTTCAGTTCAATATTTTTCACGAAAATTGCAGGCGTACGTAGACTTAAGTTCATGACTGTATATTTACATGAAAATTAAAATATCAACATTGGAAAATTAGGAATTTGCATTTTGAGACCAAGCCTTGTTGCGAAACAGTGCCCGATTCCCGGCAGTCACGTACAAGCATAGGCAGCGTAATGCAGCATGAAGCGATCAAATGCAATACATTGCACCCAACAGCGATCGCTTGATGCATTTGATTGCTGCTGCGTTGGCGAGAACGGTCTTTTTCGATTACGCCACAGACTGGCTGGTTGAAGACGGTAGTGGAGGAGTTTTTATTCTAACCGCTGGTTACTGCGGAAGCTGTCGCCATAGAAGCAGTGCTGGCATTTTAGCATTTTCAATGCTAGATCTGGCATTATTGTTTCCAATACGGCATTAAAAATTCGGAGTTAGCATCTAGCATTATTTTTAGCATTTAAATTTAGATTTAGGAATAATCTGGCACTCATCTATTTTCAATCCTGCCCATCAAATTTTTCTCAATAATAACTCTGTTCGTGCACTTTCAGTTGCGTTCATGGACTGCAACTTCCTGAATCAAATTCATGAAAAGTACAAAAATGCTCGAATGGCATTTCCATAGAAGTGACAACCAGAGATGACAGATGTTTGATTTTGAAATGATGGTGGTTATAAAAGGTCTGTTTCCGTACTTGAATCTATTATAATATATTAAAATAGATTCGCAGCAAGTCGTTTCCGTACTTTTGCTGCAAGCCAAATGCAAGCCAAATTTTGCAGCAAAAAGAAGCCAGCTGCCAAATTCTGTTACTGCTGCATTTTGCTGAAAGTACGGAAACAGACCTAAAGCCAATTTAGGCAGTAATAAAGTGTCTCCACAATAATATTCAACTTTCATAATAACATTGCACGAAAAATCTGTTGCTTGCTGCGCATTTTTGAAAATACGTATTTGCCCCACACCGTTTGACACTTTTCAGGTTGTCGCAAAAGCTCAGATTCAATCCTCTTCTATGAAAGAGGGAAAGTTTTCAAACAGCGTACAAAACCGACGTCATGGTAATGCATAGAGTACGTGAATAGACCTAAGATTTCAAAACATGATGTAATGCTGCCGCATTTGAGCAAATATGCACTTCAGGCTAGAGTATTCTGAAAATTTCAACTGTAAACCTAACTCCAGGGAAAGAAACCGTTATCGACTGATCAATTCCTGCTGCATACTCTCCCGCTACCGATGAATTCGCTACAGACCTATCGCAGCCAAAAGTACATTAGAACTAGTACTACACCTTTGTGCTTTCAAGAGAACAACGGATATATAGTCGATCTTTTATTCTTTGTCTACGATTTCCGGGAAATCCCAGTGCTAGTGACAAGTGCTATTAACGTTGCAGAAAAAGTGAAATAAAATGAAAAGGTTGATAGTTCAATATTAAGGCAATTTTGGATTGCATCAAATATGACAAATTTAGGTTTCTCGTTCCATTCGTGATGATGCTAAAAATTAATGATGTGGTCCAATTTACCTCAAACTCTCAGAAGCCTCGAACATCTAAAAGTTCAAGTTTACCAAAGTATGTGCATTCTAATTATATATTTTTTCTGAATAATATCAATCAATAGTTTTTTAGGGCTTCAAATGCAAGCAATCGCACGGATAACGATGGAGAAAAATCTACGTCATTTAAATAATTGTCGCTGTTTCGATTGTGAGATTCCAAATGATGTTTTGAAAATATTGGTAGAAATGAGCTTTACCCAAGAGAAGAAGATTTAGATGCACGAGAAACTGACAGGTCTGCAATAGATATAGAATCATCTTGAGATGTAAATTTGAAGCTCTTACTTTGTTTTTATTACATAAATTTATATATTGTTTTCATATCGAATCATGCTTATTTTAATCAAATAAGAAAGCCTTATTTAGCATTCTAATTTCACAGGATCTGGCATTATTCAGCATTAAATTAAATCGAATCTGGCATTATTCGAAAAAAAAAATGGCAGCACTGCATAGAAGGTTAGAAGAGAAAGGGTTGGACTTCAGTGTTTTTGGTGAAATACATTAAACAGTAATACAAGTCAATAAAATCCTACACGGAAAATTGAGCTAGTGCAATCAAAAGCAAATTCAAACTAGCAGAATAAATATCAAGAAGGCAATTGATTTTGATTACTTGACGGCAAAACACTTGGTGGGAGTTGGTTTTCGGCCGATGACAGTATTAGAATATTATGTTTGGTCAATTACGGGAGTGAGGATGATCAGCGAGAAAAGTGCATAAGCATGGTTTTTCATAAACCTCGAACTCAAAGTCAGAGTTCAACTGGCATTCGTTTTTTATGACTACCGGCATGATATTTGTCTTGGAAAAGTCTATTCACCAATGCTGTCGATTTAGGTGACTACGAACAAAGTAGCTGAAACTGATGCACACTTTAATTTACATTGCTGCTTTTACACTGGTCGTTGTTGCACTTACTGCAGTTATAAATTCACACAATTTAGGTGAAGATTATATTTCGAATTTGTGTATTTATAAAGTATTTGTAAGGTTAAAGTTAAGTTAACGGGTAAAGTTAAGTTAACGGGTTTTCAATACTCATTGTAGTTTCTACACTACATTGCAGCAATATTACCCCGTAAAAGAGAGAAAAATCACCAATTGGAAAGCTCCAGGTTTCATCAGCTGAAGCAGTTACCCTAGAAACCAGGGCTGTGGAGTCGGAGTCATGGCCCTGTACATTTTAAGCGGAGTCGGAGTCAAAATCGACTCCGCTTTATATACAGGGCCACGACTTCGACTCCACAGCCCAGCTGGAAATACCTGAATCGGTCAGTGAGTTAGAGGCATTAACAGATTCCAAAGAATCCAAATTTTAATAACGGACGAACACATTCTTTACGAACTACTTAAATAATCTACTTATATAAACATTTTTATATGAAAAGCAGAAAACCGAAAGAAATCAGAGATGAGTTAAATGAAGTCTTTTATGTTTGCATCATTCTCCGCTGTTTTTTTTTTTTTAATAAATGAATTTATACGTGGTCCCAGTAGTACAAAGTTTGAGCCACAATCAGCTCGACCAAAAGACGCTCCCACTGAGAAACGATTGATAAAACCCACGATATCGTTATGAAGATTCAAAGAGTGGATCTTCTTTAGATAATTAACATAACAAACATCTCAACAGAAATAGCTTATTCATGCGGATAGCTTATTCTTGCTTAAAAAATTGGGCATGAATAAGATATGCGCAAGATGGGTTTGATCACATTGGATCAAAAACGCAAACTCAGCAGTGTTTGGCTACGTTTAAGCATGA
Organism: Nemotelus pantherinus; assembly: GCA_963978885.1. NCBI lineage: Eukaryota > Metazoa > Arthropoda > Insecta > Diptera > Stratiomyidae > Nemotelus > Nemotelus pantherinus. The sequence goes on along the minus strand of OZ022263.1, from coordinate 50,675,667 downwards.
CCCAAAAGATTTGCTGGATCTATTCATAGCCGTTGATGAAACATTGATCGACGCAAGAATTTTTTCGTAAAATGAGGCACTTAAATTGGAAACTGAGGCCTATTTTGGAGAATTTGAGACAGGAATTTTTTTTTGAAACGCATTAAATTATTGTTGGGGTAATTGTATTGAATTAAAGGAAGACTACATTTGCAAATAATATAAAATTTGCCCGAAACATGTTCTTCTGTGTTGGATAACACACTCATTGAACTTTCCTCAAAACCGAAAACAAACCGCCAATGCAATACTCTGCATTGCAAATGGCCTACAAGACGACAGTGCAGACAAAACAAACGCCTTTGCGGACTCTTTGGAGAAACAAATTCCGGGACAATATCTCATTCGAGTACGACCTAGACTATAAAGTGAAGACTACATTGAACGAGCGGCCGAAAACTTTCTCAGATCTGAGCTTCGGAGGCTAAATCCGTTAAGATCTGCTGATCTTGGGCAAGTGGAGATTTGGATGAATGGACTAAACCGACGTAAATCACCTGAGATAGACAACATTAACAATATTTGACTGACACAAGTATTACAAACCTATAACTGGAGGCCAATCAGCCTCCTGCAAATCAATAGCCAAATTTTTGTCTTTTTTCGTATGAACGAGAAAATAGGACCATCTGAAATTCGATTTGTATAATAACGAATCATGGATGTTTTCTAAGGTTGGGATTGAGGAGGTATGAAAATTCAACTAAAGTGACTTTTAATCGAATGCCGATTGAATTAATAATACTTGACTAGAGCAAAGACCAGAACAAATAGCTGAAATTACATAGGAAAAACGTTTTGCATAAATGGAAACTTATTGCGAGACATGTTCAGATGAACATTGGATCGGTTTACATAATTTAATGTTTATTACACGCAATCCATAAATTCAACCGACTAATTATGATTTTACCGCTATTCTGATATTGTAAAAGTCGCTTTTTTCCATGGCTACATTATGAAACGCTCAAGATGATAAACAATCACCTTGCTGTGTTTAGAGAACGAAATATACAGCAAAAACAATGCCGCTTATCGGTAGACGTTGGTGAAATGCGGCCCGGGCGGTGATAAACCTGCAACTTTATCATACACAAATACCACAACCACAGCTAAACAATATCGTATAACCGACGAAACTGATTCAGATAAACCTCAGGGAGTTCCTGCAATCCAATTAGGAATATTGAATACAAAATAGCGCAATAGTTGCCTACATTTAATTTTTTTGGTTTGAGATAGTAGTTCAGTAATTTTAGGCAACTTTGCATCGGTTTTGCAGTGCAGACAACCGAATTACTCATCAGTTTGACTGAAATGTGATAATACATGTATTTGAGCAGATATGACCATGAGTACGGACAGTAAAAAATGGTGAATGCACATTAACTACCAAACCGCGATAGAGACCTGCAATAACGAGAGTAACAACGAAACTGTATTTCCAGTTTCAATCCAAATGTAACTTATATAATGTTATCGATTAGTTTCAAATCAATCTGTTTATTTGTATATCCAGGAAAGCTAATGATGATGGAGCTATAGAAATAGGCAGGTGTATTTAGCATTTCAAGTTCAGTGTAACTGAGTAACAATAACTTCTCTTGATGAGTTAAGAAGCTCTACCACCCCCGGTAAAAGTAAACAAACGCTAATTGATGGTGACACATCGACGCAAAACTTTCTTTGTAATATTTTTCGCACGGTACCTTGGTCGTGTACTGCACCCACAAGTTGTAAATGTCCTTTTTCGTTTCCATTTCGTTCACGTTACGGTGTTGTACACTAGTCAAGTTTAACACGAATCAACTTCACGACATGGTTCGAATAAAGGCAAACGTGCGAAATTCCATAATTTATTTTGCGTTTTGGACCGTAAAAGTCTTGCGTACTGCGCGATGTTTTCATGTAAACACGAATCAAGTGACAGAAGACAGGTATTTACTTGATGACAGCTGACCTGGATTTATGTAATGTACCAAGTGTCAAGTTGACACTTACATATTTGAATTCGGAATCAGGTTTGAAAAGCAGCATTAATGTATACGGGAAAAAGTGTTTTTGGGGCCTTATGATGGCAGTCATTTTTTTACCACAATTATTTGTTTACAAGATTTTTATTTGCAAATCCCAAAAGAGGAAATTATTATAACATTTAGAAAAACGAAAATAAAATAAAATGCATCTCAGTTTAATAGTAACACTTAACAAGCTTACTAAACGAAATTCAATTACAACAGCAATATATCAAATTACAAAAAATCAATAAATCATTATTTGTGCACATACAAAATATCGTTCTAAAAGACTACCCTTAGTAAGTAGAATATCGCTCCATTCAGTTTAATTTTGGTATTCGTTAAATATTAATCGTTCAAAAATATAAATCTTGTTTGTCCTTCACAAAGATTACATGGCTAATGCAATGGCAGTAGATCGTAGGACGGTTTGTTTTCTGCTACATGGTGCACGATTATGGCACATGACACCATCAAGGATATATTGGCTGCAGCGTCTTAGCAATGCCTTCTAGAAGTACGGGCCGTCAGGCTACGTAATCGTTGTCGATGTGACGTCATGGCGTCAAACCATTTTACATTTCCACGAGGCAGTGCCGACACACACCGAGATTTCACATGCGGTTTTTTAGCTAAAATACGAATAAAACGTTAGTTTTTTGTGCGTGGACGCGTTATAATAATAATATTTAGCCATAACTTTCATTTTGTATCGACCAATTGTATCGCGATCGTAAATCGACACGGAACATCACATAACCTAACAACACCTGATAAACATTTCGTCGCGAATTTTTCTAATTATGCCGCACGCACCGCATTAATATGTGTTTAAGCTGTTCACTAGCACTGTTTCGCATGTTACCACTTAGTTTTCATTAAACTCACTTTAGCATAACCCGTACAATTAACATTTTCCCGCGGACGTCCCATAAGACTACGTGTGTTTTTCGCGACATTTGGTCGGATGCTCTGACGTCATCATTCTGCATTACGGCCCGTACATATAGAAGGCATTGGTCTTAGCCTAGGTGCTGATTCTAATACTCATGATGAAGTATGTGGCATTGCTTTTGCGAGTGGAAGAAACATGCATCTACTGGATAGATGGAGGATCATCCTCGAGTGTTCGTTCTCTGAACGCAGATATATATTCCTTAATGAACATTGTCGAAACTCAGCTGATCAGATAGCCTTTGTTTATAAGAAGGGAATAGACTAGACGAAATTCCTCTTCTTGGATCTTTCTCCGGGGGGTACCGATTCATACCCTTGCAACCACTCTTAACTCTATAGTCCAGGCAGCGTGTAGCCAACCAACGCTAAACGATATCCAAACTCCCCATGGAGTGATGTGGAAATCACGACTCTGGGGAGACAGTGCAGAAAAGTGTTCAATCAATATTGAAGGCCTCTGAGTATGCCATACGTTAAGCTCAGTACCGAAAGCTATAGGGTGCATTCCAGGGTCCGATGACCTATGGACTAATGCGAGTGCTGACATCAGAGTCCTTCAACGTACGCGGCGCATCAAGCGGAGCAGGCCATCAGCCGATCGCCACCTCTTATAATTACAAAATCTCGGTTGAAATGGACCACAAACCCCCTCGATTCTTTCAAATCCTCGAGCCACGATGCGGCTCATCTGGCTGACATTTAGCAATCTATAAGTTTAAACACATTAAACGCGAATATTCGACATGGTTGTTGATCTATTCTGTTGAAAAATTCCAATGCAGTCTACATAATAGGCTTTCTCTAAATTTGTACCGTTCCTGTTCAGGTTTTGTTTTATTTTCGTATCGTCGATTAAGTTCGTCCCAAAACCCACGCCTGGATCAACCAACTGTCGGGTTGTAAGGGAGTAGTACCGGTTATAATTTTGAAAAAATCAGTTTTTTGTTTTTTGCATTTTTCAATTTATTATACCTTCAGAAATCGCGTCTCAAAATTTTATTAAGATATTCCCAAAAATAAAGAAGTTACGGCAGTTTACGGCAGACCAGAGCTTTTAAAAAAAAGAAAAAAAAGATGAAAAGCGCATAAGTCAGGCAGAAAAAGCGGCAAAGGAAGCGCGTTTGGCAAAAAAAAAACTGCCCAACTGCAAGAGCAACTGGCTTATGTGGACTCAAGAATACTTATGTATGGTCCAGGGATTGCAGACTGAGCAATTGTAGGTGATAAAAACATATTTTTTAAATAATATTCAATAAATAAATGGAAAAAAACTTTAAATGCGTTTTTCTCGAAATTACGTTTTTTCAAACTGCGGACACTTATTCTCCGGATTGGCCAAACCAATTTAAGTCAAATTTGGTACACTCCTTTATTTAATTATCTTGTGTGGTAATCTACCACAATATAGGCCAAAAGCTAACCCAAATAAATTTGGCAAGCGAAACAAAGTGAAAAAAACTACGATTTTTCGAAAAATATTTTCAAACCACCATTTTTGTTTTGATAATTTTTTTAAAAATATTATGGTAGATTACCACGTAAGAAACATTCCTCTTTAAGATGCGGTTTGGATTTTTTGTTTCAGATTCTTCATTCCTGAGATTATCTGTCCGCAGTATGACGAGGCATTTTTCGATACGTCAACTTTGGCGCCTTCTATAAATAAGTAGAAAAATGAAAAAAATAATAAAATATTTATTTTTGTAATCTTCAAAACGTGTATTTTACCCATGCAAATTCTAAAATTTATACAAAATAAAGGAAATGAAAAAAAATATTAAAAATTAGGCTGCTTTTTAGCATTCTAACCGGTACTACCTTCTTAAATGCTAACTACACTAATCACCTCTCGATGGAGGCGCAAAAAACGCACATTATACATATACAGTGGGTAAAAAAAGTTAAGGCACGAACACTTAGTAAGAACAAAAACCCTATTTTTAATGCGACTTTAATAATAAATGATTGTGTTTTTGCGTTTCATTAAGTGTTGCATGTTCATTTTAAGAAAAATATAAAAAAAATCGGTAACGGAGCAAATTCCACAACATTAACGTAACATTTTTCAGTGAAGTGCCAAAATAGAGCAAAAAAAAGTTAAGGCACAGCGCAATTTTATCTGAAATTATTTCAATTGTGTTAAAGTGATCAATTTCAAATAAATTAACTAACATAGCGCTAATACTTTGTGGCTATTCCACGCATTTTTGTCACTTCTCGCAGTCGTTTCGGCATCTTTTTCGCAATTTTTTTTACAAAAAGTGGGTGAAATTTTGGTCCTTTCAGCAATAATGACATCTTGGAGCCCTTTGTTATACTTTACCGTTCGCAATGCTACTCTAGTTTTGAGATGATGCCATAAATGCTCGATCGGGTTTTAGTTTGTTGACTGAGGCAGGGTTTTAATAGCATTTGGACAGTTACAAATATCCCAAAGCCGACATTGCTCTGAATTGTGCTTCGGATCGTTGTCCTGATACAGTCCAAAATTGTATAAAATGCCTAAATTTAATATTTCTTTTCGTTTAATATTTCTTTTAAAAATACCCAGGCAACAGGTTTGATCCATCATACCGTTCAGAAAATCTATATTTTCAGGACCAGATGGCCCCATACAGTTCCATAGCATAATGTTCTCTCCGCTGTGTTTTACAGTGGGAGTAGTATGATTCCTCCTAAACTCTGTATTAGGCTTTCGCCGAACATATCGCCGCCCATCAGATCCAAAAACATTAATTTTTACTTCATCAGCAAAAATGATGGACTTCCAGAATGATTTTGGCTTTTTTACGAACTCTTAAGCAAATCGTAATTTAACAATTTCATTGTTTGCACTAATATAAGGTTTATTTAGGCACATTCTGCCCTTAAAACCCGCCTTCTTTATTACATTTCGAATAGTTTGAGTAGCGACTTTCGTTTCAACTCGTTCTTTCACTTTAATTTGTACAACTGGGACACTTAGTTTAGGGTTTATCTTCATTTTTCTGATAATCCCCTTTTTTAGTTCAGATAAGATTTTAGTCCCTTCCGACCGATGCTTTGTTTCAAACGATTTGGTTGACTTATATTTTGTTATTACATTTCTCACTTTATAGCTTGATTTTCCCATTAATATTCCAATCTCAGAATACGCCATTCATGTTATCCAACGTCGCAAAAAACATTCACGGATTTCTGTACCAACCGATTTCCTTTTGGCACTCATTTTTAACAACAACCTCAATAAAATTACTTTTCCAAAACACTTTTCAAGCTAGACTGAATAGAAATATCATATTTTTATGATTTTAAGTACATTTAACGGTATTTTTTTCCAGGCATTACAAATAATTTCAGATAAAACTGCGCGGTGCCTTAACTTTTTTTTGCGCTATTTTGGTACTTCAGTGAAAAATGTTACGTTAATGTTGTGAAATTTGCTTCGTTACCGGGTTTTTTTTTATATTGTTCTTAAAGTAAACATACAAAACTTTTAATTATATGCGAAAACATAATCATTTATTATTAAAGTCGCATTAAAAATAGGTTTTTTTATTCATACTAAGAGTTCGTGCCTTAACTTTTTTTATCCACTATATGTATAGGTTTAGGACGTTAAATAAAACAACTAAGTTAAAGCTTCGACAACATATTTTATTCTTCCATGTAATGGAATTTCAATTTGAATACTCGTTCAGTTTTCAATTAAATTTTTTTGTAGTTTCTTTAAATCTTTTCATTCAATAAATTCATTTTCCTCTTTCTTTGCAGTTTTCAAGTAATTCCTTATGGCTTAATAGCAATGAAAAAGCCATTTTTTTTTGTAATGTTTGGTTTGAAGTAACACTTAGTCGATAGTTTATTTAAATTTCCAATACATCTATTCATTTCATATAATTCAGGCTTGATTTTGTTCTTGAAAAAATGCATTCGAAACACAGTAAAAGTTTTTGTTTTTTATTTGCAAATACGTTTAATATACTTTCTCTTCAAAATATTTACATGAAAACATTTAAATCGAATTCAACTTGTGGCTTTTGTGTGGTTGATTTCGATTATAATTCGTCAAAAATTTCAATCTGAATCGTGAATAGGGCTTTTACTACATATTCTGCTATATTGTTTTGTTCTTATTGATGGTTTTATTATCATCCGGTTGCTTTTGGGTTTTTTTTAAACCACGGACTAAGTTTAGGTTCTCATCTATTAGTGACCTCAGTTGTTTTGAAGCTTCCGTTTTACTCAAACGGAAGCTTTGATTATATTTTTTTTAGGTTTATTTTGAACTATTATTTTTTCTTTTGCATCTATTTTTCAACGACCTTTAGGTACTTAGCTGATACGAGTTGAGTTTGAGTGTATTAATGTCACGATTTCAATATGATGAAAACAGTAATGCTGATGCGGTGAAAGACACAAAAAATAGATTGCTCAAATATTTTGCATGTTTTGTGTTTTCGCAGATATGTTATGTGAATAGTAGCAGATTGAAAAAAAATATTAGTTTCGATAATGTCTATTTTACTAGAATTCAGAGAAGGGATTTGTTGTGGCCCTAAACAATTATCTGCCATATAAATATAATTTACTTTATTCAATATGATACTTTTATGTTTGTAAAAATTTGCATGAGTTTAATACCAGTATTTTAAATTCTCTGATAGTGAGTGAGTCCTGACTGAATTTATAACAGTGATTTTTAAATGTATTTAGGAGGGCATACAAACAATTCTCTAGTATTTCCATAGTTTTGTTGGTTTTTATAAATATATTTTTTTGGTAGTTTAAAGCACTAATATCAACATTTTTCATGAATCAAGTTTTTATGCGCAATCAAAACTAAGGCTTGAAAAATATTTCTGTCGAATAATAGCTGCTAGTTGATCTGTTCTGAAAGAAATTTTGATATTTGATGAACGTGTTGAAAATGCAATTCAACATTTTTTCATCATTCTAAAAAACATCTGAACGCCAAGCAGGAACGTTTGCAAATCGTAAATGTGAGGATTTGTTTTCTGTGTGAGACAGTATCCTGTTAAAAAATTATCGGTATCAAATCCTACGAGAGGTAAGTTAAATGGAAAATTGGATCCTTCGATGATCAATTAAGAAGCCTTTGCGGTGGTAGTAGCCAACTAACAGAGCGGTAGATATTTGCTTACTGTTTTATTCTGACAATTTAATCATGAAAAGAGGCTTTTTCATACTTTCAATATTTCTTAAAATTAACTTACATGGTACTTTATTGCAATAGAAACATGAATGAATTCAAAACCATCATTACATATTTTCAATTCTTTTACATTTAATTGGTATTATTTCAATTTTATCCGAATTCTGGTGAAAGATGAAAATGACTTGAATACTAAAACGTTAAATCTTAAAGCATTTGCATTGAATCGGAAAGTTCGTTTAAATCAATTACTCACACCATTTTGCTAAAAATTGCATATCATCACAGATAGTAGTTACTTCTATTTAGAATAGAATATTTATTTATCTATATAAAGACTTTTTATTTACTTTATTTTTTATAAGTGTTTTGTTTTCAATTATATGTTTCATATTCATCCAATTGTACCATTCCTTTCGCAGCCCCAAAAACACGCAGGCTTAGAATTTTAATAAATGCGAAAGCGAAAATGTTTTGTTGATTTAATTATACTGCTTATTACACAAAATATAAAACATTCATCAATTTGTGTAACTGAATTTATTTTAATTATTAAATTATGATATTTGGTTAAATTGCTTTTCGTATTTTTAATGAACATATACATATTCATTTACTCGTAATTGAATGACTTCCGTTTTGATTTGATCTGTTTTGTGGGAGTGATCTGTTTCATTGTTACAACCAAGCAATAGACATTTGCAAAAAATGGACCATCTTTGACAACATTTATGATTTGAAGAATAATGATGATTCGAAACAACGATTAAGCTATGATTGACTGAGGTGAAAATGGTGAGGCGCAATGGAATTATTGTGTAGTTTCGTTTAAATTTTTTTTTGTTTCTCTTTCTCTCGATAGAAATTACGTTCTAAATTGTGCAAAATAAATATACTCTAATTTATTTTCTCTCGATTGTTTCTAGAACTTTCTAGTTACACGCAACCGTTTTTCGAATGTTCGTTTACATTCCGAAACGAAATTTAACATTTTCTAATCCATGGACTTGACGCTTTAGACTGCTGCTGTCGGCCCAAGAGGAGTCGAGATACTGGTCGTCATCGTCTTGCTCAAGTTTCTGAAATAGAAATTTGATTGATGTTTTTATTTTCATGATTATGTGATACAAATTTCTTATAAGAAGAAAAAACCACCACAAAACTATAATGACATTGTTTTCATTCTTTTCAGCTAATTTACTTCAAAAAGTTAATTAATATAAAAAATCATTAGAAAATTGTGCATTTAGAGTTGTAGTGGAAGAAGGGAGCAATACAAATAAAACTATAAGACTATGTCAATAGACAATCTAAGAGGAATTCTTTTCGATGAAATACACAATCTGAAAGTGAAAAAGGATGAATTCTCCCATTGTATGCTTTCTTAATTGGTGTAAGTGGGAGGTCTGTGGCAAGACCAATAAATCAAGCAAAGCCCATTTTTTGGAGATTGTCTGAATGATATGATTTTACTAGGGTTGAAAATATAGAGGAAATATCCCATGCAGAGAAAAATCATGTAAATGAATTTGAGAGAACTAACTAACAGAACGGACCACGAAAGAATTACAACCAACAAAATGGCGCCCACTGTGGGATCACATTGTTAGTCAAAAAACGTTTAAAATTTGGTATCAATAAAATTTGGTTGTTTACACGAATAATGACAATTCGTTTGTGTGATGTGTTGATGCGATTTTGTTGGTTAAATAATACAGTTGATTATTGACTATGATGCTTAAATTATATAATTTGAGTGGACGTTTATGCATTAAATAGTCCTGCTCCTGCTTCTGGTTTCTATTTAAAAAAAATAAACTACTGATATAGCGAATTGTATTCAAACTGTGGATTATAGTCCAAAAAATGAACCCACTTGAAATTTAGATGAATTTCATTTAATAAGTAAAATACAGAGTACATTCTCAGTCTTGTAGCTGATAAGCTGGTGGGTAGGCTTTCTTTAGAGTCTACTGTAAACTGCAGAAAGCCAGCGCGTGTCCTCCGGCTAGAGAGAATAACGTGGATTGATGCAAAAGAGCCAGTCAGGTAGCTTGTGAGAGCACCCAGCCGATTTCTACAAACAGACGGTCTCTTTTCTGAGATAACTTTCGCGAGATGCCAAGCTGAAGGTAGTGCAGAAGGATAGAGTTCCAAGTCGGCCCAGATGATTGACTGCATCCACTTTGATTCAGAAGGAGTTATTCTGAGGCTACTTAAATTAGTCTCCACTATTTTAAAGCAGCTACAGTATCTCTGCTCCTCCTCCTATTTAAGGCATAGGAGGATTTAATATTAATCCAAGAACCATGTGTTGTAAAAATACGTTTGCGGTTTAGGTACCGTTCGATACAAACTGGTCACAGCTGAGAGTCTTGAAAACCCCCGACTGTGTATTCTTGACAAGAATATTATGAATAATTTTTTAATATTATTATAATATTCATTTTTGGGGCAAGGATAGAATTGCTGTTGCAGTGAAAATCGATCAGAAAGCACGCTGATGAGTTTTTTGCTACATGGCATACAATCATGGTGCAAATTCTCTCTTCGACATTGTCAAAAATTTATTGGCACCAGCCGCTAGGATTTGTGGGACTGTGTGCAGGGCAGCCCCAACACAAATGATCGAGATGAAATACTCTGTGACCTCAACGAATCGACCTTACTCCTTTCAAATCGGAGGGAGAATCTTAACATTATATTAGTCAGTGGGTACATATCTCCTATACACAGGGTAAGGTCTTACAGAAGAGTTAATTCTAGGTCTTACAGAAGAGTTAAGGTAGGTGGCTGAAGTTTAACTGAGAAGGTATCCTCTGTTGATAGCTTCTCCACAGCCTTATCATTTGAAAAATTCCAAAAACAAAGCCTGGAAACAGTTTCGCTTGACTCGACCACAGACCACAACTAACCTGCTTGAATTTTCTTACCCAGTAACCAACACAATCGAAGCTGGCCTCCAAATTGACTGTACCTTCACATACTTGACGAAAGCTTTTGATGAGCTTGATCGCTCTACTTTTAGCTAAGCATCATTCTTTTCAATTCCCTTACTTGTTACTAATGTTCGAAGAACATTAGTATTAAAATCGATTCGGCCAAAAATTCATATTTCTTTATATATATATATATATATATATCATCAAAAAATTTCAGTGAGATAATCTCGGGAACGCGCCATCCGATTGAGCTGAAACTTTCAGGATACATTGGTGTATATGCAGAATAGGTCCACGTCTCTTTAAATGTCAGTTATTGTTAACCTTTTGGCGCCGGCGGCCATTTAAGTGATATTTTTAATATACCTATTATTTCGTGCACAAATAATTTTCGCAAAAATAAAGTTAACGAAATAAATTTCAAACGTGTTTTACATATGAATCAGATAATGCTTTGGAATTTTTTAACCCTATGTGTGCGCTGGGTGCCTAAAAAGAGGACGGGAAAATTTGAAAATTTTTAAATTGCGATAACTTTTGACAGAGCTATTCAATCATTACGAAATTTACAGGACATATTGGTATTATCTAGTTGTAGATTTGTGTAGCTTTTTATGAGCGTGCTGGCAACTCTGTAGCTAGGGCGGGCACTGAAAGTGAAAACCTCCAAATCATCGTCTCTCTTGAAAAAATGCCGTTTCTTCAAAAAAAAGCCACTCATATGTAAATCTTGTGCTTTGTTTACATAACCAAAAAAAAAAAAAAGATATGGTATAACGGGCACGCCTGGTAACCCTTGCCCAATTTACCTATAGCATCAAAAACTTCTGTTCACGGAAACTCACGATCCGATGAGCAGAATTATTTGAAATTTACAGAATGTATTGGTCTTAAATAAGACCAGGTCTGATAGAAGTGATTTTGAAATGCGGGCGATTCTGTGCCAGTGGTGCCATCTTGAAAAACCACTAAAAAAGATAACTGTTTTTAGCCCTATAAATTCTGATTGAATCGTTCGATTTTGACGAAACTCACACAATTGCTGGAACTTATTTTAAGCCACGTTTGATAGAAATTTGGTTGAAAAATTCGGTTGGAGTTGCCAGCTATGTTAATTTTGGTGTCTTCATTTTGAAAAAAAAAAATTTGGAAGTGAAAACATTCAAACCGTCGAATATTCAAAAAAATGTCCGTTTCCTACAATAAAACCAATCTGTATACAAATCTTATGTTTTATCTACACGTTCAAAATAAAACTTTGGAAATTTCATGTCGGACAAGAACGGTAACCCTCTCCCAGTTAACCTATATTTTTAGCATCAAAAACTTCTGTTCACGGAAACTCACGAACCAATAATCAGATACCATTGAAATTTACAGAATGCATTGGACTTAAGTAGGACCAGGTCTGATAGAAGCGATTTTGAATTGTGGGCAATTCTGTGCCAGTGGTGCCATCTTGAAAAATTACAAAGAAAAAAAACTGCTTTTTGCCCTATGAAATGTGTATAAGTTACCAGATTTTCATGAAATTGGCACAGTAGCTAAACCTAACTCTAATCTCTGTTTGATGGAAATTTGGTTGAAAAATTTGATTGGTGCTACCAGCTATGGTAATTTTTGTGTCTTTGGTTTTGAAAATTCGCTCAGGAAAATAAAATTTTTTGCACTATAACTTCCAGTGCAGTCATGGAATCAATACGAATTTCATGCAATTAATGAAACCTGTCATAAACATTATTCAGGCCAAATTTGGTTGAAAAGCCACGATAGGGCTGCCAGCTATTGTTGGTTTTGTGTTTAATTGCAATATCTTTATTAAGCGGTTTTATCGTAGAATTTTCAAATGGTAATGATATTGTAGTGACAATAAACAGCAAATATTAAGTTTTCGATTATTTGAAAAAACTCGCTGCAGGTAACTCTAAATTTCTTTATACTCCTTTAACTTGGAATGTTATATAACAACGTGAAGCAGATGTGATATATTCTTGGCTTTGATACTGGCAGAAGGTTGCCAGCACGAGTCGGTTGTGCTACTTTTGTATCAATAAACGCTTACAGTTAGTATTCATACCGGAAACATTTACAATTAAAATAAATAATCAATGTTGCAATTCGCAAAGTTCTGCAAATTTTTCGGATCGCAGCCCCAAACACCAACTTCAGTTACAGTGCTGCAGGCACTGAGCATTTTCTTCATTGATGTTATATGAGATGCTGGTTTCAAAATTATGTGAAATAAGCAACTGATAACGAATATAATTAACCCGTGTTTTGCTCTCATAAACGTTGAAATTCATGCCAGTGGTAATATCTGAAACCTTCCACCATATGAGTTATAATGCATTCTTGAGACCAAAGTAAAACGTGGCATTTGAAACAATTTGGTCGTAATAAGCAGCACATGTGGTGGAATATGCACTCAAAACCTGCACGATTCTTCTACTGTTCTTCGAACATTAGTGTTTCTAGCGGTTCAGGTGCGCTAGAGTTTTTTTTAAATTGGATTGATTCTTACTTGACGAATCGAACCCAACGTGTATCCTTTCGCGGTGCCTTGTCATCTGAAATTAAAACCACGTCTGGCGTTCCACAAGGTAGTCATCTAGGTCCTTTACCGTTCGCCTTATTTATTAATGATTGAGGCTACGATCTGCTGTCATCTTCGTTCTGCTTTATGCCGATGACACTAAAATATTCAAATTTATGAGAAAGAAACCTTAACGATTGCAATGATTTGTAGTAGGATCTAAGCAGATTTGCCAGCTTGTGTTCCTATAACAATCTCCTTATTAATTCTGACAAGTGTACGGCTATGTCTTACACATGCAGAATAATCCTTTAATCTATGAATACTCACTTTTGAGTACAACTTTAAATAGATACTACCTGAATCAATCATTCACATTTGACGATCACATCGACTCAATCGTTGTGAAAGTTAGCAATGCCTTAGGTTTTGTCAGAAGACGTTCGAGGCACTCAACGATATTTTTCCAACTAAGACCCTCTTTTGCAGCTTAGTCAGGCATATTGTCGAATACGCGAGTATTGTATGGGAGCAGTATCAAAAAGTTTACATTGACAAAATTAAGCCCATCCAAAAGAAGTTCTTACGTTTCTACCTCCGTGGTCTTCTATGGTATGACCCTTTACATCTACTTCCTTATCAAGGCCGCTTAGATTTTGAACTCTCAACGTCAAAATTTTGAAATCTTATTTGCCGCGAAAATTTTGGCAGGCACCATTGACTCAAACTACTTATTAAGTCAACTTAATTTTAACAGGTGTGTTTTTTTGCTCCGATACAGAAAAGAATAGAACTATGCCGCAAAAAAACGATCTACTACAAAACAGCAGTGCATTCGCTAAGACTGACATACGCGTATGTTGCTCTCTTCGGTGTGGTTGCACATAACAATTGAAAATAAAAGGAGAAAACAACTAGTATAATATACCACAATCGATAGAAAATAGAAAAAAACTCATGGAAAATTACCTCTTTTAACTTTCTACACGTTATGAGGGTTTTTTCTAATATCCTAACTACCAAAACATTCAACATAGCCTTGAAAAAACCAAAGCCACCTCACAGCAAACAAAATAACTTCTCGTGAGCTTTTCTTTTTTCTATCAGCACATTCTATAGTTCAGCACGTGAACTACAAATGAGGAATATAATTTCTGTACTAGTGAATTCACTGGTACAGCAGTGTTGTTGTTTCCAATGCGTATACTCTATTCTCTGCTGGATAGAGGAGCAATAAAACATGCCTTATATCACTGATTTTCATTTGTCTACAGCATCACTTAAACGAATTCTGTATAAGAATGATTAATTACTATTGTATATGTATGTATAGTCTGGATTAGACGAATTTAACAAAATGAAATAAAATGAACGGACTAGACGAAAATCGAATTCCTAGCCCGATTTTTGCTGGAAGTTTCTCTGAAGAGCATCGATTCTTGTCAGGACCTGGATCAAATGGTTAGTCACTCTTTCTGGAACTCTCAACTCTACAGCTGGGGCAGCGTGTAACCCACCTTAAATCAAAGAAAATCCATAAGCCCATGATGAAATATGGATGTCACCACACTGTGGAGAGAGAGAGAGTGTGTGAGAAATAGTTCAATAATGCAAGGTGATCTAATGAATGGTCCAATGTATAAAACGAAATTGATGGTTTTCAAATATGCCGTGCGCAATGCGAAGAGAACTTCATGGATAGTCTTCTGAGGTAGCATACAAGGTATCAATGAGTCAAATCGATTTCGTAATGCCTTAAAGCTCAACACCAAAGGTTATATCGTACATTCAGGTTTCTGAACTCAGCTAGACTAATTTGAGCATCGGTACACTGTCTGTTCTCATTTACTCACATTTCATAATATTCCCCCAGCGTCCATGATACATCATAAGGAGCAGACGGCCTGTCAGGATCTAAATTTCCCGCTTAATGTGGTCATTAGCCCCCCTTGAGTCTTCAAATCTCTGAGCTTTAATGGTGTTTTTCCGGCTGATATAGAGGTTCCAATACCATGGCTGCAGGAGGTATACAGTGAGGGCTACACAGCTGAAGGAAAATCAGAGCTGTGTTTTCTTAAAAGCAAAAAAGATTTCGCACAGTCAGCTTACGGGCTTTCATTCATATCTTAGCTCTCTATAGCTGAAGATTCTGGAAAGGATCATTGGTTACTACATCAAAAAGTTAATTGAGTTTATGTTAATCTCGCAGTCATAGCTTACTTCAGAGATTTTCCTACACCCCCCTAACATCCCTCTAATACCCCCCTAGAAAGTGCATACACCCCCCTAACACGGACAATTTTCCTACACCTTTTCAATGATATGCACTTATGGTGGAAAAATGAAAAAAGAAAGATTTCAAAATTTCTCTATGACATTGACATTATATGATTTTGAACTTTGCAGCAAAAACAAGTAGTGTATGGCTGTTGTGACTTAAAATTGTGAATACAAATGTGTAAGATTTGTTGTTTTCATTAATGTTGAAACTCAGAGGGCTTGAATAATATATCCACTATGCTAAAAGGAAACTAATCCTTAATCCTTTGGCGGCAGTGGGAAGTTTGATGAGTTTTGAGGTATATCTATGCAAAGAATTTTTTCGTAAAAAAACAAGTATTGGAAATGCATACTGATAATTTTCGATGCTTGTTTAAGGA
This sequence comes from Nemotelus pantherinus, assembly GCA_963978885.1. Lineage (NCBI taxonomy): Eukaryota > Metazoa > Arthropoda > Insecta > Diptera > Stratiomyidae > Nemotelus > Nemotelus pantherinus. Next base: position 50,659,363 of record OZ022263.1, on the reverse strand, counting down.
GCAGAATTAAAAATGTTTGACTCTATGTGGGCACTGAGTGCGCAAAAGAAGATATTTTTTTCAAATTCCGATTAGTCATAGCTTCTGACCACGAATCATTGCATCATCACGAAATTTAAAGAACATATTAATGTTGATAAAAACTATACACGAGTGGTTTATTCTGAGTGTGCAGCTAATCCTGTAGCTACAGCAAGCACTTGAAAAAAATTTAAATCACTAAGCCGCTTTTTGAAAAATGCACACAATTGTCTGCTCAATTAATTTAAAATTTTCAAAACTTCGAGATACATAGAACGGTAGCCCTACACCAAATTATCTATTTTCTGAGCACTCGAAGCTATTGTTCACGAGAACTCACGACCGAACCATCAGATCAATATGAAATTCGCAGGGTGTGTAGCCTTTTAGTATGAACAGGTCTGACAGAAGTCATTTAGATATGTGGGCCACTCTGTAGCAGTGGTGCTATCTCAAAAAATAATTACAAAAAATAAATGCTTTATGCCCTTTAACTTCCGCTGCAGGTATCATAGCTTAAAGAAATCCACACAGCTATGGTTAAGTAAGTTTGGTAGGAATTTGGTTTAGGAAAAAATTAGGGTAGAGTTGCTTGATAAGGTAAATTATTCCATTTTATTTAATAAGAGGTGCTATCATTAAATTTACAGGTGATTATCATCTTCAGGATAACAATAATGATCTAGTAGAGTAAGATTGCACCAAGCGTTTCAATTTCCAAAATTTTGAAATTTTCGCTGGCGTTACCTAAACACCCTTCTACTCCTATGAGTATAACTTCCAATGTACTCATTGGACGAAAACGAAATTCGAATGCAGTGGCAGCAAAGGTCTGCAAGCATTGTGCTAGGAGATGCCCTAAGATTTCCATATTATAAGCATCCTATAATGAATCCTTTTATGTATTCGCACCCGGTCGTTAGTACGAAAAAGTGATTTTGTAGATAATATAAAATAAAAAATCTCAAACGCTATCTAGACATTTCCTCTGCTTTTCTTCAAATATTTTCTAGTGGTTATTTTACCCTAGAGTTTTTTTCTTGCTAGTGACAATTACAACTTTAGATTTGATTGGCACATTTACGTCTTGAGGTATTTTCAATTTAAGTTTTTTATATGTAGGAAAAACTGTTAAGTAGCTATACACATTCTTTAATAAAAGAAATAAAAATAGCACTTTAGCTATTCAAACCTTCAGTGCGAAAATAATTTCTAGATATCTTTGTTGAATAAAAGGACACCCCTCCTAAAATTTTGAACACACCCCCCAAGAAAAATTCCTGAGAAAACCCCTGGCTTACTTACACCAAAAGCAAGCATTTTGAAACTGCACTTCTAGCTCTGAGTGAGTAAATTGAAATATCTCAAACTACTGAGGACTATACACTAGCCGTCTTCTAGACATTGCAGGAGCTTTTAATAACAACAGGTCTGATGCAATCGTGGAAGGACTCGCAGGTTTGGATTTTGATATGCGGCTCATAGCGTTTATCAAGCAGCTCCTCACGAACAGAGTGATATCTTCTGCTTTGCGAAATGCTCCTTTGCGTCGTGGAGTCATCACCGGTACGCTTCAAGGCAGTGTGCTTTTCTTCTCAGCTGCGAAACTTCATGGAAGCTTCATTATTTCATGGAAAGTCTAGCTTCCTTCTAAGGAAGGTAGATGGTGACGGCTGAAAAGTGGTGGCCTACGCGGACGACAAAGCACTGTTAGGAAAGTATCTATCTACATTTTGGGAATGCTAAATTAATCTCTTCACGTTGGACCCAGAAATGTAATCGGAGCTAGTACTAGGGTGTGCCATAACTCACGCAAGATTTGAATTTGCCGCCATTTGTCCGGTAAAGTGATGGAAACAAAAACAAAACAGTTCGGAAGCTGACAGTTTAGGGTTAGTAGAAATGGAGCGCTACATGAAAGATTAACGCGTTTTCATTGTTGAACAATATTTTAACATTTTAATTTTAATTTTAAAGTTATTTAAAATTAAAAATAATGAAAGTGTGGCTGCTATAGTGCGCAAATTTCGTACAAAATATGGTCGGAATATTGATTTGGCTTCGTCAGCTGTGAAGAGAGTAATTGAAAAATTCAGGGAGATTGGGTCAATTCGGGACGCAAAATACATTGGCCGTCCAAAAACAAGCCGTTCAAATGATAATATTGAAGCAGTGCATGAGAGTGTTGGCAAAAGGCCAGGAACATCCATTCAGCGTCGTGGACAAAAATTGCAAATTTCACGAAGCTCTATACAGCGTATACTCACTAAAGATCTGCGTCTCCATGATTGCAAAGTTCAGTTGATACAAGAACTGCAACCTAAGGATCTTGCACAGCGAAGAGCGTTCGTTGAATGGATTATTGAACAACAAAAAGTGAATGCTGATCTTTCGAGCAAAATCATCCTAAGCAATGAAGCTCATTTTTACTTGATGGCTTCGTTAATCGTAAAAATTGTCGCATTTGGGGTTCAGAGAGCCCCAAATGCGTTCTGACGCTAAAAAAGTGCTCAAGCAGGCAATGCGTGATTACTTTTCGAACATCGAGGCTTCAATATGTCCTAATCAATCTAAATCCGTTTGGTCCTACATCCGTTCCCTCAAATATAATTCTTCAGTTCCTGATTCTATGTCTCTTGATGATGTTACTGCTTCCACTCCTCAGGCTATTTGTGCTTTGTTTGCTGCCTTTTTTTCCTCCTCCTTTAAAAAAAATCCACTGGATACCTCGATAGCTCCCACTGTCTCCCGTACCTCCCCTGAATTATCTTTGTTTAGTACCAATCCTTTGGAAGTTGAAATCCTTTTGCATACCTTAAATTCCGGTCCTGATGGTATTCCTAATATCCTTGTCAAATCCCTCTTATCCTCGCTCTGTGTTCCTTTAGCTATCCTTTTCAACATTAGCCTTACATCTGGTGTATTCCCTTCTTTATGGAAATCAGCCAATATTTTCCCAATCTTCAAATGTGGTGATCCTTCCGTTGTTTCCAAATATCGTCCTATATCCCTCCTCTGCTGTTTCAGTAAAAGCCTTGAACGTCTTGTCTACAATAGAATTTATCCTTCTTACAGTCCTTACTTGCTCCTGAGCAGCACGGTTTCATCAAGGGTCGCTCTACATCGACCAACCTTAGCTTTTGCCTTCGATTGTCAACGTCAAGTTGATGTAATTTACACAGACTTTTCGAAGGCTTTTGATTCTGTGAACCATAACCTGCTGCTCCTTAAACTTAATGGTTTCGGTATTTTTGGTGCCCCTCCCTCTCCTGGTTTTCCTCTTATCTTCATAGTCATCCCTGCAGAGTTACTTATAATGGTTCCATTTCTTTTCCTATATTTCCCTAATCCGGAGTTCCTCAAGGTTCTTTTATCTTGTTTGTCAATGACCTTCCTTCTGTTATCAATTCTCCTTGTCTTTTATATGCCGATGACTTAACATTATACAGAGCGATGAAGTCTGTGAACGATTTTCACCAGTTGCAAGATGATTTGTGTGCTCTAAATCTCTGGTGTCAAGACAACTTCTTGCCATTGAACATTTCGAAGTGCCACCAGATGTCTTTCGCATATAAAAATACTCCACATGTGTTCTCTTATTCTTTGTCTGGTATTTCCCTGTCAGTTGTCCAGCATTTTAGAGACCTGGGTGTGGTGTTTGATTCAAAATTAAGATTTGATGTTCATGTTATGAATATGACGTCCAGGGCCTCTAGGATTGCTGGATTTGTTTTGCGTTCTTCGTATATGTTTACCAACATTTCCTCCTGTACTCATTTATTTGTCTCCTTAGTACGCAGTATTCTAGAATACGCGTGCCAAATCTGGTCTCCGCGCTTTTAGTATTTATCTGACGCCATTGAATCTGTTCAGCGCAGGTTCACTCGCTCACTTCTTTTTAAATTTAATATCCCTGTCCCTACTCCTCTCGTCTTTCCCTCCTTCGTATGACCTCGTTGCAATCAAAGAGGTT